>PVJA010000083.1:121837-245771 GCA_004027025.1 Myocastor coypus | reverse complement strand
AAAACACAAAACAAAAAAAAAAAAAAAAAAAAAAAAAAAAAAAAAAAAAAAAAAAAAAAAAAAAAAAAAAAATCAGTGTTGCCCCTGAGAATGAGATCTTTACATTTTATTCTTTCTCCATAGGAAAGTGTAAGAGAAAAAAGAAAGTAAGAGTTGAAAGCATGCAAAAGACAAGAAAAAAAAGACAGAAAAACCAAGTGGAGAAATGAAATGATATAGAAAGAAGAGTGAAGACCACTTGATTTTATACCTATCCTGTGACGAGCCCTTTCTTAGGCCTGTGCCCAAGCACCTGCTTATAGGCGTCTCCAGCCCCGTGGCTCACTTGAGGAAACTAAAGTTGAGAGGTCAGCAAGGAAGTGTGGAGTGGGAAATGGACAGAGAGCAGTTGGGGTTAGACTTGGGAATTAATCCCAAATTTCTCTCCCACCAGTTCTGTGATCTTGTTCCAATTACCTAATTACATTTCTCATTTGTAAAACATGGATAATTACTGATTGGGTGACTGTGAGGGTCAACTGAAATAATATGTCTAAAGTGGCTGTTGTCTGTGGAGCTCTCTATCGCTGCTGGTTCCCACCCATCAATCTTGCTGTCCTACCCCAGGGACTGTCTGACCCAGCTGCCATGTGAATCCCAGAGTCTCCTCAGGACAACACAGAGCCTCAATATTAATATGTTATGAGATATTTATTCCACTAGTGCCTAACACACAGGAGCACATACCAAAAATTCTTTAATTCTTTATGGCAGGAAAGATAGTTATTGAGAGTCATAATGTGAATCTGAAAAAAAAAAGTCACATAAGCTTGAAAAAAAAAGTGCTCCCCATTACAAAAAGAGCCATTGTTGAAATGCAAGTCCTTGTGTAAGCCCAAGTCCCCAGTGAGAAGCATTCTCTGTTCTAATCAAACAATCAGTCCTTGTGCTGGAGACAATGCCGGCTACTCAGTCCTGGGAATCACCCGTCCCCATGGCGATGGCCATGCTCTCTCCTGCTGTGCTGTGCTGCCCCACACAGTGGCAGGGTCTGGAGGAGCCATAGTCCCACCTGGCCCAGGGCCCTGACCACCGATCGACTCCCCTAGGAGCCAGGAGCACAGACATGGCCCAGGTGCACCAGCTGTACCTTCACTCACTGTGAGCCTGGGCTCTCCCAGAAGTCAGGCTTATGAGATGTAAGAACAAAGGAGAGAGAAAGATAAACATAAGACATGACTGAAATTCTTCAGACAAGTATTCTCCTCTTAGGGAGTGTGTATGCTTGGTCCTAATATCCCTTCTCATAAGGAAAATTTGTGAACTAGATTGGATTTAAATCTGCCTCTCAGCAGCTGGCAGCTCTTGAGGAAATTTGTTCACCTCTGAGCTTCATTTTCTTTGCCTGAAAAATGGGATTAATAACACAGATCTCAGAGAACTGTTGTGAGAATTAAATCACTCAGATACAAAAATGTGCTCAATAAAAACAAGCATTATTCTTTCAGCACATAGAGAATTGCGCCCAGAGCCTATGAGTGTCTTCTGAGGTTCTGAATTTCACTTTTCAAGGGGAAATTTGATTTCCACACCAGCCAGTGAGGTGTGATTGTGTAGCTGCTTAATGAAGTATATAATATAAATTTTTATTTTACTTCTTTTAAAAGGGATGGTCTTTCTTGATCCTATAAGTGATTCAGAAACTGATCTTGATTCATTGAATTTATTTCTATGTCATATCCAGAATCTAGCCTCTTGCTGCCACCTGATCAAAGCTATCACCATTTTTTTCCTGGGCTGTTGCAAATGGCCTTGACTGGTTTCCCTGCTTTCACAAGGCCCCACAAATACTTTGAGTAATGGCTGCATCACTGGAATAAACACATCATGCCCCCCGAGGGAATGCCTTAACCATCACCTACTGGGCATTCATTGATGCAGCCGATGTGTGTGGAGCCCCTACCAGATGCCAGCATTGTTCAGTCTCTGGTGAAGTAGAAATAAACATAATAGGCACAAATCTATGCCTTACCAAGTCAGTATTCATGAGTGACACAATGACCGATGAGCACAAAGGAGCACAGAATAGGCTACACCAGAGGGTGACAGCAACAAGGAAAAAGTGATGGTGCAGGATGGTATACAGGGTCACAGGATGAGAAATGGGGCTGTTTTATTTATTTATTTATTTACTTACTTACTTACTTACTTACTTATTTTGGTACCAGGGATCAAACTCAGGACCTTGTGCTTGCCTGGCAGGCGCTTATGCCACTGAGCTATATTACTGGCCCTTGAGGCTGTTATTTTAAATATAATATCTGGGAAAAGTCTGATGTCTTCATTATTTTTCTTGTTTCAGAGACAAGATACCTGATACCCAAAGTTGAAGGAAAAAGGTTTGTTTAGCTCCATTTGTAAAGGTTTTAGTCCATAGTCACTGGTTCCAAGGCACAGTACAGTTGCAGACTGGCATTGCAGGGGAGGAACAATCCACAGCAGGCAAAGGTAGCAAAACAAGCCAAGGAACTTAACTTACTATTTTCCTGCACCTTTTGTTTTACCCAGGCTGGGCCAGAGAGATAGCTTGGCAGTCTAAGCGCTTGCCTGGCAAGCACAACGACACAGGTTCTGTCCCTGGTACCGGGGTACACCCTGCCAGCCACTGAAAATAGCATACCTGTAATCCTAGCACTGGGAGGGCTGAGACAGGAGGATCTATGAGTCTGAGCTATGTAGTGAGATTCTGTACCAAATAAATAAGTAAATAAATAGATGTTTAAAAATTAATTTATTTTACCCAGGTTACTCAGGGCGGCAGCACTCACATCCCTAACCCTAGTACCCTTGATCCTAGCATTGCACCATGAATCAGTCCCAGCATCACACACTCTAGACCAGCCACCTCTGCAAAAGCCCCACCTATGATTGCATGAGGCTTTGGGCATCACCGAATATTCATTTTTTAATTGTTCTATGCATTTAACTCAGAACCTTTGTTTTGAACCCAAGGCCTTTACACCAAGCCACATTCTCAAACTTCCTTCCTTCCTTTCTTCCTCCTTCCTTCCTTTCTTTCTTTCTTTCTTTCTTTCTTTCTTTCTTCTTTCTTAATTTCTTTCTTCTTTTAATTTTGAGATGGAAGTCTTGCTAACTCAAAAAATTGCACAGACCAGGTTTAAACCCATGTTCCTCCTGCCTCCACTTCTAAGAGTGCTGGGACTATGGGCATGTTCCACCTTGCCCCATCAGTTTACCTTTTGTAGAATAATTCTGGCTACTCCAAGAAGCAGTGGTCTTAAACCTTGATCATTGGTGTCATTTTGAAGAGCTTATTGCAACACACATCTTCCAAACTCTTCCCTAGAGTTCTTGGCTGAGTTTTATTTTTCACACCTAGCTGTAAAGTCATTGATGGACTAACCCAGCACCACACACCTGAGATCCAGTCACCTCCAACAGCACAAGAGACCGTGGGGTGGGGGACATCTAGATATAAGTCTTAACAGAGATGAGGCTGGAGAGATAGCTCAGCAGTCTAAAGGGCCTGCTTAGGCAAACTTGGGCAGACCATGGTTCGGTCCCTCCCCTCACCCCATCACATGCCTCACCAGCCCCACTCTCAGGGCAGGCTGAGCAGACCAGAAACAAGCAAAACAAAACAAAAAGCCCAGAGTCTCTCTCAACCACTGCTTTTAAGATAACAGCACCCACTTCCCACCCTGAGTCCCTGTGCACTGTCCTCCACACTCACTATTTCCCCTGTCTTCGTCACCCTCTGATTAGTTCAATGGCACAGGAGAACTTGCTGCTTCTAGAACATTCCACAGTGATGCTGATACTGCCAGTCCTGGGCTGCTGTCAAGAACCAGTGCAGTAGTCCATAACCCACTACTATTATGGAATGTTGGACTATGTATAAAACTACTTTCTGTTAGTTCAATGAGAGGAAATATTTGTACCAATAGTGTGTAGAAAAGTTATTATGCCTGCATCTTGTACTTGGAACAACTACTGTGAAAAAAGCAATGTGCATTGTATTAGTTATTGTGGCTGTCTTACTGACATGCTGTGAAAGTGTCTCATTGCTATTTCTTATTAAAAGTAATAAAAAATCCTCATCATATTTCCTAAAAAAAAAAAAAAAATGAACCAGTGCAGTAGTAGTTGTTTTCAAGATAATCACAGCAGCAGGGAAACCAGCTTGTAGTAAACTGGGAAAACATGAAGATAGCTTTGATTGTACACAGTGGCAGCAGGAGGCAGTGAGAACAAAGACGCCGGTGACTGAATTCTCAATACAGTTTGAACCCAGATCCAAAGAGACTTACTATGAGGCCTTGTAAAAGTAAGACATGGATGTAGCTATTGCTTACTGAGAGAGGGAAAGAATACTGTGTTCCTTTCCATTAGCAGAGGTGGGGCTTGCCTTAGAGAATGTTCATTTGTTGAGCCTACCAAAGAACTCTAAATGGATGTGGCTAGTAAGGCTTTAGGGAGACAGCAATTCAGGGGAGAGTTCTAGTCCGGGAAGAGAAGGGCAGGGCGCTATAGCATACATGTGATATAGTAGAGACATTTGGTGTTCATCACTGGGGAGAATGAAGACGGAGGGAAGGACCCAGGACTACACTCTGCGGCAGCCCAGTGGGCAGAAGCAAGGGCAGTGAAAGAGATCAGTCATGAGACTATGAAGTGGTAGCCAGGGACATTCGAGGGAAACTTGGAGATTACGGTGCCCTGCACCAACAAACTCGTGTTCACGTGCTACAAAGCCACTTTACTGCAGCAATCACGGCCAAGTATCTATTACAGGCTACTACGTCACATTCTAGACCTTGCCTCCTTGTGGATGAATCACTCCAACAGGAAAATATGGTCACTAGGATTGAGATTTCTTTCCTTTTATATTTTTAGGTTTAATTTATTTTTGCAACCAAAAAAAAAAAAAAAATATATATATATATATGTATATATATATATATATATATATATATATATATATATATATATATCACTGACAATTTAACCACTAATACAGACTAGGCATCCTTTCTTTCGACCACGAGCCTTCTGGCTAGGTGACTTTTCCTTGAGGCAAATTGCCCAATTTTGAAAGACTGAGCTGTAAATCTAAATAGTTGTAGTGTGGTCAGACTGCCAGGAAGTGGCATGGGTACATTTGATAAATGTTTCAGGAGATCCAGCCTCTCCCCTGGCCTCTCCTTTTACTTTCTGGCAATGGTTCTTGGAATCCTCTTGGCTTCTCAGCAGTAAAAAGAAACTGCGGAAACAAATGCTTCATATTGTGCATTTGTCAAGCTCTGAGCAACTTGTCTTTTGTCCCCTGCTTTTTCTAAGTGTGCCAGGTAGGTAGCCATGATAGTTGTGAACATGAAAGGGCTGGAGGGAGACCAGCAATGGGGTCATGGTGGGATTCGGGATTGGTGACCATGAGTAAGGTGAACAGCAGGCGGGTCTCATTCAGTGCCACAAGCCTTGGGTATCAGTCTAGCACTGGGGCTTGAAGAGGGATTCTGAAATCAGTCAGCTTGCTTGGCCCTGGGGACAGAGGATATCAGAGTAGAGGGTATGAGGGACAAAAGGCCCAGAGCCCCACGCTGCCGTTCCACCGCAATACAATTGCAGTCACAGCCTCTTGGTTCTCCAATTAAGTTCTAGTGTTCCCACTGCAAAATAAACAGTGTCAGGGTTATTTCTCTGAAAGAAATATAATTGCATTTAGTGCCAGTGTCTATCTGGCTGCAAGTCAGCCCCACTCAACAAGCCTACTTATAGAAGGCCTATTTTGCACAATTTTACAGCACTCTTGTCTTTGAGTTACAACTTCCAGGGGCTCGTTTTTAAACATAAAGACTATGTCTACTTAAGTATAACAGTTCTGTGGCTTCATTGGCCTTCTCAAGAAAGGCAAGGAAAAATAGTACTAGTAACTCAGCACCTTTTCTCCCAAAGTAAGTCGGGGGTAGGAGACGATGTCTGATCCATGCATGGAGTCTCTGTGGGATGATTGGTGGTGATTCAGCTTTGTTCTTGAGGAGGGGAATGGAAGTAGATGCACACTGCTGCATGGGATTTCTCTAGGCAGCTGTAGGTGCTGATACTTAGTGCTGCTCTCCATAGTAGCTGCAAGCAAAACCCACATGGGATTGGAGGTTGCTTCTCTATAAGAGGAAAAAATTGTTTATTGCTTATATGTGTGGAGGACGACCTGAGCAGCTCTCCTTGAAAGAAGAGTGACTGTGTCCATTTTGACTGAGCCTGACCCTATTCCCTTGTACTGAAATGTACAGAGTTGGCTAGGACTTCTCATTATCCTCCCAACTAGCCTTAAGCAGTGTGTATTGGTCTAGCTGAGGCGCTGGTGGTAATTTGTGAAGATGGCACGTGTGTTTCCTTGATAACAGGACGAAGAACCAATGCTCCATGGTGTCAGCTGGGATCGAGCCTCGAGATAGAGGCTGACTTCCTATGGCTTGAAAGATTACACATCAGAACTGAAGCACCAGATCACCAAACTCTCATTATCCTTTCAATTGGCCTTATTGGTCTAGCTGAAGTGCTGGTGGTAATTTTGAAAGATGGTATGTATGTTTCCCTGATAACAGGATGAAGAGCCAATGCTCCACGGTGTCAGCTGAGATGGAGCCTTGAGATAGAGGCTATGACTTCCTGGGGTTTGAAAAGATTACACATCAGAGCTGAAGTGCCAGACCCCCAAAATATTAGTTATTATCACAATAGCATAATGCAAATTACTTCTTTTGAATATCTCTAAGTATGGCAGAGGTGAATGCAGGCCTCCTACCTAGCCCAGCTCACAGTGTTCACCTTCTCACTGCTAACCTTCTTCCCACAATTCTCTTTTGCAAGCCACTCCTCCTTCTCCAATAAATAAAACCTAAGTGCAGCCCTGGGTTGCTCTCTTGGTTCCAGAAAGCCATCTTCATGACTGGACTTAGGGCCCTTGGCTCCCCAATAATTAAATATATATATATATATATATATATATATATATATATATATATATATATATATGTTTTAGTGTCTTTGTTATCGCTGTGGGTTGCTCTGGGAGTGATGGATTGGAATTAACTTGGTGGAATTCCAATAATATGGTTTTAGGATTGTAAGTTTAGACTTCTTAGGCCAAGACGAAAACCAAGAAGGGACTCCAACAATATATCTTTCTTAAAGGGGTTCTCGGAGAACTTAGGGCAAGGTGTGTAGTCACTCCATGTTGTACTCCTTCAATAAACATCTCTTTATACTTCCAGCAATGATCTATGTCCTTAATAGAACAAAAACAGACAGAAGTCTCTGGCTCCTTGGGGCTAATTTTCTAGGCCTTGGGGAGAAAACCTAAAGGCTTAGTAAATAGCCTTCTTGGAGAGTCATAAAATACTATAGGGAAAGTAAAGCATGGTAAGAAATTTAGAAGGAAAGGACAAGTTATAATGTAATCAGCAGGGACAGAGTAATTATATTCAAAAGTTGAATTATAAGGAAAATGGATTTGGGAAGAAAGACTCCTCCAGCCAGAACAAAAGCCTTAAGGCTAAAACAAGCCAGGAGTGTACTAGAGATAGCATGGAGGTCAGTGTGACCGGAGTGGGTCAAGGGAAGGAAAAGTGGTAGGAACCAAGGTCACAGGGATGAGAGCACCCTGCTTGCAGGAGGCCTCACTGACCATTATAAGGATTCACTGGCATATACTGAGGGCCCGGCAGGATGGTTCAGTGGTCTAAAGCGCCTGCTTGGGAAAGCTTGGGTAGCTTCAGGGACTGTGGTTCGATCCCCGGCACCACATGCTGCGCCAGCCCTGCCCTCAGGGCAGGCTGAGCCAGCCATAAAAATGAGTGAATAAACAAACAAAGGTTCTGAAACAAGAAAAAAATAAATAAATAAAAATTAAAAAAAAAAAAAAAAAAAAAAAAAAAAAAAAAAAAAAAAAAAAAAAAAAAAAAAAAAAAAAAAAAAAAAAAGAAAAGAAATGGAGTAGACAGGGAAAAGGAAAGCTAAGGGCCAGTCCCAGAGGCACTCTAAAACTTAAGGCTGGGAGAAGAGTGGAGGAATGAAAATGAACACTGAGAAAGAAGAACAGGTGAAAAATGGGACAAATAAAAGTAAAAGTGTACCCTGGAAGCCACGTGAAGAAAATGTATAGAAGAGGATGATCAACGCCACCCCTGGATTTATGGATGAGTTTCCTCCTCTGTAAAGTGCAGGCAAAAATAATGCCTGCATTACAGGCTTAAGTGAGATAATGTATGTGAACTGCCAGTCACGAGCCTTGGTGCTTGGTAAGTGCTCAAAAATATTAACTTTTTGAAAACAAATCCCTTATCACTAAGAAGATGCTTGCTCTGCGTGGTGCGCCTAGGGGGCGCTCAAATCCTTCCCGTTTTCCCTCTTTTTCAGATAGCAGAGACCTCAATTTTAGACACGCTGTCTTGAAATGGATTCTCAACCTGGGCAGCTGAACAACGAAGTGGACGTCAGATCTCAACGTGGGGAGGAATTATTTCAGGATCTTGCTAAACGCAGATCCACAGCAGGCCCAGCCACCCAAGATCTTCACTGAATAAATCCAAAGGGGACCTGGGGGCCTGGGGATCTGGCCCCTTCCCCACTCAAGTATTTCCAATGTGTGAACTCCCATACTGTTCTGAGTGAAATAAATAAAATACATAGTAGTAAGTGGCCCACAACAAACACTCTTCCTCTTTTAATCTTAGTGCACTGCTTCCTTTTTCTTCTTTCTTATGTAGCCAGGGAGGCAAGCCAGCCCCTGGACTTCTTGGGACCAGGAAGTTCCAGCAAGACCAGGCTGGCTCCACAGAACCCACAAGTGCAATACGGTGGCTTGAGCTAGCCTTCCCTGGTCTATACCAGAGGACGCAAAGCTGTGCCTGCCAGTCCCTGTCTGCTACCCAAATATGGTTTCTTTGGCCTGGGAAGATTTGACCTGTCCAATGTTTAATAAAATTTGAATTTATTTCCAACTTTTCAAGCTCAGGAGATTTTGCACCCTAACATGGGTGTCTATTCTTCTGGAACTGTAAGGTCTGAAACCTGTGCTATATTCCCACACAGTAAAGGTGAGTCCTTTAGTTGGACAGGAGCTCTGTGATCGGCTGATGCACCCTCCCTCTGTCCCTCCCTCCCTTCCTGCCTTCTGCCTTGTGGCCCCCATCCCCAATCAAGGCCCACGTGTCACTTTTCATTTATCATCATTGGGTTTTAAGTAAAGAAGATGCAATATTTCTTTGGAAAACGAGAGTCTAGTGTTTCAAAAAAAAAAAAAAATACCAGATCCATTCTTTCACTGACAGTATTTGCCTGGCTTTTGCAGGTGTTTAAGCTTCATGTCTCTAACCTACCACTTAAACCAGAGGGGCAAAGTTATCTTTAACGAAGAATTCTATTCAGCAGTAATAGGGGGCAAGCTACAAAAAAATGAATGAATTTCAAACATGAGGGTGAGCAAAAGACATCAGACACAAAGGCGCAACTCTGGGCTGGGGAGATAGCTCTGTGTCACAAGTGCCTGCCTGGCAAGTGCAAGGTCATGAATTCGAACCCCAGTCCCGCTAAAAAAAAAAAAAAAAAAAAAGTTAGGGGCCAGGTGTGGTGGCGCACGCCTATAATCCCAGCACTCGGGAGGCTGAGGCAGGAGGATTGGTGCAAGTTCGAGGCCAGCCTGGGCTATAAAAGTGAGCTCAAGGCCAGCCAGAACTGCGTAGTGAGACCCTGTCTCAAAAAGACAAAAAAAACAAAAAAAAAAAAACCCAAAGGCGTAACTCCATAAAATTCCAGGCATATAAAACTCTTGAGAAAGCAAAGCCAATCTGTAGTAATGGAAAGCAGATTTCTCTAGGCAAGGATAAGGCTGCAAAAATAGCTCAGAAACTGTTGGAGTGACAGAAACGCTTCAATTGTCTGTGTGGATCTTATACAGTGGATATGACTGCACACTATTAAAACCCATCATGCTGGATGTTTGAAATGAACACATTTTTTATACCAATTTTACCTGTTAAAGCTGTTTATTTTTAAGCTACTAAATAGAGTTGCCTGAGGAAAGAGGTGAAACTAAGTGGGCTCTTGCATAGAGCTCTTTTCTTTTTTTCTTTCTTTTTTTTGATACCACTGTCTATGAACATATCATAGGAGGTGGCGGTACAGGATCCAGGATGTCAAATTCATAAACATCAAGCACAATATTTAAATTTAGGGACATAAATAACACGTGGCAGAAGGCAGCAGGTCCACTTAACAGTCAGATTGGTGGAGGAGATGCAGACAGGGTGGGCTGAGTCCGAAGGAGATTTTAATCCACTAGAAGGACTGCTCTTGGGGCCAGTGCCCTGTGGAGAGAGCCTCAGAGTGTCCTGGGAGGGACCTCTCAGCTGGGTGAGCCACAGGCAGATAGGTGGGGGCTTTTCTTTCTTCTCTTCTTCTTTCTCCACCTCCTCTTCCCCCCCCACCCGTTTTCTCTCTCTCTCTCTCTCTCTCTCTCTCTCTCTCTCTCTCTCTCTCTCTCTCTCTCTCTCTCTCTCTGCCCCTTCCCTAGACTTACACTCAGGAAACAACCTGCAAAAGCAATTTGCACAGTTTGCAATCCACAAAGCGGGCAGAGTATCTGGTCTTGGTAACTGGGTATTCTGTGGGCAGAGAGAGCCAAGCAGACTGCCCTGTGAATACACTTGGAATTTCCAGCTTGGTTCCACCTTGCATTGGCATTTCCCTTTCTTGTGTTTCTCAGGTCAAAGGGGAAGAAAGCCTTGTTGAAAATGGGAGATAGTGTCATTTGCAATTGGATGACCTACTTATAAGAAAGTGCTAGAACCCTCAGGAAATTCAGAAAGGAAGTACAGTTACATGGGTGTGGGAACAGGGCTGTAGGTGTCCCACTCTGGGCTGCGGACCTTACCACTTCCACATAATTGCTCCAAGTGCAGCACATGTATTTCTTTGCTCAAGTGTTTTCCAAAGTGGCTACACCATTAGGCACTCCTCCAAGCAGTGCCTTGAAGTTCTAGTGAGCACTTGGTACATAAAAGCCATTCTGATAGGTGTAATGTTATCTCATTGTTTGAATTTGCATTTCTGTACTGAGTAATGATGTTGAACTTTTTCATGTGCTTCTCAGTTGTCTCCATATATATATATATATATATATATATGTATTTTTATGGCCAGCTCAGCCTGCCCTGGGGGTGGAGTTAGCACAGCATGTGGTGCCTGGGATTGCCTAAGCTTTAGACCGCTGAACCATCTCACTGGCCCTCTCCTTATCTTATTGAAAAACTTAGTCCATTAGACACACACACACACACACACACACACACACAAATAAATAAATTAGGCAATTTTTTTGTATTGTTGTTTTGATAGTTCTTCATATATTCTAGATTGAAGTTTACTATCACATGAGTGATTTTCAAATATCTTTCCCAGTCTATTATTAGTATTTTCATGCATTTAGTAGTATCTTTAAAAACAAAGAGCACGCCTGTAATCCCAGCACTCGGGAGGCTGAGGCAGGAGTATTGGTGCGAGTTCGAGACCAGCTTGGGCTACAAAAGTGAGCTCAAGGTCAGCCTGAACTGCATAGCGAGACCCTGTCTCAAAAAAAGAAGAAAAAAAAATAAATAAATAAAATAAAAAAATAAAAACAAAGAGCTTTGGAGCTGAGGGGATAGCTCAATGGTTTAAGCACCTTCCTGGCAAGTGAAGGAACTGGGTTCTATCCCTAGCACCACATCCTTGTTAGCCCCAGAATCCCAGGTGCACAGTGCCAGCCACTGAACCCAGGTGTCGTGGCACATGCCCATAATCCGGGAGCTGGGGAGGCTGAGACAGGAGGACCACTACAAATCTGAGCTGCACAGTGAGACCCTGTATCAAATAAATAAATGATTAAATAAATAAAAGTTTTGCCTTCAATTAATTCTTATTTATCATTTTTTTCTCTTTCAATGCCTGGTGCTTCACATATATATATATATATATATATATATATATATATATATATATATTTTTTTTTTTTTTGTCTTTTTGAGACAGGGTCTCGCTATGCAGTTGAGGCTGGTCCTGCGCTCACTTTTGTAGCCCAGGCTGGTCTCGAACTCGCACCAATCCTCCTGCCTCAGCCTCCCAAGTGCTGGGATTACAGGCGTGAGCCACCATGCCCGGCAATAAATCTTAGATCCATTTACCTAACAAGTTAGAATCAGCACCTAAATGTTTAGGGTACATTTTCAGTTAATTTTGCATATGGTGTGAGAAATTAATCAAGGGTTATTTTTATCTGTATTTAGATGTTTCTTTCAGTTATTTCTGATAACACATTTCAACATTATTGATATGTCTTCTTTCTTCCTGATGGAGTTAATACAAATATTTTCATATATGTCTAATCTAGTTTTTATACATTTGGACATAATTATGTTTCCATAAACTATGGAATTATATTTGTTTCACTATGTTTTAACAGCTACCTATCTTGATAAATGTGGATTTAGCTCACTCATTCTATTTTTTAACTTTCTTTCTTTCTTTCTTTCTTTCTTTCTTTCTTTCTTTCTTTCTTTCTTTCTTTAATGGCCAGCTCAGCCTGCCATGGGAGTAAGGCTGGCGCAGCATGTGGTGCTAGGGATTGAATCGAGGTCTCTGCAGTTGCCTAAGTTTTCCTAAGCAGGTACTTTAGACCACTGAACCATCTCACCCACTCAGCTCATTCATTCTAAATGCTATATAATATCCTATCATCTGAACAGACCTTCTGTTTACTGATGGGCATTATAGTAGAATCTATTTTTTCACTATTCCAAATACTGTTATAATAACACCATTTTTGGATACTTACATAAAAGTTTGACAAAATAGATCGAAGAAATTCAATTGCTAGGTACTAAAAAGTATCTTTTTACTAAAATGGCTGAATCACTTGACAATCCTACAACAAAATAATTTACAGTTTCATAACCTCACTAGAGAATGAAACTCTGAAATTACTGGCAATGTGATAGGTATGAAATTGTTCCACTTTTTAACAAATTGCATTCACTTGATTGCTTTTCTTATTTTTAACTGAAGGCCTTTTCATGGAGCTGTATCCCAGCATTTTGGGGAAAGACTGTTCTGTTTTTTGTTTGAGACTAAGGCACTAAGTTGCCCAAGGTGGACTCAAATCTTTCTGCTTCAGCCTCCCAGAGTGGTGGAATTGCAGGTATGTACCACTGACCCAGATGTATGGGTCCTATTTAATGCTTATTCATCATTTTTGAATTACCCTTTCCTGTAAGCTTCCTCTATGCATTGTTTTTAATTTTGATAAAAGTATGCTTAAATCTTTTCTGCATAGGAATTTGTATATTTTAAAAAGTTACCAGGCCAGGGAGATAGCTCAGCTGACTAAGTGCCTGCATAGGCAAGTGCAGCAACCAGGGTTGTATCTCTGGCACTGCATGCCATGCCAGCCCCACCTCCAGGTATGCTGAGCCAGCAACCAAGTCTGCACGTGGTGGTATGTGTCTGCAATTCCAGCAATGGGGAGGCTGAAAAGAGGAGGATCACTAGAATCCAAGTTGTATAGCAAAGCTCTATACAAGATACATTTAAAAAAAAAGTTACCTTCACTCTGAGCTCATAAACTATCCTCTATGTTTTATTTTCTCTGTATGTAAGTTTTCAGTTGAGTCTTTTTTTCCAGAGCTGTCTAGTAAGGTACATTTTTCATACAGTGAAAACCACAGACCACAAATTGAAAGTGTATAGTTTCATCAGTTTTGACAAATATGCTTATATAACCCATACCTCAATCAAAATGGAGACTATTTATCACTCAAGGAGCTTCCCTTGTGCCCCTTTGCAGTCAGAATCCTTCAAGGAAACTTCTGTTGTTTTTATTTTTTGCTGGGGATGAAAGTCAAGGCTTCCCACACGCTCAGCAGTGCTCTACCACTGAGCTGTACTCCAGGGCTCAACCAGCACTGCCCTGATTTTTTAAAATGATACTTTATATGCTCCTATCCTAGGAATCTCTATTAATGGAATCACACAGTACCTACTCTTTTGTGTCTGGTCTGGCTTTTCTTTTCCTTTTTTATCCAGGGGGTGTGGGATTTACTTATATTGTTGCCTGCCTCAGTAACTCACTCGTCATCTTGTCACTCAGTAGCTCCATGGAGCAGCTGTACGGCAGTACATACTGCTAGTGGATGTCAGAGCTGATTCCAGTTTTCAGCTACGATCAGTAAAATTCTTATGGAATTTACTTTTGTCTTCTTGCAGGTAAGAATTTACGAGTGGAATTTCTAAGTAGCCAATTGAGCTGCAGGTTCACAGATGATGGGCCCTGGACAACTGGCATAGGTCCATTTCCATTAGGAATAAAAACCAAGGAGCGTTCTCTTTTTCTCTTCAGTTTTTTTCTGCTATTCTTCCTCAGCCTTCTTCTCTTTTCACTCCAAGGTCAGCAAATGTAACAGCAGTATGATTCTAGGTTGCAAGACATTTATTGCAGTTTAGGAACTTTACCTCAGCTTAGAAAACACTGATTTATAAAGCAACAGTTCTCAAAATTTTGCAGAGGGAGCAGAACCTCGGATAAAATCTGAGGAGCCTCCATATAAAAATGCTTTTCTATGCAAGTCGGTCTAACTCATTGTTTCAGGGATGCAGTCTGCTTGTACCCACATTTGCTAAGCAACTCCTTAGCTTCTCCACTGAACATGTGCTGCAACACTTTAGGCTAAGGAAATTAATACTCAGGCTGGCTGATGTGGCTGGACACTCTAAATTTTGAAAGTCTAAGTTCCAGGCTAGCCTCAGTTACATACAGGACCCTGTCTCAAAAAAAAAAAAAAAATAATAATAATAATTGAGACTGTAGCTGTCTAACTCTGTAAGTTTTAACATAGTCACTTAATTGTAACAGAAGCACCACAGTTAAAGTTTCTAGACGTCTAAGTGGAAGACCTGTGGGTTTCCTTTTTAGGTGTTTGCTTCCCCTGTGATAAAGAGATTGAACTAATATAAGGTGGTGGTATGTGTGTATAACACAATACACACATTGTAATACTGTATCATCATGTTTTATGAATATAACCTATTGCTATTTTATGGGTTCTGCTATACACTCTTGCCAAGGAAATTGCTTTTGTTGCTTTTATTGTTCTTAACAGTATTTGGCAAAGAGCACAATGGAGCCTCTTTTGTCTAGTGTGTGGTGTGGTTCAAAGTGAGGTTCTAGCACGTGCAGGATCTGCAGAAACATGACGTATCACTCACACGTGAACATAAAGGTCATGAGTTCTCTGTAACAGGATGACAGAGCGAGGTTAGCAAAGTTTCTTTCTTCATCCATGCTGCTGATATTTCCTTATGTGGTAGTAGCAACTGTATCAGCTCTGGTTAGTCTGTAGGTGAGCCAGGTTAATCTGGGAAAGAACAAAATGGAAGGGGATGTTAGCCTCACCTGCAGGTGAGCGAGCACAGGAAGTGTTGTTTCTTCCCTCCCCACAGCACTGTGCTCTGCATAGGTCAGAGACAAAATGCATGCCAGTGTTAAAGCTACTATGTTGTAAAAGAGAATTATGTTATGAAAGAGAATTGTAATCTCTTAAGAAAGAGATTATAAATCTAGCCACCCTTCTTGAACCTCTTTAAGAGTATTTACTGTTTCTTCTTCCTTATTTATTTTAAATTTAACAACGGTTATATTATGTATTTTCATCCTCGGATCAGTTCAGCTTAATAGATATAGGTATATAAGATTGATCAAACAATTAAACATTAACACTTTCAATAAACATAACTTTTTTGTGTGTGTGGGATCAGAAGATTTAATCAAATTAGTCTAGTCCTGAGATAAATGTTGTAGCCCTTATAATACAAGTTGGTAATTACATGTCAGACTTTGTTAGAGCAAGTTTTCAACACAGGTTCCTAACAAACTAGGGTTACTAATATGGTCTATAATGATGATTAGGTGCACAAAGATGAAAAAAAAAGTCATATGGACCTAGGGGTGTACTCGGTCTTTGTGTACTTGCCTAGCATACACTAGGCTCTGGGTTTCATGTCCAGCTCTCGAAGAAATTATTTGTAGCACGGTGAGTTAATGGTTTTAAAGATACTAGCCAGAAAGATATAGACACCCATCCCCTTAAATTGCATGCACCTTGAGTTTGTAATAAAATGTATTCTGATGCTTTTTTTAGTGGAGGGAGCTAAACCAAAGAATGATAATTGTCCGCAGGGATGTTAGTTAAGGTGCAAGGTAATAGTTTTCAGTTCTCTACCAAAAGGTCAGCAAATTCAATCAGTCTTGATTTGTGTGTTCTGTGTCAATTTGTCTCAGCTCTTGAAAGTTTTGGGTCAGAAAACTATATGAACTTCATCAACAAGGTTCCCACTGGCTTACCAGACTATTTCTGAGCATCTTTTCTCTATTCAGTATTTGTCCCAAATGACTTCTAAATAAAGACTGATTCAAGAAGGGACACAATGACCATTTGGGTAGGTTTTTCATTCAAATCTTCATTGAATTTTATCTTCTTCAAATTCTGCAGGGCTTTTATTAGCTCATCAAATAAACTTTAAACTGTAGAGAAAACTCAGGGCTTCAGGTGTCACAAAAGATAAATCAAATGCTTTGTGGTAGTTGATACATCGTGTCAACTTGAGGAAGTTTGGCTGGGTCAGCTCTGTGGGTTCCGGGCTGTGGAGGACCCCATCCTGCACAATGCAGAGGGCCTGCCCTGGGACATGATTGGTCCCACTCAGGGGTGTAATTTATTCCATCCTAGGACCAGATGACCCACCCCAGAGTGACTCAGCACAAAAAGTGTATAAAAGGGTGTTGAGGAAGACTTTTGCAGCCCTGCCCTGTTCTGCTTCCTTGAAGAAGTCCTGGTCTTGGAAGCCAGGCTACTTCGGAGGAGATCTGATCACTGGTGCAGAATTTGGAAGAGAGTGGCTTGATGGATGCCACAGCTGTTGCTCCTTCTTTGCTCTTCATTGTTTTCTGCCACCATGAACTGCTGTTATTTGCCTTGGAGCCAGCAGAGCATAAACTGAAACCTCTACAACTGTGAGCTTGATAAACTTCCTTCCTTCATTTTGAGGGTTGGGTATTTGTCCCAGCAGCCAGTAAAAAGTAACTAAGACATGCTTAAAACCAGAACGATCAATAATCTTTTGTAAACACATGAAAGAAAAAATCAGTGAGCTCGCTTGTTTCTCTTTCTCATGCATTTTTTTCAGTTTTGATTCTAGTTTGAGCAATTTGTCTAATCTTTTTAGATCAGTAGTGTCAACCACCACTATTTTTCTGACAGTTCAAACAGAAAATTAGATAGATACTAGCTTGCGTTATCTAATTTCCTAATCTTTCTCATTGTGACATCCTTCAAATATTACAAAAGCATAGTTAAATAGCAATACAATGCTATTTATTGCTTTTTAGTTTACTGACTTGGTAACATGAAAGTCATTCCTAAAACAATTATTTCTGTACAGTTAAAAGCACTTTCAGGGATGTAGAACTTTAGAGCAGGTAGGACAAGGCCTTTCAAAACGCATTGAGTCTTATGTCTGCATCTGCAAAATGAATAAAAGTGTGAGAGCTCAAGGCCCTCCAACATTCTTCAAAATACCTTCAGCTATGCCCCCAAAAGTTATGGCACCTGCTAAATGTAGCCCTGGTAACCCCTCATTGCACTTTTCTTCCATCTCAAGTTGAACATTTTATCTGCTCTAGGCCTCACCTGTCCCACCTATCGACAAACCCGTGGGTTTACTCTTGCCTCCCCTCCCATCATCACTACCACATTCTAGGTTGCCTTTCCTTTCCTGCAGTATAAATTGCACAGTGCTTCGCATGAGACGAGCTTTTTATAGGCTGTTGCCAGCCTCCCTGCCTTTTTGCTTTCACTTGCTTGGTTCACCCTAAATCACCAACAAATGGTGAGCCGCTCCCAAACCCTGTCTCGCTTTTACTTCCTTGCACCTGAGTCTTCGACACCCATCTGCCTCTTCCACTTTGCACATCCATGTACCTGGCTAGGATTATTTACTTGGTAGATCATAGCTAAGTTACACCACCCCAAACCCTTGCAGATGGGGGCCCCCTCCATGTAATCACATAGTACCCATATTTCTTGTAGTAACTCCTATCCTGACATAGCAGTTAGGACACTGTTCTCTAATGGTCAGGAAGGTATCAAGATCTGTGTTTAGGCTGTCAGTTCCTTCAAGGCAGATGGTATCCAATGGGTTAAGATGCTTTTGGAACCTAAAATAAGAAACCTCAGAAATGCAGACATTTCAAAAAGTGTAATGGCAACAATAATAACTAGTTCTTATTAGTTGCTGTGTTAAACACTGTGGTGTTCACCTTCATTATCAATACTACTTTTGGGATTTTTAACTTTATGTGCCAATTTGTCTAAGTACCCAGATATTTGGGCAAACACAGCTACATGTTTCCAGGAAGATACATTTTTTTAGTGGAAAGGGACCTCTGAGTGAACAGACTCTGAGCAAAGCAGATTACCTTCTATATTGTGGGTAGCCCTCATCTACTGCTGAAAGCTTAGGAAAAAGCCTGACCTGCTCTGCGGGAAAGGGAATTCTGCCAGCTTTCACAATGTACGCAGTCAGTGAATATTTAATAAATAAATGAAAGCTTGCTTAGAAGAGATGACTGAAGCTAAGTACCTGGAGGAGATTGCAAGACAGAAGAGAATCTCACCTTAATTTCCACAATGCACCTTTTCTGCTTCAGTCACCAGCATGAGTGGCTTAGAGGTAGTAGAGTATTAATGAGTGCTCATAAAGCTATGCTAGGAGGGGGCCTATCCCCTATCTTTTAGAATAACACACTGAGGTCTTTCTTTTTATTGTTAGTCATTAAATTAGTAATTTTTATGATAGAATGCAACCCCTGTCTTCATTCTTAATGTAAGAACAATAAAAAGATGCAATTAAGAGAACAATTGACAGCCATGTAAACTCTGAGCAGGGAGGAGAAGCAATGATCTTAGCAGAAAATGAGTCTTAGAAAGATGCTTCAGTGTGTGCGTGTTAATGACGGAAAGAGAAGACCCGGGCTAGCAGGATTGAAGATATTGAATAAAATGACTCTGTTCCTCTGTATAAGAAGGTAACAGTGATTTTAGGCTAGCCTGTAGTACTTTAGGGAAATATTTAGAATAAAGTCGCAGCAGAGTGCTAGGTCCTGCTATGAATCCAACATAATGATTGACAGAAATTGGAAGAATGGCGTGTGGAAAGAGACTGTGTTAGAGAAGGGCCAGGATTTTACAATCAGTGATGTCTTCTGGCTCTTGCTTGTTTCTTATCCTCAAGGACAGTTCATCTCCATGGTCCCGACGATTGTGTAAACTCTGAAGCACACAAAGTATTGCAGTCATGGTGCTTTAAGTCATGAGGGAGAGTGGGCTTGCATTTTCCTAGTTGTGACAAAATACAGACAGTAAGTCACTAAAAGAAGAAAGGTTTCTTATGGCTTGTGGTTTCAAAGGCGTTAGTCCATGATGATTGGGCTGCATCGTTTGGGGGCCAGGAGTAAGGTGGCACATCATGGAGGAGAGCACGTAGCAGAATCAAGCTGCTCGTTTCACAGCAAGTGAGAAGCAAAAAAGAAGAAATCTTGAAGTACTAGTATTCCCTCAAAGGGCACAGCTCAGTAACCTGCCTTCCATTCTTGTGGCCCACCTGCTAAGGGCTCTACCACCTCCCAGGAGCACCACAGGCTGGTGAGCGAACCTTGAGTGCATGGATCTTTAGGAGACACTTAAGTTCCGCATCATAGTGGGAAATGGAAGAGCGTGGAGAGACATAAGCTGCTCAGAAGCAGCAGAGGCTATGGTGGCGAGCCCAGCACAACAGTCTGGAGGAAATGTGGGAATCATTCTCTGATACCACAGAAGCGTGGAACAGTTTTCCTCCTTATTCAGCAGAAGGCTTCAAATGTGACCAGGGTTACCCAGTTGCCTGAGATTTTGGGATCCATTGTTGAGATAAAAACACAAAACACCACCTGCCCTGCCCCTGGGGCACGCTGAGCCAGCAATTGAGACTGGGGTGGCGGCGGACGCCTGTAATCCCAGCTCTTGGGAGGCTGTAAACAGGTGGACCACTACAAGTGCAATCTAGTAGTGAGATCCTGAACACCCTGTAGACCCTTCCCTGAAAAATATAGGAAAAAAACCAACAACAAACAAAACAAAAACAAAGAACACAAAACATCAGTTAAAATGACTATTGTACCAAGAGGTAGAACTCTGGGCCAATGCACATTTGTCTCATTCCTCGGCAGTGTTCATGTGTATGCATGCATACACACACACACACACACACACACACACACACACACACACACCCTACTGAGAAACAGAGATATCCTAAGAGAGATAAAGGTCGAGAATATTCCAGTTTGAGGAATATTCAGAGCTCCTTTCTTGCCATAGGCAAAAGCTTCTGTTCTAGCTGGGTGTGGTGGTGAACACCTGTATTCCTAGCTAGTTGGGAGGCTGAGGCATGGAGAGTGTGTGTTTGAGACAAGCCTGGGCAACATGAAGATTTCCTGTTACAAAATAGAATTAGAAGTACTTGGGATATGGCTCAGAGGTAAAGTGCTTCATTAGCAAGCCAAGGACTCTAAGTTCAATCTCTAGTACAGCAAATTCTAACTAATAAAAAATAGTCCTTTCTAACTCTGGTTTTCAGCTTCTACAGTCAAAACGTCTTCAAGCGGGGCCAGTGAGACAGCTCAGTGGACTAAAGCACCCCCTTAGGTAAGATTAGGCAAGCACAGGGACCAAGGTTCCATCCCAGGCACCACGTGCCATGCCAGCTTTGCCCTCAGGGTGGACTGAGTAGCCACAGAGTCCAGGCATAGTAGCATACACCTGTAGTCCCAGTGCTATGAAGACTGAAAGCAAGAGGATTACTGTGAGTGTGAGTTGTATAGTGAGACCCTGTAACAACCAAATACATTTAAGAAGAAGTCTTCGAGGCCTTCCCTCAAAACAAAAAATAGTGAGATCTACAGTGCAGGATTGTTGAAAGAATTAGAGCTAAAATATTTTTCATTATGTTTGGCACTGATAGGCACTGTATGAATGCTACCTATTGTATGAAATAATGCCATTTCTAAACAAGATAAAAAAAATTGTGATATGGCCTCCTGTTGACCATGAAGAGGGCTGAAGGCATAGAAAAAAAGCCATCTTTCTTTGCTTCTTCATGGAGCCTATTTCTTTTTGCCCTTTTGGATGATTAACTACAATAAGAAAGTTAATATTATAGGAGGGTTCCTTGGGTGTCTGAAGAGGTGAGTTTAGAAGCTGGGAATTGAGTCATCTCCTTGCTTCTATCCAGAGCCGGAATCCACAGCCCCGCCAGCTCCCAGGGCTCTCACTCACCCTGTTCCTTTGTGTTTCTGCCCTACTTCCCTTCTTGTTGGGACAGCAATGCCAAGCAACCTTTTCAGTTAGCTTGAACAGCTATTAAAATTCATCCATTAAAATTCCCTTCTCCACGGAGCTGAAGACTAATTTTCTGCCTAAACCACTTAGAGTTGTTATAAAGATCAGATGAAAGAAAGTGGAAAGTGTAAAGGTTTCTTTCTTTCTGTTTTTTAGACTCCTTCACTGGAAGAGCAGAATGGGTTGGAAAATGTCATTCTGGCATCCAGGTGCTTCTAGATTCAAGGCCCTTTTGTGATCAGCTGGCTTCTGTTTCACTAATTCACTTCTAATCATAGTGCAGGATTTATCTACATCATATGATTCTCACACTCATCCAAAGAAGCACAACCACATTGTCTTTTGCATTTACACACAAACAACCTTAGGTTAAATAACGCACTTGAAGTCATACAGTTGTGAAGTAATACAGGCAAGACTACAGGCTAACTCAGTTGGGCTCTGGAAGCCATTACCAGTAGGTTGCTGTGAAGACCATGTGAAATGATGTGTGTAAAAGCCATTTAAAACTGTTATATTGTGCACAAATATTCCATTATTCCTCAAGTGAAACAGAACATTTGGAGTATGTCCTACATAGGCAGAAGAATGAGAAGTCAAAAAATCCTAAACCCTGGGAAACTGAGGCAGTAGGCTCTGAAGTTCAAGCCCAGGCTGGACACTTATTCCTTCTAACTACAACATTGTACCCTTGACCAATTTCTCCCCCTCCTTTACTTCCCTTCTCTCCCCAGATTCTGGTGACCATTATTTTACTCTCTACTTCTTTGTTGTCAACTTTTTTTAGATTTCACAGGAAGTGAGATCAGATAATCTTATTTTCTTTCTGCATACTAGACCTGGAACCCAACACCTTCTTATTGAACTACATCCTTTTCCCTTTTTATTTATTTATTTTTTTTTCATTTTGAGACATAGTTTTGCTAAGTTGCCCAGACTGGGCTCAAACTCACAATTCTTCTGCTTCAGACCCCTAATATACCGGCGCCACCATACCCCATTCAGGTAATTTTTATCTCATTTAATGAGTACATATCCTGTCACCCACTGTATTGACACCTGCATGAAGATATTAATTAAGAGACAGAACAAACAAATATATAAAAATGTAGGGGTATGCCAGTAGAGTAAGTTTGCCTAGTGCCATACAAAGGCATGCACATAGTGAAGCCAGTTTGTAAGGATTAATCAAGATATTGTCTTAGAAGATTCTGGAAGGTTCTGAATAAAGGCTTATCAATGTGAGAAATGGTAGACGAAGAATTAAGCATCTTGAACGATACATGTCTCAACATCAGGAAGGTGAAAAGTGGAAGGAAAAAATATTTCTGAGCAATTACAGCCTATTACTGATATAAAGGAAAGCGTATCACTATTGTTGCTTTATTTTTAATCTCCTCAGGTTCACACTTAAAGTAACACTATCATTCAATCCCATGTCTTTCATTCCATAGCTCTATTGTCTTCTTATCTCCTCTTGTCTCCCAATTATTTCCAGGAAGCAACATATTTGCTATTGAAGATATTATTGCAACCAAACATATTGGTCATTTCCTACCATAAGCTTTTACAAACGCAGTATAGTGAGAGCAAAGCAGATAATTTATCATTGCTACAAAAATTTGCTGTTATTTTAAGCTGTGTTTTAAACCCTAGCTGACTTGTGTACTTATCATCCTTTTGGTATGAATCATCTTTAAAACTTAAACGTAATTAAGTGAAAACAACTTAGGTGACACAAGAATATGTAAAATAACATGTTATTTCTCGTTTAGTGTCCTTAACATTCCCTACTAAATTTTCTCTTTTTTTTGGGGGGGGGGGGACCAGGGTTCAAACTCACGACCTTGCACTTGCCCAGCAGGCACTTGTGCCTCGGAGCTATCTCCCCAGCCCCGTTTTTTTTTTTTTTAACATTTTTTTTTAATTTTCTCTTTTAAATTAACTATTAGGGGCTGGGGAGATAGCTCCAAGGCACAAGTGCCTGCTGGGCAAGTGCAAGGTCATGAGTTCGAACCCCGGTCCCAAAAATATAAATAAATAAATAAATAAATAAATAAATAAACTATTAATAATTAGATGGTTATCTTTCCAGATTTTTTTTATGCATGGTTAAATAGCAACATAAATACAAAGGTGTTTATATATACCACATACATACAGTATTGCTTCTAATCTTTTTTTTTTGCAAGTACTTTGTATTAAACTCAGATTCTCAAGTACAATAGGCAAGCAAAGTACCACTGAACTACACTCAGAACTGTGTAAGTTTTAGTTTGAGACCGAATCTCACTAAGTTGCTCTGCCTAGTCACAAATTAGTGATCTTCCTGCCTCAGCCTCACAAGTGGCTGAAATTTCAGACATGTACCACCATGTTTAGCCTCTAACCTTTCTTTTTTTGGTCTTGATACTGGGTATTGAACCAAGGACTCACACATGCTAGGAAAGCACAAACACTAATCGGCACACACCTCCAGCCCCCTTTCTGTTCATTTTGAGACAAGATTTCACTAAGTTGCCTAGACAGGACCCAAGCCTGTGTGCCCCTTGCCTACTCTCACAATGGCTGTGCCACCATGTCTAGCGTTCTACTTTGCTTGCATAGTGAAAAAATGTATGTGTAGGTGACTCTCCTTAGATGCACTATAGTTCATTTATCCCTTTCCTCTGAGGTCCCATAATCTCCTTGACCAGAAAATTTGGGACACCTCTGAGTTATAGGATATTACAGCATAGGTTCTCTTATGTCCTGAGTCCTTATTGACCTTGAAGGGCTAGGGCCAAAATATTGGCTATCCTCATAGCCCTTCTTTTTCTCCAATTTTTGGTCCATTAACTTACATTCTTAACCCTCCAGCAGAAAAGCTTTGTGATGCTATTACTCTATAGCATAGGTACTTGAGCTTATCATCACTGGCTTTCTGAGTATCAAATATCTTTGACTTAGCTTGGAATTGATATTTTCTGACCATCATTGATATTCTAATAACATTCCATACAATGTGATATAAGCAGTTACACAATTTTTAGACAGATATTTGGAAATTCAAGGAAATACAAAATTGTAGCCTGTCAAGACTATGGTATTTGGCCCAGTCTCTTATTTTCAAGTGCTACTCTTGAGAGAGAGAATGACAGTGTAGGCTTGGCCAGCAGCTTCCAGTTTAGATGGTCCTGATTCCATGGCAATCCCCAAAGCATCAAAATCAGGAGCCAGCTGCACACACTTCTTCCCTCCATCTGCCTATCGGGGCATTGATGGTGGCTGCCCCATGCTGCAGGGCTCCTTACTAACCTTTGTTCTGGTACTTGTTGGTCTGGACACCCCTGGCTAGTACAGACATGTAGTCCTCTGTCTCCTGCTTGGTGGGCGACCTGCCACTGGTGGAGTGGGGGTTTAGATCACTGAGCAGTGCATGCCTTAGGTGGTGGCAGGATGCAGCATAGCAATTGGTCGTTCTCCACCCCTGAACATCAGAGCACAGCACAGCATAGCACAGGGTAGCATGCGGTGAACCTCCCAGATGCGATGATCCATCAGTGTTTCAGCTTCTCTGCTTCACTGATGACTGCTGGTTTAATATTTTTATGAAGCGCCTCTATCACTGAAAGTAGAGTAATCCCAGCATCCAGAGCAATCATTCACACCTGCATTATGTACTAAGGGTAGAGAAGGAACACACAGAGCACTAAGGACTGAAAAACGTTTAGTCACCACAGTGACGTCCCTTTAACTTAACTGCTGCAGAGCTGCTAAAAAAACTACCTAGAAAATAGGAAATGAATTTATCGTAGATAGACAGATAAGAGGTACCCACAGCTCATATCGCATCTTTGCTCGATAGTAAGACCGCGAGTCATCAGTGGCAGTGGCTGCATGTTCCTCTTGCCTTGCTGGCTTGCTCACAAAGCCTTCGATTGTACAGATGCAGATGTCCAGTAAGTTCCAAAAAAGAGGAGCTCATCAGTGGCAGCCTCCAACCAACAGACTACGACCGTCAGCTTTGGAGCAGATGTCTGTGGATCACCAAATTTAATGAGCTATTAAATTATATGAATCTGGCTCAAAGTTGTTCTCAAGCCTCCAAAAGTCTTTGGAGTGATTCCTTCTCTTTGCCAGGGAGTATGCTGGCATATTGCCCCGAAGTCATCATATTATCTTTAACTAATAGCGGCACTTTTCTCATATATGTACACTTTTTTTTTTTTTTTTTTTTTTTACAAAATTCATTATCTTGCTGATATCCACCTATCTCAAGTACACGCCAACTCATGGAGCTACCTCTTTTCTTTTCTAAGATCAGTAATATAAATTACCTATACCAAGAGCTTGCCAAATAGTTATGATTTTTTTGGAAACTATAGTACAGCCTGGTGAAGAAGTAAATCAGAGATCTCAGTCTCAATCTTTGAGGAGTTTCCCTTAGAGCCTAATTAATAATTATTCTGAGAAATCCTGCAAGTTCACAGAAACTCAAATGTCCTCCACAATTGCTTTTGGTAGGAGATTTGTAAGTAGCCAATCTGAGAGCGTTATTCAGTTCCTGGCTGCTGATTGGCTGTTGCCTCCCATCTCTGGGAGATGCATCAACGTTTCATGCACCATGACAGGTTGCTGTACTGTGTGTAACTATCTCCTGTGTTCTTGGTTTTGTTCTTCTTAAAGACCTAAGATCCCCAAGATGCCACTGAAATGTCCTGCACCGTCTCGGGTTTTATTACTAAAGCATTTTGTTAAATAAAGTTACACCATTGTGCGAAGCCACATATTTAGTTCGTAAACTGTAAATATAGACATTTTCCTGACTGATTTCTCTCTGTCTCTGTTTCTGACTCTTTGTCTCTGACTCTGTCATCTCTCTCTCCCTTTCTCTCTCCCTGTCTCCATCTGTCTCTCTGTGTCTTTGTCTCTGTCTGTCTGTCTCTGTGTATGTCTCTCTCTCCTTTTTGAGACAAGATCTCACTAGGTAGTTCAGACTGCCCTTGAACTCATTATGTAGGCCTCAAACTTGCCTCGCCTCAGCCTTCCAAGTGCTGGGATTATTGGTGTGCGGCATCATGCCTGGCTTGACCATATGTGAGATTTCAGGGCCTTTTCACTAAGTTATATCGCAGCCCTTTGTTTTTTTATTGTAAAGGAGGGTCTTGCTAAATTGCTAGTTTGCCCAGTCTGTGCTGGAATTAGCATTCTTCTTGCCTCAGTCTCCCAGAGTGCTGGGAATACATAAGTGTGTTATCACTTTGATATCTCACTTTGATATGAAGTTTCCTAAGGCTTAGCATTGTGTGTTTTAGAAACTTTACACAATTCCCAGCAGGCTTGAACCACTTTAAAAGTATATTTCCTTTTTGTTTCAGTACTGGGGATTGAACTCAGGGCCTTGTACGTGCTAGCTAAGACCTCTTCCAGTTCCCAACCCCTGTATTTTCTACTCAAGTGTGCCTGAGCAATATTCTGAGATTCATTGCATCCCAATTTCATTAGTTTTAATTTGTGTGATCCATCTAAAGTGAAAAATCATACTGTTTTCTTAAATGTTTAAAGAATTTTAAGTTAGCAGAGCAGGTAATTCCTGGACAAAATGTAAAGCTAACACCTAGCAAAACATGTTGGGAGTGAAATTCTGGTTTTAAGGGAAGTCAGTGAAAAAATTGTCCAGAGCTGCAGGGTTTCACTTGAGAGAAGAGCTCAGAACTAACATGTACATGAGCTCTGGATGACAGTCTAGGCATGAGCACTGGATGAGAGTCTGCTGTTGGTCTCAGGGCCTAGTTGCTATATTGCTACATTCACAATTCAAAACCATTATTTTGTTCAGCTACGTATCAGCTAATGTAGGATGATCTCCACCCTTCACCAGCCTTCCTGTTTTCTTTTTCTGCTTTCTGTTTTTTTTTTTTTTTTTTTTTTTTTTTTTTTTTTTTTTTTTTTTTTTTTTTTTTTTTTTTTTTAACCACTAGAAGCATCTCACTTATTGAGTGACTCCAGGTCCTCTCTGGCCAGGACATGACTGCTGTTGCTCAGGTATGGGCACAATCTACAGTTAGGGAGGAAAGGGCCAGACACACACAGGGGCACATGCACGAACTGTCTTTCTCTGGCTGAAGTAGGGTAGAGACAATCTGGCACACAGCCTTCCCTCCTGCTGCTGCGACATCCATGGGGTACAGGGCACAGAAGTCTCTATTAGCTGGTGGGGTCAGTAGAAGCACACAGTGTGCACGAGGGCCCGGCCGCTCTTCTCCTCAAACTCCTGCAGCACTTCTTCGATCTCATTCTCCATGTTCTCCATGTGGTGGATACCCTGACAGAGCTCGCAGATGAAGAAGGCCCCCAGGGTGGCCTCCTCATGGTTGTCCTGAATGTCCATGTTGACCACATGCAGTGGCTGGCAGGTCTCCTGTTCTCTGGAATTCACATCTTCTACCACATGGTCATAGATCCTTTCTTCACAGATCAGGATCAGATCAAAATGAAAAATGCTTACAGTTCTGGAACCTCTCTGGCTGAGGCTTGATGCTCTTATTTCTGTCCAACATATATAAAATTCCATTCTGCATGTAGAGTTCTTTGCCTTTCCTGAGTAGGTCATTGTACATCTGGTCATATGTGGTTTGGAAATTATAGACATTGGGCTTGTTGGGTGCTGGTCTTGGGATATTCACACAAGTTCCTGTTCCAAAAGACTGGATACTGAATCCTCACTTGGTGAGGATGTTGTGCGCCTCCAGGCTTTGGTTCTGGTTACTCAAACATATCACGCTGCAGCGAGGACTGAAAAATGCCAGCCACACCATCCGCCCCCTGGGCTGAACTCCTACTCCTCCTATCTGTGTATGGTGCATAATATACACATATTTATTACATACATACACACACACACACACACACACACACACACACACACTACGGTCATACTCTAGTTTACTGAAATTGAGATGAGGTTTGTGTACTAACCTCAGTTTTCTTCTCTTAAAGCATGTTTGTTCAACTACTAGTTCCCCATTTCAGAAAGATCATTTCCTCCATTGCTTTGTAATTTATGTACTTGATCACAGCATTGTCTTGCTTTCACCTAGATATAGGAATAATTTGTAGTTTTTGAATATGTAGCTTTTATGTACAGAAATCCTTTGCATATATAGGCACTCTAAAAAATACATCCTAGAAACCTTATTTCTACACTTTACGCAGCTCAGACTCCTAGTGATCCTCCTGTATTCAGTCTCCTCTATGCTAGGATTACAGGTGTGCACTGCCATACCCGGACCCGATCATCAGCTCAGCATGCCCAAGGGAGGGGCCAGCATGGCATGTGGTACCTGGGATTGAACCCCAGTCCCTACATTTATGTAAGCAGGAACTTCTAAACCTTTTTATTTAAAATAAATCACCAGCACTAGCCAGACAGGTCAGTGGAATAAAGCACCTGCTTAAGCAGTAGCAGGGACAGGGGCTTGATCTAGTTCAATCCCAGCGTGCTAGTACTACCCCCTGGGCGCAGTGAGATGGTGACTGAGCCTGCGTGTGGTGACGTGCACCTGTAATCCCAGCGCTTCGGAGGCTGAAAACAGGAAGATCACTACAAGTCCAAGCTGCATAGTGAAACCCTGTAGACCCTGCAGTAAATACATTTTTAAAAAGAAAAAAAAAAATCGCCAAAAACAACAACAAAAACACTACTCCTCATATGAAAACTTAACACTTTATATCTTTATTGTATTATACTCTGCAGGATTTAACAGATCCTCCCTATAAAAGGATTTTGAGTTTTTTGGCTCTGAATAAGTAAAAGGCTCAGACAGTAGTGAGCTATAAATATTTGTCCTTTTATCTGACACACAATTTTGATTTTAGAGAGCTTTGAGGCTGGCACCCATAATCACATTACTTAGCCAGCAAATGAGATTAACCAATGTTGGGCACTTCCTTCAACCTGACTTTGTGGTTCTCTACCTCCTACAATGAGTCTGTGTCAGCGCTTTAGTGCAGTTGAACTGCTACAGTAGTTGAACTGCTACTTCCAGTTCTGGAGGCTGGAAAGTCTCAGGCCAAGGCACTGACTTGTGTCTAGTGAGGGCTTTCTTCTTGCTAAGCAGATGCTATTTCTATATGAGGTCGTCATTTGGTAGCAGGATGAAGGACTTCTCTGAGCTCTCTTTTAAAGGGTAAGGATCTCAGAGGGCTCTGTTCTTTTGTCCAACTTACTTCCCAAAGACCTCACCTTCTATCATCGCATTAGGCATTAGATTTCAACTTATGAATGGACATTTAATCAGTAGCAGCGGGATTGCAATGCATCAAAGTATAGGACATTGTTGATGCCAACACTCTCTTCTTTCTATGTCACCAAAGTAAAAGTTCCTTAATGCAAATACCCCTTATCCAAAGCATGGAACTAAAATTTTAGATTTAAAGGCATGTGGATATAAATAATGAGATGTTTTGTGGATGGTATAAAACTCAAGCCCAAATATAAAATTCATGTATACCTTATACACATGTCCTGAGGGAAATTTTACATGGTATTTTGAATAAATTTGTACATGAAACAGTTTCATAGTATAGAAATTTCCATACACTCCAACATATTGGAATTGAAACAGTTCCTGATTGGCACATTCTGGATTTCAGATTTTTGGATTAATACTGTCATAATCCTTGGAGTTTAGTACACTGACTGATATGGAATCTTCTGCCTCCTTTTAAATATGTATAATGTACCCAGTAGTATTTATGTTCATGCTTGATACACACCTATGTTCTCATAGGCTATGTTCCTACTTCATTCTTTTAGGATGGATCTCAAGAACTGATTTGGCCATTGCTGGGTCTGATGACTGGCACTGTTCACATGTTGGTGAAGGGCAGTAGAGTTTGAACATCGCTGTGTGCTGGAAATGCCTGGGAAATATTGTGAAAATCCTGAAGCTTAGGCTATACCCTAGCACCTCTAGGATAGACCCCAAGCATCTGTATTTTTAACACTTCCCAGGTGGTTATAACCAACATTAACCACCACTGCATTAGAGATTCTCTCATTGTGAGTGGAAAGAACATAAACACCCTAAGTAGAAAAGCAATATCTGACACAGTGGAAAGAATGCTGAATTAAGACTCAGAAAACCCGTACCTAAGCTCCAACTCTGTTTACAACCCATGTGGCATTGGGCAGTGTGCCAGCTGCCTGTTACCATATAAAAGTCATCCCCAAAAGATAGTAGAGTAAAACAGCAACTGTTTCATTATGCTCAGAAGTCCCAAGGCTAAGAATCAAATGGCGCCCAGTGGACCTGGCTCATCCCTGCTAAGCAGTGTCTGGGGCCTTGGTTGGAAGGAACTGAATGGCCCAGACTGCAGCCATCTGGAAGCTTCTTTGTGTACTGATCCAGGACTATGATGAACATCCCAGTGGAGGCCATGGACTTTGAAGCCTCTTCAGGTGCCTCGAAAGGCACACAGCATCATTGCCCAGGCATCTTCCGGATGGAAAAACTAAATGCCACCCAGATATAAGTAGATAGGGCATACAGCTCATTGCAAGAGGGCCAGAGTGTCAAAGAATCTGTGGCAATCATTTTTTTTTTTTTTTTTGGTGGCAATATTTTATTATTCCCACAGACAGGTTCTGCTCAGCCTCAGTTTACCTCTGGTATTTGTCACTTCTCACTGCATAACAAATTGCCACAAAACTTAACTGTGTCAATCATTATTTCATTGTTTTGGTCAGCTAGAAATCTGGGAGTGGCTTAGGCAACTTCAGGGTCTCCCACCAGCCGCATAAAGGATTTACGGGGCTGTTGTCTACTTTGGAGAAGATTAATAGTCAGCTCTCAGGCTCGCTTGGTTGTTGGTAGCCGCCAGCTCCCCAGAGCCTCTGTGGGCCTCCCCAGCAGGGTGGCCTGCTACCTCGCAGCATGCAAGCTGAGAAGCAGCAGAGTCAATCTGCTCAAAAGATAGACATCAGAGTCTTTAAAATTTAATCCCTCCATGCCATGGATCACCTTTGCTGTAGGCTGCTGATTAGAGGCATGTCACAGGGACTGGTCCACCCTTTCAGGATTAAAGAAGGGCACAGATACTGAAGTTCACTGAGGACAATCTAAGACACTAGTGTGCCAAACCACTTTGAAAAGTAGGATATTAATCAGGCTCTGCTGAACTTCTTATGCATTTTGGTTTGGGGGATATTTATTTGTTTTGTTTTTTACTGGAGACCAATCCCAGGTGCTCTACCACTGAGTTACCAGCACTTTTTAAAAATTTTTAGACAGATTCTCACTAAGTTGCTAAGTTGCCCAGGCTGGACTTGAACTTGTGATCTTGCTGCCTCAGCTTCCCATAGTGCTAGGATTACAGACATTCACCACCATATCCAGCCCCTTTAAGGTTTTTTGTCACACTCCAATAACCTAGTACATTTGACAATGTACACCAAGATGTATGTCACAGAACTGAATAATTTCAGGGCTGGGGATATAGCTCCATGGTATAGCCATTGCCTAGTATGTAGGTGTGATGCCCATCATGGAAGGAAAATGTAACCATGGACAGAGAACACTGATTCTCCCAGAAAGCCTTTCCTTTAAGCAGAAGGCATCTCTCAGGGTGAACTACTGGCTTCAAATGAGGGGAAAAGAATTTCATTTCTTTTGAATCAGTGATTCTGTGATTTTTCTTTTTACTTTCACCTCTCTAATACTAGTCAAATAAAAGATACAGACTCTATTCCCAGGAGAAATGGGATTTATTTTTTATTAAAAGTGCTTACTGATGCTCAGATCTATCATTTCTTGTATATTGCCAAAGCAAACTATGCAAAAGGTCAATGTAAATCTTCTTATGAATCAAATCCTAAAATATTTACATCTTATAAAGGCCAATCTTTAGACAAAACCATTGACAAAATATTGTCTTTAAAAATGGTGCTTTCTAGGTGGGTGTGGTGGTACATACCTGTAATTCCAGCACTCAAGCAGCAGAGGCAGGAGGATAGCTATGAGTTCCAGGCCAGTGTGGGCTGCACAGTGAGTTCAAGGGTAGCCTAAACTACACAGCTAGGGGCTGGAGACATAGTGCAGAGACATAAGCACTGAGCTGGCAAGCACAAGGGCCTGAGTTCAATCCCTGGCCCACATGCTGTGCAGTCCTGGCCACAGCTTCCTAAGTGCATTGTCTTGGCCCTGGATGCAGAAAACAAACATACAAAAAAACTACACAGTTAGACCCTGTCTCACCCCCACCACCACCACACTCAACCTTGCCTTCCAAAAATGGTGCTTTCTAGCTCTTAGACAAAATTTGTGATGGCCAGGAAATTTTTTTTTTTTTTTTTTTTTTTTTTTTTTTTTTTTTTTTTTTTTTTTTTTTTTTTTTTTTTTTTTTTTTTTTTTTTTGGTGGGACTGGGGTTCAAACTCACGACCTTGCACTTGCCCAGCAGGCACTTGTGCCTCGGAGCCATCTCCCCAGCTCCCTTGGCCAGGAAATATTGACCAGTATGTTTATGTACCTGTTGTAAAAAGGTGAATATTTTACTTTTTATTTCAACCACCTAGCTTTATTTCCATGCGTCAAGTGACATTATTGAAATGTTTCAGTGTATACAAGGAAATCTTTTAAATTTAGTGCTTAGTAAATGTGTGTGTGAGTGTGTGTGTGTGTGTGTGTGTGTGTGTGTGTGTGTGTGTGTGATGTGAAACTGGAGATTGGACTTGGGCCCTTTGCACTGAGCTATATCACCAGTTACCCTCCTTTTTGTATGCCCAACAAAATGCCAGATTGTGTGTGTGTGTGTGTGTGTGTGTGTGTGTCTTTTTAAGACAGGGTCTCTCTATGCAGTTCAGGCTGGCCTTGAGCACACTTTTGTAGCCCACGCTGGTCTCAAACTCACACTGATTCTCCTGCCTCAGCCTCCCAAGTGCTGGGATTACAGGTGTGTATCACCATGTCCAGCCCAAAAGTGCCAGATTTTATGCCTAACTATACGCAATAACAAAGCAACAACCTCTTTCATGTTCCCCCAAATTACCCTGGCTTCCTTTAATCAATAGCCCCTGGGACCAGCACATGGTGACCCTAACTTCTCTTCAGGTTTGAGAACTTATCTTGGATAATTGAAAATCAAATGATGAAAACTGACAGCTAAAAAACTAAATTTGAGATTTGAGGGTTTTTTAATAAATGTAATTTGATTTCAGCTTTGAGCCTCCTTAAAGCAGAGCACAGATGAGGCCAGGAGGAGCTTCAGGGTCTGACCCAGGCTGGCTTGCCTACAGAGTTGGTGGTAAGAGGCCAGGAAACCTCAGCCTCAGACTCAGAGGGGGTCAATGGGAATGAAAAAGAGAAGGAAGAGAAGAGGGGAGAGAGGAAGATAATGAGAAGTCTTTAATAATTAAATTCAAATGCATTTGTAGTAGCACAAAAGAGCTGGGGCTCAGGGTGAGGCTCAGTGATAGAGCCCTTGTGCAGCATATGCACGGCCCAGACTTCAATCTATAGTACCAAGAAAGAGATTATGTTTTAAAAATAAACTCTGGGCTGAGAATGTAGCTCAGTGGTAGAGTGCTTGCCTAACATGCACAAGGCCCTAAGTTCAGTTCCCAGTATTACCAAAAGAAAAAAATAAATAAATAAAAAGCTCAAAATTTTGAGAAAGTTCATGGTAATAATTGCTAATATTTGCTGAGGATTTAACCTGTACTAGGCTGTAGGTACAGAGACGGAAGGAGGGGTCTTCACAGTCCTGCATCAGCTGGACTTATTTTGCTGAAATAAGAAATATACTTACTCAGTGCTAACTCCTGTGCAACAGCCTTAAGGTATAGTTAACAGTGTTGCTTTGTGGCTGAGGCCTGGGGAATGTAGAGGTAGTGTGTATAGCTTGTCAGCACCATTCAGTGATAACAGTAGACAATTTGTTGCCAATCTTGGCGAGATACCACCCCTAGAGGAGGGCTTTGCTGTGGAGATGCTTAGCAGCAAGAAGCAGTCTAAAAAAGCCATTGGGATTTCCTAGTTTCAAATTATCCGCATAAACCTTGACGGTTCCTCATCCGAAAGAGAAAATGTTGTCACATTGAAACAACAGCTGGAGCTCACATCTGCCTCTCCAGATCCTGACTGTGAGGCCATCCTTGCTTTAGTGCTATTGCTCTGCTGTGTCTTGTGACAACACAGTGTGGGTGTCCAAGCATGGTCATACATCAGCCACTGAACCTGTCTGCTTGCCACCAGTAGTACATCAATATTTTATGTGGTAACCTCTCAGTTCTCATAGTGACTGCTGAGGTAGGTACTCTTGTTATCTCTGTGTTATAGAGTAAGAATCTTGATGGTCAAGGGCATTAAATGACTTTGCCAAGACTGTATGGCAAATAAGAAATGAAGGTTGTGTTTCAGGGCAGGCAGTCTGTTTTCCTCAGAGGAGGAAACAATAGTGGCAAAAATAGTGTCTTAGAGAGGTCTTTCAAAACTCATTGCAAAAGTATAAGATTGAGACCAGCAAAGGAAATAAGAAAGAATGGTTTGGGGGAGAACAGAGGAGGGGGAAAAATAACTGATTCATATCTCTAGCCTGAGTAGACTGGCAGCTCCTGGGGAGCCCCTTGTATTTAGCACAACTCAGCAAAAATCTGTGGGTGAGTAGATGAGGGGATCCATGAGTTTCTACATACTCTGCTAGGGAAGTCCTCTTGCTGCTATTCCTGGAGATGGAGAGAGTAGAGTGTGCTTCCTAGCTGAAGAGTGTGGGGCACTTTTGGGTGAAAGGCAGTGCAGGGTAGAGCAGAAAGCTCTCAGTGTGACGAGCCTGGGGTGAAAGTTCACGCCGCACAGAATGGAGGTTCTCAAGAGAAGTGAAAGGCAGATTGTAACTGACCAGGTGTGGGAGCAAGTCAAAAGTGAACCTTGAGGTCAGGTTTTGTAATCTTGAACTCTGTGTGATTTCGGTTATTTTAGTGACATTCACTTACATCAGAAGACAAAAGACACTGTGTTTTATAGGGGGCAGGAAATGAAGGAAGAATAATTTGCAAGAAGTCATTTGAATACAACATTAAAGAACAGTTCTAGAAAGCAGGATAGCAGGAAGGAATTGCAGATGAGCAGTGCCAAAGCTTCAGAGGCATGGAGTTACTCCAAAGTCAATGAACTACTCAGTGTGGTGAAGATAATGCCATGTAGGTGGGGGCAGAGAACGATGTTGGAAGCTATCAGGGACCAGACTTTGACATAATGGGTGACATCATTGATAGCAGGTCCCAATGCAAAGGCCCTGCTTTCCATCCAGGATGCACACTTAAACAGGCACCTCTGTTTCAGTCAGACTGATGGAAATTCATGCACTTTTCCTGGGGTCCAAAGGCCAGGGCTAGCTACAGTGACTGAGGCTGCATTCATCTCATGACACCACTCAGTCAGTGTCACATCAGGCCCAAGTCAAGTTCAATGACATTGCCTAGGCCAGTGACAGTGAACATTTATTTATTTTTTTTTAAACTTATTTATTTTTTTCTTGTTTTAGAATCTTTTTTTTTTTTTTTTAATTTTTTTTTCCAATTCTTTTATTGTTTAAATTTAACAATGGTAGCCGGGCGTGGTGGCGCACGCCTGTAATTCCAGCACTCGGGAGGCTGAGGCAGGAGGATCGGTGTGAGTTCGAGACTAACCTGGGCTACAAAAGTGAGCTCAAGGCCAGCCTCAACTGCATACTGAGACCCTGTCTCAAAAAGACAAAAAAAAAAATAAATAAAATAAATTTAACAATGGTTATATTACATATTTTCATCATCGGATCAGTTGACAGTGAACATTTAGAGACTGAGTACACAAACTGCAACTTCAAACCCACTTACTTATTGCAAAGTGCCAACACTGTAATTAAACCTGAATGCTGAGGTTTTAGTTTAGAAAAAATAACTGTTTACTAGGGCGTGGCTGCTGGCTGCTGGCTCATGTGCCAACAGACAGGGCTGTGTTGCCTACTGAGGCACATGTGCCACAGATTCCACCCTACTATCTTAGACTATGACTTATATAAAGAGGGACATGGGCCCTGGGCTGTCTCTGCACTGGGGACAAGGTAGCCTTTTAACCTACTAGGCCCTGTAATCACTGGCAGTGAAATCAAAGATCAGCTGCTAAGGGTACAGCAGAATTTTAATAGAAATTAGATAAAATCAAACTTGGATTCAAGAAAGAATTTAATACATGTGAGACTGTAGTAACATAGAGATAAGACTGAAGGCCAGTTGGTGTCTAGATGTGGTGAGATATGGACAGAGCCTGGGGAGGGCTGCCTTCTGTTGCTCGGGAGTCCTGGAAAGCTGGGGCTTGGAGTTGCAGCTGGTGGCTCCTCCTGCAGGTGCCCTGTCCTTGAATTATGGACAGAGCCCAGGGAGGGCTGCCTTCTGTTGCTTAGGATTCCTGGAAAGCTGGGGCTCAAGGTTGCAGATGACGGCTCATCTCATGGGTACCCTGTTCTTTGTTTAATTGCTACGTGACACCAATGGTTGCCTCCTCCTCTGCTTGAAGTATTATCAGTTAGCATTTGTGTGAGCTCAGTGTCTGGAATATGCCATATCTATTAAAGTAGTGACGTATATTCCTTAGCTGGTTTTTTTTTTTTTTTTTTTTTTTTTTTAATGCTGAATAGAAAAAAGAGTCTTCTGAGGCTCTGGGCTCACTTTGAGAGAGACAAATCTCAGTGAGTCCTCTGAAGCTACATTCATCATTTTCTTGCCGTTTCTTTTGGCACCGACACATATCATACAATATGAGATGAAGTAAACTTAGTTCAATTTGCACTTAGCCTTTACAACTGAATTACTTGTAGGATGTGATTCCACTAATCATCACAACCACATGAAAATGAAAGAGCACAACACATTACATGCACAGAGGCTCAACATGAAGGAAACAGCAAATTAACACTGCAGCTCCCATCAATGCGAGGGAGTCACAGTCACCTTTAGACTCCTTCAACTGCTCATATAAGTGGGCTAAGCCTTCCAGAGTGCTGGGAGTATAGGTGTGCCTCATCACACCCAGGTCAGACACATGAATTTGAAAAGATTTTTTGTGTGTAAAGTTATAAATGGAATTATATCTAACACATTTTCCAATGTTAGAATTACAGCATTTAATCTTGAATACTCTGCTTTTATTATGGAATTATGAGGTTCACTGGCTCAGAAAAGATATACCATTCTTGGTGAATGATTCCAGCTAACTTACATACACACTTCTGTTCATTTTTGTGGTACTGGAGGTTGAACCCAGGGCCTTGCACTCAATTAGCTACATCCACAGCACTTTTTTTTTTTCCCTCATTGTGTTTAGTACAAGGTCTTTCCATACAGCTCAGACTTGTAGTGATCCTCCTGTCTCAGCCTCTCCAGCATTGGGATTACTTGTGTGTACCACCACGCCCTACTTGGTGCAGCATGGTATATTGTACTGGGGATTGAACTCAGGTTCTTAAGCTTCCCAGGCATGCTCTTAGACTGCCTAGCTATCACCCTAGTCCTTAAAAAGTTGTAAAGGTGTGAGCTGTAGATTAGTGGTATAGTTCTCCTGGATTCTATCCCCCATACCCCCCCAAAAACAAATCAACCAAAGAAAAGGTGTCTTCTTGGCTTTCCAAAGGCAAAGATCAAAACTGAAGCCAAAGAGCAAACTTTGCTAGAATATCAAGGTAGAAGGCAACAGGAGCACACTCATAATTGTATAAAACATTGTTGTTTCGCATTAAGTGAAAACTAAGTGGGCTACTCAGTAAAGATGAGTAGATGTTAGGGCTGAAGAAGCAGCTAGCCCATACTGTGAATATCCTGAGTTACTATGGTTACCTGGTTACCTGCTTACTAGGCCAAAAACTACATAGTCCAACTCAATCCTCTGACAATAATGAGATCAGTCTTGATATTGTGTTCAGTTCATTAATAAGGAAAATGGAAAAGAATTTTTTAAAAAAGCGACTAGAGATGAAACAGCATTTGAATAAGAGCTTGAAAAGTGACAGTGACTCAAATATTTCCCAGAAAGCATAGCACATTTCGTTCTGCATCTATAGTCTAGCCTCTTGCTTGCTGAAAGTGTGAGAACCCCTGAGCTAACAAGCTAGAAATCCCAAAGTTAGTATCAAAATCTTCTGATCTATTACAGCTACCAAATCTTTGTTAGAGATCCACTCTCCATTTTTCTTGACTTGGATATGTAAAGGACAGCAAATAATGCTTTAAATATGTTGATACTATAAGTCAAACTGCTTTAACCTGAAGAAATCATTTATAATGGTAGGTCTTTTTTAAAAATTTCACTAAGCTGAACATGGTGCTGTGTATCTGGAATCCTAATACTGTAAGAGACTAAGGCAGGGGAATCATAAATTCAAGGTCAACCTGGGCAACTTAGCAAGTCCCTGTCTCATAATCATAATAATAATGGTGATGATGATGATAATGACTGTGGCTGTAGTTTAGTGAAAGTTCAGTTCAGTCCCCAATATTCAAACATACAAAACCCCACACTTTTTCATAAAATATGTTTATTTTTGAAATATGCTAGCATATTTTTATAATAGATGTCATTTTATTTATGGTATTATTTCCACACTGGTAAACATAATACTACTTTTAAATGTTAGATGGTTTAAAATTAAAGATGTCAAGATTGGGTGACACAGCATATTAACTGATTTGATGCCTGCAATGCTAGGGATCGACCCCAATCCATGCACATGCTGAACATGTGCTCCACCAGTGAGCTGGGCCCTCAGGCTACTGCTTGACACCCCTCTCTATTCTGGAGATTGAACCAAAGTCCTCAGCCACGCCAGGCTAGTACTGAGCCACGAAGCTATATTCCCAGCCCTCCACCACTTTTCTTTTCCAATTATATTTTGAAATAGGTTCTTTCTAAGTGTCCTAAGCTGGCCTTGGACTTAGAACACTCTTGGCTCAGCCTCCTGAGTAGCTGGAGTTATAGGCATGTACCTAGGTCAGAATTTAAGCTTTGATTTTGCCATTTAGCAGGTGTGGCTAGTACATACGTATGATGTGTTCTGTGCCATTTTTGTCTCCATTTCCACAGCTATGATAGCAAGTGTAATATGTGTAACATTGGTTAAGATATGGAAGGTGTTTGGCACTGGAAATATTCTATATAACTTGTAGCAGTTATCATGGATCTTTGAGTAACTTTGAGTCTAGAGTTTTTTCAACATATCAATGAAAACAGTACTTCTTTCACTTGTTAAGGGATAACTGAAATAATATACTACATAAATGATATTTTCTTTGAAAGTAAGGGCTATCATTTTGATCAAATGCCAAGAGTCATGTCTTGACATACTTTATCAGTACTTTCTGCTTGGAAGAACAACAACAAAAAAGAGATAGAATATGAGGAGAATTTTTATTGAAACATTATTTATTAACTAAGCCTGATCAACCATAAATCATGTTGTAAATAATGTGTTTTAAACCCTGCTGAAAGACACACACACACACACACACACACACACACACACACACGAGAATAGTTGGTTTGGGGTAGGAAATGGGAGGGTGGAAATAGGGTAAGCCTCGGAGGTGAGACAAAGAGTTTAAAGAGGAAATATGTGAGACCACTGATAACATCCACATGTACTTTTGGTCAGTACAATAAACAGGGCTCTTTCAATTATTAATGGCAGCAATGCAGCTCACATTGGCTTCTGTAAAAGGAATTTTTATTGGGTCATGTAAAGAAAAAAAAATCTAGGAGTAGATTACATTTATTTATGTATGTATGTATGTATGTATGTATGTATGTCTTTTTGAGACAGGGTCTTGTTATGCAGTTCAGGCTGGCCTTGAGCTCACTTTTGTAGCCCAGGCTGGTCTCGAACTCACACGGATCCTCCTGCCTCAGCCTCCCTAGTGTTGGGATTACAGGCATGCGCCACCATGCCCAGCTGGAGTAGATTACCTTTAAACCAGACTAAATCAAGGGAAGACCATTTCCCAAAGGAAATGGTCTTTATTTGTTCTTCAGTTGATTGAAGAATTAGGGTTGTTTCTAGGATTTAGCTGCAACAAGTTGTGCTACTATAAACACAGGTGCATATATATCACTGTGGTATGAGGTTTTCAGTTCTTCTAGAAAAATACCCAAGTGGGGAACAGCTGGCTTAAGTGGGATCTCCAATCCCAGCTTTTGAAGGCATCTCCACACTGATTTCCACAGTCGTACCAGTCTCAACTCCCATCAACAGCGGAGAAGGCTTCCTTATCCTCCACAGCTTTTCCAGCATTGATTACTGGCTGACTTCTTGATGTTAGCCATTCCTTTGGGGGTGAGATAGAACCTCAGTGTTGTTTTGATTTGTGTTTCTTGAATGACCAGTGATGTTGAACATGTTTTTGTACACTTATTTGCCGTTTGTATTTCGCCCTCTGAGAAGTGTATATTCGTCTCAGATACCCGTTTTTGCATTGGGTGAGAAAGGTATTTTTATTGGTTCATAGAACTGAAAAAGTTTAGGGATAAATCATGCTTAAGTATCACTAAATCCAGGGAAGAGAGTTTGCTTAAGAACAGTCAGGGATCCAACCAACCAGGGTCACCTGTGTTGTAGAAAACATGTGCGTCCAGTCTGCTCTGCCAAGGGGATGGAAAATCTGAGATAGTTTTGGGAAACTGAAAATCACTATTGAGAGAACAATATGTCTATGAAAGCATATGCTTTTCAAAAAAAATCAATGAACAATTCTTCTAATGAGCACCCGTACTTTTAAAATTTTAGAAGCATCAGTTAGATTCAAAAGAGGGACTGCCATTTTTCCTCTGCTTAGCCAAGGACCTCCTTGGGCTGCGAATTGCACTGGGAAAGTGAGTGATCAGTCCTGTCCTGGAAGATAGCCAACCCACAGTGAGAGGCCACTAATGCTAATGAGCCAGAGAAAGGCCACAGGAGGAAAATCAGTATGCAGGGGACCCGTGTATACTCTGTCTGGCTGGACAAGGCCATTCTACTGCAGGGACCACTCTTACAAACTAGAAAGGGGTAACAAGTTACTTTGCTACCTAGCAGAGGATGATATAACATAAAAATGAACAGCCTGCTTTCTAAGTACTGACTTTTTAAAAATCAATTTTTTTTGTTTGTCTTAGAGTACTTTTGGACTTACAGAAAAGCTACAGCAAAATAGATCTTCCTATGTACTCCACAGCCAGTTGCTTCCCTTGCTGGTATCTTGCACGAGGATGGTACATCCTTAGGTACATATTTTATTCACATTTCCTTACTGTTTAAGGAGTGTTCATTTTCTGCCCCATGATCCTTCACAAGGATACCACATCACATTGAATTGTCATGTTTCCTTGGCGTCCTCATGACTGGGACAGTTTTCAGACTGTTAGTTTTGTTTTTTTGTTTTTTTTTTTAATGACTTCAGCAGCTTTGAGAAGCACATTTGTCAGGAGAGATGAGGTATGCCCATCTTTTGTAACTGTCTGAGGTTTTTCTCATGGTTAGAATAAAACTAGGTAGACAGAGATCAGGGCATCCTTATAATCTGAGCACTCTGGGAAGCTGGGAGGCAAGAGAATCACAAGTTTGAGCCCAGCCCAGGCAATTCAGTGACTTAGCAAGTTCCTGCCTCAAAATTAAGAAAGAGCTTTGGATGTAACTCAGTGCAAAGGTGTTGGGTTCAATTCTTAGCACAAAAATAGGAAGGAAGGAAGGAAGGAAGGAAGGAAGGAAGGAAGGAAGAAAGGAAGGAAGGAAGGAAGGAAAATGTAGGTAGAAATCTTAAAGACATGGGGTAGGTAGAGAGTTCATGAACAAAAAGCAAACTGCATGGGAAATACTTCAAAGAATCTACAACTGAGATCTTATCTTTTGAAAAGTTTCAAAACAGATCTCCAACAGAATAAAAAGAAAACTTACAAACTGGGAAAAAAGTATAGCTGAGTAGGGCCATCCAAATAACTCAGTGGATTAAAGCACTTGCAAGCAGGCACAGGAGCTGGGGGTTCAGTCCCCAGGCCTACTGTTATTGGAGTACACTGAGATGGTGACTGAGAAGTGGCACACGCCTGTAATCCTAGCTCTTGAGAGGCTGTAAACAGGCTGATCACTATGAGTCTGATCTAGTAGTGAGACCTTGAACACCCTGTTGACCCTTCCCTAAAATTGAAAAAAAATATATATATATATATATGCACACATATATATATACATATATATATATATGACTGTCCCTCTGACAAAGCTTTATGTCTAGAATATATAAAGAACTTAAAAAAAATCAGACCTCCCCAAATTCAAAAATGTAATCCAAAAATTAGCATCTGAGATGAAGATACACTTCTCAGAGGAAGAAATACAAATGGCTTACTTGTATAAAAAAAAATTCAGCTTCATTAATGACTGACATCAAGAAGTCAGGCAGTAACAAATGCTGGAGAAGCTGTGGAGGAAAAGGAACCCGTCTCCACTGTTGATGGGAGTGCAGACTGGTGCAATCACTATGGAAATCAGTGTGGAGATTCTTCCAAAAACTGGGATTGAAAATCCCACGCATGCTAGCTATTCCCCTCCAGGGTATTTTTCCAGAAGAACTGGAAACCTCATACCACAGTGATATATGTGCACCCATGTTTATAGCAGCACAATTTGTCATAGCTAAATCCTGGAAACAACCCTGATGCCCATCAACCGGAGAATGAATAAAGAAGATGTGGTATTTTTGCATAATGGAGTATTATTCAACTATAAAACAGAATAAATCTGAGTCTTTTGATTGTAAATGGATGTAACTAGAGAACATACTATTAAGTGAAATAAATCAGTTCTGCATGTGCAAACATTGTATTGTCTCCTTAGTGTCAGAGCCTGAAAAAGAAAAATGGAATGTGAAGGGTATAATAGATACTGGGAAAAGGGAATGAACTTATTTAAAAGGAAAGAGGTACTGAGTTGAGGAGAAGGACAGGATGGGGAGTGGAGGAAAGAGATTTATCTATGTCTGTAAGCAGGATGGTTTCAGCAAGTGTACTGTGCATTTCTCCTGGTCTACGGAAAAGAGCAGATAATACTTAATTTGTTTTGCTTCCTTTTTTCAATTGTTTGTACTTTTTCTCTTCTTAACTTCTTATACATTGCTTTCTATTTTCTTTCAATTTTATACACAACCCTGTTAATATGAGTAACTGGAAAACAACACTGTATATTACAACAAATACTGTGAAATTCATATTCCTTTGTTAAGTGAAAATCTGTATCCTTTATAATTTTTTGTCTTAATTCTAATTTGTACTTTCTTTCAAAAATAAAAGAGAGAAAGAAAGAGAGAAAAAGAAAAATAAAGAAAGAAAGAAAGGAAACAAAAAGGAGATTTCTGAGGAGGAACAGCACAGAGATCAGAGGTCAGAGGTCAGAGATCATTCCCATCACATGGTATCCAGAGCTTATGCTTCCAACATGTCTTCTCATTGAGGATATGAGTAGATGACAGGGTTAGAAAGCTGGCATGAATCATAAGGCATGAGCTCAAAGCTGAAAATCACCATTCCTCTTGTGCCATTGGGGAAAATGAATTGTAAGCCAAACTCATCATCTATGAGCATCAGAGTTATACTCTATGCATATCAAAGAAAGGGAGAAACTAAGGACTGAGGGCAAAGAATGCTGTCATTCACAAATAGACTGAGAGATGAACAGATTTCCCTAAAATCAAGAAGCTTTCTGGGCAAGGTGGAAACAGAACCAGACATCTTCTCTCTGAGGGTTAAATTTAGTATAGTAAATGTCTACAGGGCCTATGGCTTCAGATGGCCTCTGCTCTCTGAGCTCTGATGGGGCTACTGGCATCAGGGACAGAGGTCACATCTGCATCTTTTCTATGGAGAGGAGTCATAGTGGGTGGAGGGCACACACCTGGCCAGGAAGGTCCTACTGGTGCTTGTGGCCTGGGGAGTGTCACTGGGCATCTCTAAGATCTGCATGAAGATCCAGGTGTTTGTAAACTTTACTAAATTGGGCCATAATCTAAATTGGAAAACCCACCATTGAAAGCCATGGTAGAACGTGAAGAGACCCAGAAGTCCTCCATGGAGAAGCTGGTTCCGTGAAATCTCCTCGGAAGAATCGCTTTCAGTTTCCGCTACCTGGTGTACAGCTGTTGCAGTGTGGACGCTGGGCATCATGACAGGCTCCTGCACCGTACTGCCTCTGAGAGCTGCCTGGCTTTCAGTGTGGCCAGCGTGCTGGTTGTAGGAACTACACTGGCTGAGCAGCTGCCAGACAGCAGCCTCAAAACCCAGCTGAGCAAACTGGTGCTGGGTCTATGTGCACCTCTCTCTAGTACCATTCATTATCATAACAAGCAGACATGACCTCAGAAGACCATTTGTGTGCCAACCAAACCTCTCCCATACACATTTTGATCTGGACAACAGTTGGATGTTATGCTCTGGTTGGCCAGGTTTATGGTGGATGATAGGAATTTAGAGAGCTGCGCTTAGGGCATGTCCACATGTCTGGTCTGAATGCTCAGAAACAAAGGAATGACACCTGGTTACAAAGAGATCAAGCAACACATTGCTGATAAGAATAAACTACTCATGTTCATCTTCCCTAAAGAAATCTTCAGCAATACTTCAGTTGTGAAATTTAAAAAGGGAAACTTTGAGACAAGGGGAATCAAACACCTGGTTGCAATTAAATATAACCCTCGTTTCAGTGATGCACTTTAGAAGAGTAGTAATTTGATTGACATGATGACCAGCTGAGCCATCATCTGGGACAGGCAGCAGATGGCCCTATGACCACATAGAAAGAAGATATAGAAGAATATTCTTCTCAGAGGAATTGCAATATAAATAAGCTAAGTTATCTTACATTATCTTTTACAAGTCTAAAGAAGCTAGTCATAGCCAGGACTCCCACAGTCTGGGAAGCTGAGGCTGGAGAATCGAAAGTAGGAGTCTAGCCTATGCAACTTAGTAAGATTATGTCTCTCAATTGAAAAAAATATAATATGGTTTGGGGCTATAACTCGGTGTGAAGGTCTTGGGTTCAAAACCTGGTACTGAAAAAAGAAAAAGGAAACAAAAAATAAAAAAGAAAACAAAGCTAATCATAGTGATTAGGTGGAAATAATTAAGATATGTCTACCCTCCAGGATTTTAGAGAATTCAAGGTTAGATGTTAACATCTCCTCCATCTGTGCTGTTCTGTAACCTCAAGACATAATACATTTTCCCCTTGTACAGACCTGGTTCAGCAGGCTCATGATGTAAGATAGCAAGCCAGATTTAACAAGCTGCTTCATGCCAATGTCAGCTCTTCCTATAGGGCAGAGATTTCAGTATCTGCTGATCTAAAAAATCAACTGCCAGATTGCAACATCAAACCACTTGGAAGACTTGCCAACGTATAGGAGAAAGCACCTGACATTTCGAAATGTGTGGCTCTAGGGAAGGCTAAGTCCTGAAGAGTAATACATACCGTGAATAATTGCACTCATGAGAGAGTGCAAATCACCCTTGTGTTCTATGAACTACATTGACATTTTAACAACAAACAAAGAGAAATGTATGGAAATATAGGAGACAATAGTGTCAATAGCCAACTCTAGGAGCACAAAGTGAACCCACAGGTGCCATTCAGACCAGTAGTGGGCTTGTGGGATGCTGTGCTTGCAGCAAAGAAAGGATTGACTTTCTACTTTGATTTCCTGCTGTTCTCTCAGGTTCTCTTTGGAGTCTTAGTCTCAATTCCATACCATTTTCCAGAGATACTCTCAACAAGCCTAGCTCTGTCTAACTTCCTCTCAAAAGTGAACTGCAAACCAGGCACACACTTGTAATCCCAGAAGCCTAGAAGCTGAGGCAGGAGGATCATGAATTCCAGGTCAGCTTAGGTTACATAGTAAGGTCCTATACCTGAAAAAAAAGGAAGAAAGAGAAAGGAAAAAGTAAGCAATCAGGCAAGAAAGAAAGAAAGAAAGAAAGAAAGAAAGAAAGAAAGAAGAAAAGAAAAGAAAAAAGAAAAGAAAAGAAGTCTACTCCAACTCTTATATTTTCAACTGTTAACAATGATCTACTAAAGTCCAGGAGCCTGGGAACCCATGTATCCTCCATCAATGGTGCTCCCAGGGAGCTCCTTGGGTTGTTGTCTTAGTTACTTTTTCTCATTGGCAGGACAAAATACTTGACATCAAAAGTTAAAGGAGGAAAGGTTTATTTTGGCTTGCAGTTTGTGGAGGTTTAAGTCCATGATCAGCTGACCATAAGGCATTACAGAGGAGAAAGTTCATGGTGGCCAGAAAGCAGAAAAGTAATGAAGAAGCAAAGCCACATGAAGCAAGTGCCAACAACAAGCATTCCTCTTTCTGGCTCTTATATTACATTCAGGCAGCCTATCCTTGGGGGAAAATCACTCACACCCAGGGTAAGGAACCCTTAATCTTATCCAGAATGATGCCAAGCCAATCAGTGGACTAGTTTAGTAATCATGCACCCTTCATCTCAGCATCACAGATTCTAGGTCCAGCCTGTGACCACGTGATGTTTTGTTGAAACACCTAGACACGAGGCATAATAGTGTGCTGTTCTACTCATAGAATTAGCCACACCAGTCTAGGTGCTGCAAGTGTACGCCTGCTTTTATTAGTGTGACAAAATAGTCCTTGGTTTCTGGGCCAGCACGCTGAAATCTCAGCATCATTTTAAGCTGAGCTGTCCACATTAAGGAGACTATGTACACCATGTGTGTCTTCACAAGAGTCCACACCTGTTTATGTTAGTGAACATTATTAAGCATTTTATTCTCTCTTTTTCCTAATGCTATGTTATTATCAGAGGTGACAGACTTCTTAAGGTTGATGCATATGGGTGAAGTATTGCCCCTGGTTTCTACTGTACAATTTATTAGATTCTTAAGAAATTAACTCCCTGCCAGGTGTGGTAGCTCATGCCTATAATCCCAGCACTTGGGAGGCTGAGGCAGGAGGATTGGTGCAAGTTTGAGACCAGCCTGAGCTACAAAAGTGAACTCAAGGACAGCCTGAACTGCATAGAGAGACCCTGTTTCAAAAAGACAAAAAAAGGAACCCCCTAGGTACATATGAATTATTTACTAATGTAGTGAAATTATTTAATCAAAATACAGGAATAGCTGTTCTTCTTATGGTTACAGGTATTTAGTAGCCACGGTTTACAGTGAAGTTATGGCCAAGTTTAAGAACTACACTAAGCACAGCCAGTCCAAAAAAATGACACAGAAATGGCATCAAGAAATCTTAGTCACAGGGGCTGGGGAGATAGCTCTATGGCACAAGTGCCTGCCTGGCAAGTGCATGGTCTTGGGTTTGAACCTCAGTCCTGCAAAAAAAAAAAAAAAAAGGAAGAAAGAGAGGAGAGAGAGAGAGAGAGAGAGAGAGAGAGAGAGAGAGAGAGAGAGAGAAAGAAAGAAAAATCATGGTCACAAAGATACAAATCTCTGAAGGAGGTAGATCCCAAGTTCCTTAGGAATATGCATTTTGTGAAGAAGCACAAAAGAAGGGCTCCAAGAAGATGCAAGCAAACAATGCCAAAGCCATGAGTACATGTGTCAAGGCTATCAGATCCCTCATCAAGCCCAAGGAGGTCAATCCCAAGATCATCCCAAAGGGAGTAACCCACAGGCTTGCTTGACTTCCCTATATTGCCCACCCCAAGCTTAGGAAGTGTATCTGTGTCCAAATTGCCAAGGAGACTCCAGCCTCTGCTCTAACCAAGGCCTGGGTTTCAGCCTCTGCTCCAGTCCAGGTTCCCAAAAGTGCTCAGGCCCCCATGATAAAGTCTTTTGTCTGCTGATGTGAAAACAGGACTGGTGTGATTCCTGGTGTGCCATCTGTGGGGGGCTGGTGTCCTCTAGTGCTCTTTGAACAAATAAACCTGAGGCAGGATAAAAAAGTATTACTGCAAGAAATATTTGGTTTTCAGCAAAGTGCAAAAGTTCTTTCAAATGCTTATGTCTGTTTTCCCAATTTCATTTTGTTTTAAAGTACATTTTAAATGTAGTTTTCTCATTTAGTAAAAGTTGCCTAATTTTAAAAAAGCAAAACAAAATATAAAAGTAATGAGACTGGGACTTCTACTAAGTCAGTGATCAAATCCATTATTATATATGAGAATTACCCATTTGAAAATTTCTAGAGATTGCTGTCAGACATCATAGATTACTATATAAATTAAGTAACCAGAGAAGTACTTAAGCAATGGATTTTTTTACTTTGGTGAATTTATATTTTTTCATGGTACATAATATTTGGTGCAATTTTTCTGTTCTTTATATGAGCCATGCTGACATATTATTAGATAAAGTCTATAGTTTATATTAGAGTTCACTTTTTGTTGTACATCCTGTGAGTTTGATGAATGCATAATGGCATGTTCTCACCATTACATGTCATACAGAATAATTTCATTGGCCTGAAAATCCTCTGTGCTCCCCGTATTCTTCCCTCCTTCCCTCAAGACCCCAGAAGCCACTGAACTTCCTTCTGTTTGTATGGTTTTGCCTTTTTTGAGAGTATCTTACATTTGGAATCACAGAGTACATGGCCCTTCAGGTAGGCTTCTTGTTCATAACAATATGCATTTGCATCTACTCTTTGTCTTTCATGGCTTGATTGCTCATCCCTTCTTGATGCTGTGTGTCACAGTTTATCCATTTTCCTATTGAAGATGTTTTAGTTTCTTCTCAGTTTTACATTTATGAATAAAGCTGCTACAAACATTCATGTGGGCCTAACTTTCCAACTCGATTGTATGTATATCAAGGACAGAGTTGCTGAACCACATGGTAAGACCACTTTTAGATTTGGGGGAAATGGCCACACTGTCTCCTAAGGCCACAGGACCATCTTGCATTTTCTACCAGTGGTGCTTCAGAGTTCTGGTTGCCCATAGCCTGGTAGTGTCTGCCCTAGCCAGATTTTGGCCATTCTGAGGTATCATCTCACTGTTTTAATTTGCACTTCCTTTCTGAAATATGGTATAGAACATCTTGTCATGCTACTTGCCATTTCTACACATTATTTGGTAAGGTACACGTTCAGCTCCTGGCTTATTTCTGAATTGTATTGCCTTTTTCAGTTTTGGGAATTCTTCATATATTTTTGATACTAGTTCTTTATCTACATGTGTGTTATTTATCTTTTCTTCTAATTTCCACCTTATTTCTTCATTTCTCCACAATGTCTTTTTAAATTAATTTTAGTGAAAAGAAATAGCAATAAGAGAGTTTCACAACAGGTTAGTAGGACAGCTCCAAATATTAATACATTACGTATTGTGGTCTTTGTAGTACTTGTTCAGAGTACAAGATGCAGACTTGATATCTTGTATAAATACTATTAGTACAAATCTTTCCTCTCATTGAACTAAGAGAAAGTAGCTGTGTGTATAGTCCAATATTCCATAGTAGTAGTGGGTTGTCAGCAAAACTGGCAATGTTAGAAGCTGCTGACTTGAACCTTTCATAGTTCAGAATATTAATATGGCTTTACTTTTTATACCTCATGGTTAGACTTTTCTGCTGCATACTAAGACCTAGGCAAAGCAAACCTATCTTACAAAAAATGTAACTTTTGAGCCGGGCGTGGTGGCGCACGCCTGTAATCCCAGCACTCAGGAGGCTGAGACAGGAGGATTGGTGTGAGTTCAAGACCAGCCTGGGTTACAAAAGTCAGCTGAAGGCCAGCCTCAACTGCATAGCAAGACCCTGTCTCAAAAAGACAAAAAAAACCAAACAAACAAACCAAAAAAAATGTAACTTTTGTATCTGACAAGATCATTCAAGTCACCTCAGGATTTACCCTGAAATTATGTACAGGTGCTTGTAATTCTTTTGACAGTGTCAATCATCTGGATGAGTCACAGCTATTGCTTGACCATTTGCTCTCTGTGAAAGCCTGAGAGAATGTTTTCTCTCTAGGTGGCTCTCCTTAGGCACATTATACATTGTTGATCACTTTCCTCTATGGCTCCATAATCTCCTTGTACAGAAAATCTGGGACACCACTAAGTTATAGGATGTTAGAGGACAGGTTCTCTTATGTTCTGAGTCCTCACTGACCTTGAAGGGCTAGGGTCAGAATATTGGTTATCCTTGTAGCCCTTCTTTTTCTCTAATGTTTTGGTCTTCCAACTTAAGTTGTTAACCCTCCAGAAGAGAAGCTTAATGATATTATTCCCTATAACATAGACATGTGAGTTTAACATCACTATCTTTCTGAATATCAAATGCTTAAGACATAACATGAAACATTTATTTTTCCATAAATCATTGATATTCTATATTTTAAATCCCTGTAGAATGCAAAAAAATAATTATACATTTTTACACATAAATTTAGGAATTTAGCCATATACTAAATTGTAGTGGAATAATTCTATAGCATTTTTTGACTTTTATTCTCTTTTATCATTGTTATTATTTTTAAACATTTACTTAGGGGGCCGGGCAGATAGCTCAGTAGGATAAGTGCTTGCCTGGCAAGCTCAAGGGCCTGAGTTCAAACCCAGCTTCTAAATAAATAAATAAATAAATAAACATTTACTTGGGAGAGAGCATAGCAATCATTGATATGATAACATGATATTAGAAACAGCACACATCTAGAAGACCAGAATGACAGGCATTCCAAGTATAGTTTTAGCATTGCACAATGCAATCCTCAGTGTAGTTGCTTACTTCACAGACATTAGCAAATATAGTCATATATAGTTAATTCTACCAATTGCTAATATACCAATGTATATTAGCATATATAGTTAATTCTACCAATTAACTGCTAGTTGCAAAAACCTGCTGGAGACTCTTGGGATGCTTGTTTTAACCATCATATATATATATATATATATATATATGTATATATATATATATGTATATATATATATATGCATATATATATATATATATGCATGGTTTTGCCCCTGCCATGTTTTCTAACTTTTCTGCTTCCTATCTCTTCATTGTTTAATCACAATGTCTTTGTCAGAGAAAAAGTTTTAACTTTAATGAAGTCCAATTTTTTAGTCATGAATTGTATGTAAAAAGTCCCAACATCACCTGGATTTCATAAATATATCTTTTTTATTGTAATAAAAATATGTAACATTTGCATTTTAATTATCTTAAATGTGTAATTCAATACCATTAACTATATTCACATTTTCATGCACATAATTTTAAAAATTCTGCTGGACTTTAAAATTTTTTCATAAGTACAATAGGTTCATTGTGAAACTCCAAAAATATAAAGAGGCAGCTGGGTATAGCCTTAGCTGCTTGGAAGCTTGAGGGGGTCACTTGAACCCAGGAGTTTGAGACAACATAGGGAGGTTTCATCTAGAAAACAAACAACAATGCAAATACAAAGAGCAGAAAATATGAAATAAAAAATGTACAGATGCAGTGGTACACACCTTGTCTGAAAGGACAAGACAGGAGGATTCCAAGTCTGAGCCTCATTTGGACAAATTAGGGAGACCCTGTCTCAAAATAAGAAACATAAATCAGCTGGAGACATAACTCAATGTGCAGGTACTAGATTCAATTACCAGTTCTGGTTTAAAAAGAAGGAAGAGAGAGAGAGAGAGAGAGAGAGAGAGAGAGAGAGAGAGAGAGAGAGAGAGAGAGAGAGAGACAAGGAGACAGAGAAAGAGATAGAAAGAGACAGAGAGAGAAATTATAAAGGAAAAATAATCTACAATCCCCTTTTACAGAGACACAGCTGTTTGTAGTTGATATTTTGATTTGTAGCTTTCCAATATGTATTTCCATTAAGGATTTGTGGATGTGTATATTTGAAAAAACATTACTAGAGTCATTTTCACCATTTGATGCCTATTTTTTCATTCAACAAGGTAGTTTATGATGTATAGTGTGCCTAAGGAGAGCCACCTAGAGAAAAAACATTCTTTCAGGCTTTCACAGAGAGCAAACTGGTCAAACACTGGCCATGACTCATCCAGATGGCTGACACTGACAACAGTTCTACAAAGCACTGTACATGGCTTCACGGTAAATCCTGAGGGGATTTGACTGACCTTGGGAGATACAAAAGTTACATGTTTTGTTATACAGGTCTTGCTTTAACTTGCCCTTGACCACCCAGCAGAAAAGTTTAACAGTGAGGCTAAAGGCTTAAATCAGCAGACTCCAACATTGGGAGTTCTCCCAATAATCCATTGCGATTATGAAATACTGGATTTTGTATATGACTACTTTCCTTTAGTTCAATAAGAAGAAATTTTTTGTACCAACCATGATTTGAAAAATTATCATGTCTACTCCCTGTGCTCTGTACAACTACTATGAGGACAACAATATACATTGTATCAATTATTGGGAATGTACTACTAATGTGTTTTTGAAAATGCCACATTGTTATTTCTTATTAAAAGAAAAATAAATAAATGAGGAAGAGGTAAGCAGGGGTGACTCCAGAAAAAAAAAACAACAAAAAAAAACAAGGTAGTTTATTTAACATTAATTTTCTATTATCTTTAGGTATTTTCAAATTTTATTTTAAAGAGGAAAAACAAAAACTACAACAAATAACAAGAACAAAGACAGAGACAAAACAATGTAAGAGTACAAATTATATAGAATTTCACAACAAGAATGCAATATTAATAATGGGTGTTATGTATTGTCAAATTTGTTACTCAGACTACCAGATATAGATATACAAGATTGATCAAACAATTAAATATTCACTCTTCCTTGTAGTAAATCATATTTCACCATGCTGCTAAAATATTTGCAAATTCGCTGCTATAGAATTTCACAAATTCTATAATATTTGAATCTTGGGTTAGTTTCAGATTTTATGTAATCTCACTGTGATAAGTGACCCTGTAAGTATATATTTGTTGATATCCTGCTTTCAACATTTAGACAAATTCCTAGAACTGCCACTGCTAGGTTAAAAAATGTGTATTTAAAAAAAAAATAGGCCAGGCGTGGTGGCTCACGCCTGTAATCCCAGCACTCGGGAGGCTGAGGCAGGAGGATCAGTGCGAGTTCGAGACCAGCCTGGGCTACAAAAGTGAGCTCAGGACCAGCCTCAACTGCATATCGAGACCCTGTCTCAAAAAGACAAAAAATAAATAAATAAATAAAATAAATAAACTGTTGACAAATTTCTCTCCAGAAAAATTATTCGCATTTACGAGAGCATGTGCCTTTCATCATACTATCACCAATGATTGACACTTAATTCAAAAACAAAATCATTATCAAATAAAATGAATTTATGATATAGGAGAAATGAAACTCCCAATCTGAAAAGTATCTGGGACAAGTTTGTGTTCTGTAAAACCAAAGAATGAATTTTAGGAACAAACAGAGATTAATAGCAGAATAATACTTAATGAGGAAAGAAAGCTTTTATCCGAGGGGACAGATGAGGGGCCCAAGTGGGTTGTACCCAGGAAGATGTCTCTTCTAGGGACTTTTATTGAATAAAACCATGCGGCGAGGTGGGTCTGAGGTGGTAGAGAACATGAGAACTTGCTTAGATAGGCATGAGGTAGGACAAAACTATGTTCAACCAATGAAATTACAAGCACCACTGCTTAAGTAAAATTGATTAAATCAAGAACTGAATGGAGAAGCGAGTCATGTAGCAAGCAGGCATGAATATAGGAGTTTATCCAGTGGCCAGCCAGTGATGGTTGGATTAGTGACTCTTCCCGGCTTCTTCAAGATGGTGATCAGTCCCAGATGTTTATCTTTAGAGAGGCCAGCATGTGTTTGATCTTTGGTCTTTAGGTCTGGCCCACAGCAGGAGCATCTGTCTCTCTCACAGTTGCAACATATCTTGTCTTCTGTGCTGTCTCCTTGAGGGCTTGGCCCTGTCTGAGTGCCTATAATATTTCTATCTGATTCATCTGCCTACAACATTTATGCTGTTGGCAACATGAGAAACTAGAAGGGGGAAGGTTATATCTAGCAATATGAAAATCCAAGTTAAAATAGTTTCTTTATAAAGACACCAAAAATAAGGGAAAATCCTTCCTGTTGTAAATGTGAGAACTAAGGACCATCTCTTTCAAATAATAACATTTTTAAGTAACGACTTTCACTAATCAGTTAAATGTATGCAATTTTGTAATTTTTTGGCTAAACTTCACCATACTTTAAAATTGTTATTTTATTTATTTTGGTGGCATTAGCAGGGATTGAACCAACCCAGGGCCCCAGCCACGTAGATAAGTGCTCTATCACTGAGCTATATCACCAGCACTTTTTATTTTTTTTTTTATTTTGAGTCAGATCTCACTTGCCCAGGCTGGCTTGAACTTGGAATCCTCTTGCCTTAGCCTGCAGAATAGCTAGGATCTCGAGGATATGCCACCATTCCTGGCTTCCAGGTTTTAGGGCGTATGTTTTCCAACAAGCCCTTGAAATACAAAGGCATAGAAAGTGTTTGTTTTTGTCTTTTTCACTTCTTCAGGCTTCTAACCACAATTACATTCTCAGGGAACTGGGCACAGTCATTCTTCTGAATCACTGTTTATGCCTTCTTATCAGGAGAGGGTTTTGTTTTTCTAGTATGAATGATATTTGTCTCATGAAAATTTCATCATAACCAAAATCAAATATAAGCTTTCTACTTTCAATTCAACTAATCGAGTTGCTAGAAGATTCTCTCTGTGCCATATTATTTCTCTTTCAAAGTTTGGCAAGAAAGTAATTATAAAAGTTTTCCCAGTAATATAGTTTCATTTTGTATTTTCTCTAAATGTCAGATATTTTATTTCTAATATATACATCTTTGAAAAGAGAGAATTTGTTATGGCTCTTGCAGAGAATCTAAATTTTTAGGTATCTTTATTATATCATTCATGGATATTAAAATGATCAACCTTAGGGCAGAAATTGAAGCACATGTTTCTTTTTTTTATGTATTTAGGACAGGCTCTACAGCAGCGATTCTCAACCTGTGGGTCTCGACCCCAGCGGGGGTCAAATGACCAAAACACAGGGATCGCCTAAAGCTGTCAGAAAATACATATTTAAACCCATGCTATGCTATGGTGAAAAGTTATTTATTGGAATTAGTAATAAATATTTCTCAATACATAATTAAATATTGTTTTTGTGATTAATCACTATCTTTAAATTATGTTTGATTTGTAGCAATGAGAATATATAATGCATATCAGGTATTTACATTCTGAATCATAACTGTAGCAAAACTACAGTTTTGAAGTATCCACCAAAATTATTTTTTGTTTTGGGGTCACCGCAACATGAGGAACTGTATTGTGGGGTCATGGCATTAGAAAGGTTGAGAACCACTGGTCTACAAGGTCACGCTACACAAATTGGACTTGAAGTAATTCTCCTGTTTTCAGCTTCCCGAGCTCTGGAATTACAGGCATGTGCCACCATGCCCAGTCTCAGTCACCATTTTAGTGTGCCCTGGGTGTGGGGACAACACAGAAATTCGGGGATTGAATTCAGTCCCTGACTCTGCCTAAGTAGGCGATTTAGTCCTCTGAGCTATCTGGCTGGCTCCGAGCACACATTTCTATAGTCAAACAATTCATGAGGATCTCTCCGAGAAACACAGTAAGGTAATGCTGTCTATGAATCCTGTACACATCAATTCAATAGTGGGTTCATGTTCTGTATACTGTTAGTTAGCAGCACCATACACCATGGTGGCGGATGGTCGTAGTTTACACTTTCTATGTGCGCTGAGGTGACATTTGCTGGTTGTCTTAGTAAAACAAATGACTTCCACAGTATTTATTTATTGGTTTCCTGCCTGTAGATTGGATGAGCTACATCTAAGTTACAGATCACTTCATTTAGAAAAAGATTATTATGGAGAGAAAAACCACAAACTACTTTTTAGGTAACTTGGATGTTAATTAGCACTTTTGTATAATTAGCACTTTTCTGAAGCACCAAATGATCATTCAGAATTTCAACCCTGTCTGAAACCCAAGTGTTGGTAACTGGCCACCTGTGTTTTGCTCTCTCTTGCCGGTGGGATGTCAGAACTGATGAAGGTCAGGTGCTATGCCTTGCATAGTCCCAGGGGTACAGCAGGTAGTCTACAAAACCTGGGGAGCAGGCCGTGTAAGTCTAGGAAGCTCCTCCAGAAGTTAAGAATCTGTCATTTTGCCAAAAGATGACAGGCCGGTGTGTAACATGCCTTACTTAAATTCCCCATATGGGTCTGAGATACCCTGATACCACTCGGTGGTTTGACATTTCCTGCTTTTCATTTGAATACAGACATGCATTTCTCTTTCCCCTCCTGAGGAGCTATGTTATGATAGCCCTAAATGGAGGGTATTGAGTTGTGAATAGCTCCCTTCAAGGGTAACTCTAAGGCACAGGTAAGGTAGCCTGATAGTCTGGGCATGCAGTGTCCCTGACTATACTCTCCGTCTGGGTCAGCCCTAACCCAAGGATGCTGCATCTTTTTGAGGTCTCATTTCAGACAGGACTCCAAGTCTTCCAAGACCAAAGTCTCTCTGAGGTTTCCAGAGAGGCCTGGATCTTCTCCACAGAACTGAGCATTGGTCATTATCTGGAAGCAATGCCAATGCTCCTTGAGATTTCCAGTCCTCCCCTTTACCCACAACACATCCCCAAAGTGAGGTATGACCAGTGACTTGCTCTGGTGGATAAAATGTGAGCAGAAGGAAAAGCATCCTGCCTGGCAGGAAGCATGAGTACTGAGGTTGGAGGCCCCCATACTTGCTCTCCACCGCAGTCCTCCTTCACCACAGCCACACCAGAGAGTTGAGAATCTTTAGCCTGGGATTCCAGAGTGGGGACCTATAGATTGAGCCTTCCTACTGACAGGTAAGGGAGGTGTGGCATGAAGCAGAGGTCAAATTTTGTTTGAAATCACGTTTTCAATTTATGAGCAGTATAACCTAGCCCTAAAGTAATTGATACACCTTTCACTAAATAGAAGTCCCCCAAGTTCATTTATTCATGTGTGTGAGCCAGGCCTAAGCTTGTTTTCCTGCTCCTGTGTCTCACCCTTAAGAAGAACAACATAATACAGGACACATAAGATTATTTTTTAATAAATCCCCAAATAATCATACACAAAAAGTGCAGGAAATCTGTCCACACACTAAAGAGACCAAAGAATCCAGCTGAGGATCCTAATATCCTCCGTGAGTCCAGCTGAAGACCTAGAACTGATAACAACATTCTTCAAGTCCCACTGGAGGCCTAGAACCCATAACAAAGTCTCATGCAGTCCTGCTTCACAGATCTGTGCTGGGAAGGCCAGAAGGTCAGTGATGGAAGCTAGAAAGTCTGTGCCAACAGGACAGAGGATCTGCACTAGCAGGCTGAGGGATCTGCACTGGAGCCAGGAGGCAATGCTGAAGGTAAGAACCAGCCAGAGCTCCTGCAAAATTAGCATAGCCTCAGCAACAGTGAGGTTCAGCTCCTCCCGCGATGAGGGAGGCTAAGTTCCCATCAGGAAAGCCAACACAATGAGCTTCTCCAGGATACTGAGCTATCTTCCCCTCTGGAGCCAGGAATCAATGATCATGTTGAGGTTCAGAGCTCCCACAAAGTGAACCACAGCCATTCTCAGGGACAAGGAGGTCCAGAGCTCCTCCTCCAGTGAAAACAGCCAAGTGCACCAGGAAAGCCACCATGACAAGGTCCTCCAAGGAAAACAACAGCTCCTTACAACTTGTCACAGCACCCAGCAGCTTCCCTGCCAGCCTCTACAGCTCTTCTCCAGTTCTGCCTCTGATGCTGCTGCCAATGATCCCCAGGTGGGCCTCCCACACCCAGCACCACGCTAGCTCAGCTCCGCTGGGTGTAACAAGTTGTGGTGGCAATCTACCACAATACTTTCTGTACTTTCTAAATTTTCTATAACAAACATGAACTGTTTTCTAATAAAATATTGTAAAATATAAGAAGCTGGCTATGGTCTCAGCTATAACATTGCAGCTTTGAGAGGATTATTCCCTCCCAGTCTTTACAACAGGGTCCCCAAGTCTTATAACAGGTTTCTTTTTTAAAAAAAGCATTAAAAGAAAAACTTTTTTTTTTTTTTTTTTTTGTATTTAGGGAAGGGTCTACAGGGTGTTTAGGGTCTCACTACTGATCAGACTCAGAGTGTCTGCCTCTTTACAGCCTTCCAAGAGCTGGGATTATAGGCACACACCTAGTCTCAAGTCTCAATTGCCATCTCAGGATGCCCCAGGTGGGAGGGCTGGCATGGGAGGCCTGGGATCAAACCCCAGGTCCCTGAACCTGCTTGTAGAAGCTGTAATCTGCTAAGCTATTCAACCAGCCTTAACAAAAAAAAATCTTTTATTCATTTATGTATTGGGTACAGGGTCTTGCTATGCAACTTGGACTTGTAGTGATCTTCCTGTCTCCCCAGTGCAGGGATTAAAGGTGTGCATCACTACATCTAGTTTTAGTCTTTTTTTTTTTTCAAGTCTTTCGCAAGAAAATTTTAACAAAAGCACTACATAGTAACAACTACTATGCAAAACAGAATATGGAGGTTCTAGAAATGTTTTACTGGAATGAATATTATATAATCCTGGAATCACTATTAATACTTTAGAAATTTGATGGTTTAAAATAAAAGTCAGTTGTGACATTTTGGAACAAGATATCCATTTGAGGGTTTTATTTGTTTGTGTTTAATTTTGTTTTAGATTTTCATTTGCCCAGAAAATCTTTATTTGAGGAATAGAAAAAGTTAGGAATGACTAACTTTGAACTTTTGGGGAACTGATTTCAAGTAAGATCAGTTCTGGAAATCAAGTTGATTCCACTTAAATGAAAAAAAGATTTGTCTGCGCAGTCTCTTTCTCAGCTTTCTCCGGATAGCACATAGGGACATTAGGTGCCCACTGCAAACAAGGATGGGCATCCCAGCTCCCAACATCAGCACAGGACTTTGCAGCTTCTGCTTTTTTGGTTTGTTTTTGTTTTTGAGACAGGGTCTTGCTATGTAGTTCAGACTGTCTTTAAACTCACTATGTAGTCCAAGTTGGTCTTGAACTTGTGCTGATCTTCCTGCCTCAGCCTAAGTGCTGGGTTAACAGGTATGAGCCATCCACACCCTTCAGACTATTTTCTCAGGGCCAGCTTCAGGGCACTCTGATGCAGCTCCCATTGAGGAGAGCCAGGTTCAGTTGGCCTACCAGAGTTCTGTCTGGATAACCTTCTGTGAAGCTAATGCTGCTAGGGACAGGGCCTGCTGGAGGAGCTGGAGGGTCAACCCTCCTTGTCGTGGGGCCAGCCCTCCTGAGGCTAACTTCACTCTGTCCAGCTGTAGACCTCTTCCTGGGCCCATGCTCTGCCTTGTTTTAAGTTGGGATTTGGATGAAGGCCTGCATGAAGGAACTGGCTTGGAAATGAGTGGGTTTACTTGCACTGTCAACCCTGTGGCCCAAGGCATTGCAGGCAGTGGTTCTCAACCTTTCTAATGCTGTGACCCTGCAATACAGTTCCTCATGGTGCGGTGACCCCAAACCAAAAAATAATTTTGCTACAGTTATGATTTGGAATGGCTTTAGGCAACCCCTGTGTTTCGGTCATTCGACCCCCGCCGGGGTTGCAATCCACAGGAGGCTGAGAACCGCTGCCAGGACTTTGCTGCCCTTTGAGAGCTAACAGGCTCCTGAACAATCTGCTGACTCACTGACCTTCTACCACATACCCCGGAACTCTCCCGGTAGGTCCTTCTAAATAGTCTTGTAAGGCACGTGCTTCAGGTAAATTCTTAACGTAATCTAGGTGCATTTGGGTGTTTCTTAACTTTCAGGTACTAATCACTTGAAAGGCCATAGAGCCCAGGCCTGTGTTGACTTTAGGTTTAAACAGGAATGGTCTAAGAGTGTTCCTGGGAAATTGTTTTACCTTTATTTAATCTGGATCTTAACTTTAAAAGCAATTTAAATGTACTGTATTTAGGGGATTTTCTGTACAAGGAGGTTGGATGTGCTGTCAAGCAGACTTTCACTGACTTGTGGGTTTCATGAGATCTCCCTAAAATAAAGGTACTTTCAACATTTTAAAATCAGCTTTGAATATATAATTTAAGTGTTCATGTGAAATAGTGGTTATACAGTGATTTGGAAACTTATGTGCCAGTTTATAAAAATCTCTGAAGTTATTAAAACTTCAGAGCAGTTTATAATGATGAAGAAAAGTAAAGATTATAATTAGAAAAAATAAATTATTCTGACCCCAAACCAACTATAATTTTTAAAGTTATTAATTGTGATTTAGCAAAGATAGATGAATGAGATCTTACATGTATTGCTAGTGGGTATAAACTCTAAGAAGTTCTGAAATGATTTGTCACTATTTATCAAAATAATTAAAAATGCTGCATGGGCGGGCCTGATAGCTCAGGAGACTAAAGCACCGGCTTAGGCAGAGTGCTGTGCCCAGCCTTCAATCCCCAGCTTGCCATGCAGGCCCTGCCCATGGAGTGCACTGGGACTTGACTGAGACTGGGTGTGGCGATGCGCTCCAATATTCTCGCAGCACTTGGGAGGCTGAAAGCATGAGAATTACTATGAATCTGATCTGTGTAGTGAGACCCTATAGACCCTGTCCGAAATAGAGAAAAAAAATTCTGTGGATGGTGGTACATACCTGTAATCCCAGTATTTGGGAGACTGAAGCAGGACAGGCTAGAGTAAGTTCAGAGCCAGCCTGAACTAAGTAGACCCAGTCTCAAAGCACAAATAGACAAAATAATAATAATAATAATAATAATAATAATAATAATAATAAATAATAATAATTAAAAGCATATTTGGTATATGAAAAAATGCATAATAGGAGCAAAGATGTATATAAATGTCTATTGAGGTTCCACAATTTTGGGAACGAGTATCCATCAACCATAGACTGGGTAAGAAGGTGTGGCTATCAGCAACAGGACAGTGGGCAAGGTCACAAAGGAGTGCATGAGGGAGAGGGAAGAGCAAGCCACAGGCTAAAGGACACCACATGAGTTGTGTAGAGAAAAGAATGTTTGGGGTGTTGGGATCAAACCCCAGGCCTTGTTCATGCTTTACCCTCAACTTCCTCAGTTGAAAGAGAAATATTCTTGTCTACTATACATGCACCTAAGTTTCTGAAAGTCTGTCACAGAATTTAGTAAATCCAGTTGCCTCTGGTGAGGTGAGGTGAGTGAGGGGCAGATGGGGGGCTTCTTGTGTAACTGAGTGGAAAAGAGAAATTTAAAAATGTCTCAAGGGCTGCAGGACTATGAGGAGGGATCAGGAAGTAGATTAGTTCAGGTGAGACTTCTTCTGGAACCAATGCCTGACACACCAGCAGACTTTCTTCTGTAATGTGGCTGGCAATCACCACTGTGTCATCCAGACTCGGTGAAGCCTGCATGTGGCATTAGTTTTATTGTTGTGATTTGGTTGTTCTTAATTTTGTTTGCACACTGGGATACCTGGGAGCATAAGAAATACTAAATATGTATCCAGCCCTACCCCAGACCAATTAAATCCAAATGTCTGGGGTGAGGTTTTAGGCTCCAGTATTATTTAAGAGCTCCCTATGTGATACTAAGACACAGCCAGGTGTCACACCACTTTTTGAGATGGAGCTTTGATCTGGTTGGAAATGTGAATCCCTCCTGCTGGAACAATGGGTGCACTATGGGTAGGTTATGGACCTCCTGAGACTACACAAAAGATTAAGTGAATATCACTCTTTTCAGAAAAGGTGAAGACACCCATGTGGTTTTGCATATTTGACACTGTGGTGTTCTGAGAGGCCACCTCACTGGAAAGCCAGTGACTTCAGGAAAGCTTGTCTCAAAATAAAAAAGAAAATGGGTTGGGGATGTAGCTCAGTGTGAAGGCTCTTGGTTCAATCTGAAACAACACACACACACACACACACACACACACACACACACACACACACACGTGCACACACACACGCAGAGATGAGGTCTGTGTTTTTCTGTCCAGAGCTGGGGATCAAGTCCAGGGCCCCATTCACACCAGGCAAGCACTCTCTTGCTGACAGTCTCATTGCAAGTCCACCTTTTAGCAGAGCTGCAGACCAAATAAAATTTCATCCATGACTAGTTGAGTTTAAAGGAGTGAATATCAGGAAAAGAAACAGTGAGAAAACTGCCTCACTTTCTAGCTCCTGGCTGTATATCTGGATCCAACTAGAGTTGAACCCCATAGGACTCAGGCCACACTGTCCTGGTGCAGAGGCTTAGAGAATGGCTTGAGGGACGTGGGGCAATTCCCACATTGTGCCTCTCCTACTCAGCCCCTACCCTTTTCCAGACTGGCTTTCCCATAAGTTTTGTTTTTAAGACAGAATTCTTGGCTCCCAGCTTCTGCCCACCCCATTGCACCCCACCCTGCCCCACCTCATGGTGCTGCAGATTGAGCCCGGGAACACATACTGCCTCTGAGTCACATCCCCACTTCCCAGTCTGTGCTTCTTCCTAAGCCAAACAGTGAGTCTACAAAGTCTATTTTTTGGTATCATTCTCTTTTGTTTAATTTTCTGGTACCATGTATTTTTTTCTCATGTATTTATTTTGTGGTAAGAGTCTTGTTACACAGTTCAGACTTAGTGATCCTGCTGTTTCAGCTTCCCCAGTGCTAGGATTACAAGCATGTGCCACCAGGCCTAGTTTTGGGGCCTGCACGGCATGCAGCACTGATATTAGGGATTGAACTCTGGGCCTTGTGCTCCGCAGGCAAGCCCTATGCAGCCAAGCTACCTCCCCAGCCCTGGTACCATGTATTCTTGAGGAGTTTTTATTGCTTCCATTTGGACAGCTCATGGTGTCTCAGCTCCATGGTGTCTCAGCTCCTTGGTGTCTCAGCTCCATGGTGTCTCAGCTCCTTGGTGTCTCAGCTCCATGGTGTCTCAGCTCAAGTTCTCATTCCAGTTTTCCAGGCAGAAATGAGATACTTTCAATGTGTAATGAATGGACAACCTCCACTAGTTAGTCCTCTAAAGGGACAATTCTTTATCTGCCCAAGATCTGGCTGAAAAATACAGTGAAGATTTAAATTTTTAACAAATTTATTACAATCAGAGATATATTACCTTTTTTTTTGGGTCTTTTTGAGACAGGGTCCCACTATGCAGTTTAGGTTGGCCTTAAGCTCACTGTGTAGCCCAGGTTAGTCTTAAACTCACAAGGCTCTTCCTCCAAGCGCTGGGATTATAGGTATGTGCCACTATGGCCAACACCCCTCACTAGTCTCCCTTATTTTGAACACACTTATACTATCATTTGGCACTTTCTGAAACAGTTCTAGAAGTTCCCCTTTGTGTCTAGATGAACTGTTGTAGCTGCCCTTAATGTCCTCAAAACTCTTTCATGGTCATTTTGATTTTGCAGAAGAGCCAGAAGTTGCATGGTGCCAGATCCAGCAAATAAGGTGGATGAGGACACAGTGCAGTGTTTTTAAGAGCCCACTCTTCCACTAGATGACATGCAGGAGCTGCATTTGTTGTGTTTTTCTTATCACATCTAGTAAAGACACTCATGAAAGAGAACTTACAGAGATTGGCATGAATGATGAGTTAAGCATCTTCAAAGCTGGGGCAGGGAGATTAATGGCAATGTGATTTTAACTAATCAAAATTTCAATCTGACCATTCAACCTGGGACTGGGAAGATAGCTCAGTGGTTTAAATGCCAGCCTGGCAAGCTCAAAGACCTGGATTCGATCCCTGGTACTGCATGCCATGCCAGCCCTGTGCTGTTCTCAGCCCCAAAACCAGGTGTGGTGGTGCATACCTGTAATCCCAGCTTTGGGGAGGCTGGAGCTGGAGGATTACTATGAGTCTGAGCTGTGTAGCAAGACCTTGTACCAAATAAGAAAGTAAATAAATAAAATAAGATTTAAAAAAACATTCAACCTATATTGTGATGGTAAACATATACAACTCATGTACAACTTCTACATTGGGTCCTGGACTGGATGAAGCACTTCTTTTGGATGCAATATTTAAAAGAATATAAAAAACATTCTGACAAATGAAGATGAATAATATTTTAATGCAATACTTTAAAAGTCACAATTAATGCCCAAACAAATTAACAATGAGAAAACTATCAAAATTTTAAATACAGAAAGCTAGACACAGTGACACACACATATAATCTTGTAGCCCCAGCCCACAAGAGGTTGGGGCAAAAGGATCATTTGAGCCCAGGAATTCAGGGCCAAACTTGGCTATAAAGCAAGATTCTGTTTCACAAAATAGAATTAAATAGAGGCAGGGTGGCTAATAGTTCTGTGCTGAGCCTTTTCAGAGTCTAAGCTGAACAAGCGAACAAACAAACAAGCAAGCAAACAGCTTCCTCTTCAGGCTGCTTCTTATTCCAAGCCCCATTTCATCTTGTCCATAACTGGGGCTTGTGAGAATTTTATGCCTCAAATAGATTTTGGTAGGTCTAAGCAATTCCAAAGGAAAATAAGAGATTTTTTTTTTTTCTTACCTACTATTGTTGCCAGGAGGGACATTTTATATTCACCTGAAAGAGAAAGGCTACTAGTGTTTTCACCTCAACTGGACAGCTTTCCCCCAAAATGATCTATTATGAAAACTGGCCACGAGATGGCGCTCTTTGCAGCCCTCAGCCTCTTCCAGGGCTCGTTTTTTTTTTTTTCCCCCTTTTCCTTCCTAAGGAGCAAGTCCATTTTATTTGTTGGCCAGACAGCTGTGAGAGCAATGCTGCACGGAGACGTTCTTTTCCAGGTCTTGTGGGATCTGCAGCGCTTTACGATAATTTTCAATTAGTCTTTTGGGTGACCACTCTGTACCTACCCATACTCCTCTGGGTTGCTTTGAAAGGACCCTTGGTTAACTGTTCCTCCAGAACTCCACTAGCAATCCATTCTTCATGCATTAGATTAGCAGCGATTGCTCATTTTGTATTGTTTATTTTTATATACATGTGGACTGTCTGCCCAAATAGATTATAAAGTCTTTAAGGACTCCTATGCCTCGGGCACTTGGCAGAGTACACTGCAGTCTGGGAATATGTTTGTCAGTGATGTAGGTGGCATTCTTTTGTTATTCATTATTTACTGATATCTGTTCCAGGCTAAGCACTCTTTTGGGTGCTCTGAAGACAGGAAAGACATGGTCTTTGCTCTAACACAGCTCATAATCTGGAGAAGGGGAGACAGATAATGACAGTGGATAGTGACGGAGTCAGGAAGCAGTTCTGTTGACCCTGGGAACAGTAGGCCTGCCCCGTGGGGTACATCCTGGGATATTCACCTTCCCCAGAGACGCCTTTCAAAATCTGGCCTTGCACTCTGACTATAGTATCACTCCTTGGAACTAAAATATACCTGTATTGGTTGCTTTGTTCCTTTCTCCTGTTCTTAAAGCCTGGCTGATAGGGTTGTGGGATAGCTTCGGTGTAAGGATAGTATAGGAAAGGTAAGTTTCCTTTTTTTTCTCTCTCAAATTCAATGCTTGTTTTCTAGGGTTTTGTGGTTTGCTTTTTAGCTGTGTGGTAATTGTCCTTGAATTCTCAAAATGGTTACTTTAAGAAGTGTAGTCATCCATTCTTAACTTTTATTTATAGAGGATTGAACCTAGGGCCTCATACATGCTCAGAATTTGCTTTACTGTGGAGCTAATCTCCAAGCCTGGAAAGCCATTTTCTTCAATGCTAAGGTTTGAACCCAGGGCCTTGGTCAGGGCTGGGCAAGCACTCTATCACTGAGCTAGGTCCTCAGTCCTTACTCATTCATCCTTTACAGTATACCTAAATACCTTTTCTTCCAATTTTCCAAAGAAGATAAATTATTCTTCCTTTTTATACCTACCCTTATAGTAGTACTTATAGTACTATATATAGTACTTATAGCACTATATACTTCTAACCCAACTTGAATCAAATTATTTGTCTTTTATTGTTTTTTTTTTGTGGGACTGGAGATGGAACCAAGGGCTAGGCTTACATTTGTGATTCTCCTGCCTCATACTCCAAGTGCTAGGATTAGAGTGTGTGTCACCATGCCCAGTTCAGTTTGTCTCTTATTGTAACTGTCTAGAGTTCATTATGCCTTAGGATATGCCTTTTGAGGGCAAGGATCATACTGTATTCAACTGAGTCTCTCCTGTATCTTTACCTCTTATTTACATATAGCAGGCAGAGAATAAGTGTTGATTTAATGAACTTGGATTTTATAACATGACCCGTGTTTAGTTTTGTAACTTATTCCTCTAAATACCCTTAACAATATCAGTAGTTCCTGTGTGGATTTTGTTTGACTTAGGTTGTAGGAATATTTGCTCGGCAAATGGTCTCTGGATAACATGAAAGGTTTTTAGGTAGATCTATGGTCAGGCTTGGAATTTTTTCTTCCTGTTTCCTTCTTGACAAATAGAGCTTTACCACTGTCCATTGTTGGTTTTCCTTATTTTCTAATTTCTACCCAATGTGTGACACATTCTACTACTTATCTATTTATTTAAATAATCTGCTAAGTGCTGGGGGTGACTTCAGTATTGGGAAGACATACTCTGTGCCTGTATGCTAAAACTGTAATCCCTTCATCAAATAATAGGTCAGTTCAGTGGATCCTTAGGAAACCAAGGCTTGAAGCTTCCTAGCTTTGTGTCTCTCCAAAACTCATGTATATACATATATTAGATACTGCAAATAGATCATTTTTCCTGGAAGCCATTTTACATGTCTGGATATTGAGTTTCAAACAAATTTCTTTAGCTCCTTGACTTAAAAGTTAAATTTCTAATTTCACACCAAGTCGTACTCTGTATTTACATGAAAGGGTTGAAGTCTGGCTCTGTTCTCTCCACTTAGGTGAAAATGAATAATTTTCTAGACTAAACATCTTTTTAAAAAACAGACCTTGGGGCTGGGGAGATAGCTCCAAGGCACAAGCGCCTGCTGGGCAAGTGCAGGTTGTGAGTTTGAACCCCGGTCCTGAAAAAAACAAAAACAAAAACAAAAAAAAAAACAGACCTTAAGGTACAGATTTTATGTCATGATGACGTGTTTCACCTACGTCCTGACTGTGTGTGTGTGTAGAGTATGTCGAATGAAGGGCCAAAGCCATACAGTCCTGTGCTCGTTCTTGATGTGTAGCCACTGCTATCAGGACCTTAGCTCACAGTGGACCAGCAGTTTGCTGCACCAGAGATGTCACTGAGAAAACACAATCTGCAAAAGCAATTCTCTTCATAAATTTTTCTAAAGGCATCAGTATGTGAAGGAAAGAACCAACCAAAATGAGTCTGAAGTCTTGTAGCTATTAGATCAAATAATTTCAAGGAGTAAAGAGATTATAGTTTTGCTCTTTAAGTAGTAATAATTGTACAAACATTTTAAAGTAAACTGCCTCAATAAAAGTGCAAAACCAACCAACCAAACAAAAAAAAGAATGAGATTTTGCTCTGGTGGTTGGACTTTCATTAGTTTTTATTCTTTTCTTTTCTTTTATCGCAATTATTTTGTACTCTGGGTCTAGAAATGTAAATTCAACTACTTGGCTGTTAAACGTCAAATGCCTTTTCAAGAAAAAGAGAACTTGTAAAAAGGCCCCAAACCAAACCCCCACCAAAAGCACGTTAGTGGCAGTAAAAGTTGGCAACGATCAGAAGACAGCTGCAAACTTGGGCAGTTTTAATTTTCTGCGCGATTCCGATTTCCACCTCCTCGCCCCTTGAGGAGCTCCGCCTGGAGCTCTCTGCCCTCCAGAGCCAGAGACTATGCCCCGGTTCCTGGGTCGTGCCCGACCGCGGCCAGGGCTGACCTGGATTTTCTCCACTGCTCCAGGCCGACTGCGTCCGGGCAGCGCAGGGGAGGCGCGGCGGCCAGGGCAGCGGACAAGGCCGCGCGGGGACGGACGCCGCCATGTTCCCGCCCCGCCCCGCCCCGCCGGCCGACAGCTGAGGTCGCGGCCGCCTGGGCCCGCAACTGCGGCCACCAGCCCCACCCCCGTCGCGAGTCCGCGGCGCCGCGGGCCTCTCCCAGGCGCGGGTCAGGCGAGCGATGGCCAACCCAAAACGCGCGGTGGCGGCAAGCCCAGCCTAGGCTCAGTCCCGGCGGGGTGGCGCCGCCTCCGTCCCTCCCGCCCCTGTGCGCTCCTCCTGCGCCCCCTTCAGCCGCCGCCGCCGCCGCCGCCGCCGCCGCCGCCGCCGCCGCCGCCGCCGCCGCTCGGTCCGCGCCAGCTTCGAGGGGAACGCGTGTGGCGCGCGGGGGGAGGGCGCGCTCCAGGACACTCCGCGCGGCGGCGGGCTGGTGGGCGTCTGCGCAGGCGGGCGGGGCGGGCCGGGGGCGGGGCGCGCGCGAGCCGGCGGGGGGCGCGGAGGCCGAGGCGCCCGCGAGCCGTGTCAGGCGGAGGCGCGGGCCGGGCGCGCCGGGCGGGGTCTCGTCGGCGGCCGCTCGCTGCGGGGACGCCCGGTGGATGTGCTCGCGTCGCCGGGCGCACAGCATAGGGGAACCTCGGCGGCGACGCGGGGGACCGGGCGGACCGCCCGCTCGCGGGGCAGCAGGCGCGGGCGTCTCGGCGAAGCCGGGAGCGGCGGACTACCCTCCGCGCGCCTCCTGAGCCAGCGCCCGCGGCCGCCGTCTCTGTCCCGCGCGCTCCGTCGGACCCCGGCCCAGCTGGGGGTCCCGGCCCGGGCCGCCGCCCCCGCGGCGGTTCCTCGAGCTCGCTCCGGACGCGCGCCCAGGCGGCGGGGGCTCCGCGGCCGCCGCTGCCTCGGGGGAGCGAGGGCGGGAGGGTGTGCGCGCGTGTGAGCGGGGTGCCAGCGGGGCTGCGGCGACGGCACTCGGGAAGCATGACTCTGGAGTCCATCATGGCGTGCTGCCTGAGCGAGGAGGCCAAGGAGGCCCGGCGGATCAACGACGAGATCGAGCGGCAGCTCCGCAGGGACAAGCGGGACGCCCGCCGGGAGCTCAAGCTGCTGCTGCTCGGTGAGTGCGGCCCGGCCGCCCCCCGCGCCCTCCCGCTGGGCCTCCGCGCCCACCGCGCCGCCTCCGGCCGGGGCCGCTGCCCTCCGCGCCCCCATCCCGGTGCCAGCCGCCGGCTCGGGCCTCCCGGGCGCGTCCCCGGCCACCGCCCGCGCGCGCACACACAGGCGCGCGCGTGTGCAAAGGGTCGAGGCTGCTCTGTCTGATGTCGCGGCGGGTGCCTTTCGGGTTCCCCAGGGCTGTGCGTTAAGCGCTCTGCATCGGCTAAATGGCAGCAGGGCCAATATCTCCTGGGAGAGACGCGGGGGCGGGAAGGTGGACCGAGGGCTCGAACTGGCCGAGCCGCGCGGGCGCCCTTGGGGTGATGCCACGGGCAGCTGTGTGTAGCTCAGAGGGTGGCGGGCAGAGCGGGGCGTTTGGCGGCTGTAGGGGTGATCCATGAGCTTCCATTGTTATGCTTTCTGGGTCGGGAATGGTGGGCAGACTAGAGATTGGATCCTCCAAGGAAGGTTGAGGGAACCGAGTCCTAGTCTTCCCCAGAAAAGGGGCTTAGGTTTTGGGGGCGGGGCGGGGCGGGACAGGGCGGGAGGGTAAGCCCTTGTGTCACTCGGGAGCTGTACCCTACCGCCAGATCGGCGAAGGCCGGGACCCTAGAAGAGTTTCTTAGCCAACGGATGGTGACGGGCATGTTTCTCGCCTGCACCATTCTTTCCAAATGTAGATCGGCAATAGAGGATCATTGTGCTTCGCGGTTGTTGACAGTGAGGGTATCTTTATTGTTTAATGAGGCAACCCAGATGGAGGCCTGAATTCACAAGAGCTACTACTGAAAGCTAGTGGAGCTTCGAGACTCTCCTGGAAGCCAGTAGAAACCTTTTGTTTAAAACGGACATTTTAATATCTTTGGAGTCAGGGCTAGAAGAAAAACGGGAAGTGTATGGCACAAATTTCCCTGAAATCCTAAAATAAAACGCCTAACATTTGCTTTAGCAGTAAACAAGAAAATGCCATTTCTCAAATAGAAATTCTGTTGATTATCTCTGAAACAGTGTTCAGAACCAACTGATCATGGTTCACACACAAGCTAGCATGACATAACTCTGAGCTATTGTAGCAGGAAGACCAAACAGCTTTGCAGTAACAGGCCTGAAAAATGTCTGCACTTGTGTTCTAGCTATTTGTGTGTGATAAACACACTTTCCAAACATTTCTTTAAGAAAAGAGTATCGTATTGTCAGTTTGGATTGGAAAAGCATGCTTTTTCTTTTCTGCTTGGAGTATTCATCCACTGGCTAGAGGAACCAATTGCCTTTGGAACTGAGTTGCCTAGATATTGGATCATTTATAAGCAAAAACAAATTATAATGTTACATATAGTTGCAAATGGTTAAAATTCATAGGCTATCGTTTATGTTCTTATTTTGAAACCTGATTAGATAAATGTGCACGTATCTAGCAAGAACAGAAGACAGAAAACTAAAGGAAAGAAGTGGGCTTGGGGAGAATGAAGTTAGGGGAGGGGAGCGGAAAACTGCAATTGGAAAATGCCCCTCCCCTCTCTCACAAATTTATGTTACTTCTGATAGCTGAAGAGGTGCAATTAAATGTTTTTGAATTCTGAGGATTGAGAAGAAAATAGTGAGGGCAAGCGAAATATGTAGTGTTCAAGGGTATCAATATGGGGAAAAGCATGTCTTAGACTTCCTGTAAAGAGCTGGTTTTGTTTTTATTTTGCCTTGCTTGCAGTGTTTATCTTTTTTTGTTTAGCTGTGACAAGGCCTTTGAGGTCTCCTTCACCAGCCCTGCGAGCATGAAATGTGACAGCTCTGTGTTTCTCACCAAGCCAGCATTTAGAACTCAGGGGGTTTGTCAAAAAGCATGGATTTAAATGTCTGAGAGGGAAATGGACATATATAAACATTTAATTACATACTCATATTTAAATAATAGACTGTGCTTTTAAAAATGAGCTTGGAAATGATTTGTTCAAGAAAAAACGTAAAGTAAACCAGTTTTACTGAAGTGGTATTGTGGACTTCTCTCCTATTAGATATTTGAGCAGGGTTCAACACAGCTAACCTCCCTTAAATACAGTCTATTAATTTAGCACCTACTTCATGAATAACATTTAAAAATTATACTTTTTTGTCAGGAATGTAATCCCTGATGCCATACAAGAATTGGTATGGCTTCTCATTCTAGGTATGTTGATTTTGAAACAAAACTGCACTGTTTATATAGTAATAATATGTGCTGAATGTAGGATATGTATGGATGTATGACTTTACAATTTTCTGAGTCCTAGAGGGAAATGACAGTTGATTTGAACAAGAGGAAATGTGGAGGGTTTCCATTTGAGAGATTTCTGATCTTCTGCTTTGTGAATAGACTGACTTTATTGGTTCAATTTTTTATTTAAATAACATTGACCCAGAAGAGCTTGCAGAATGTGGCCTTTAATAGATTAAAGATCTGATAAATTAGCCGGGCATGGTGGCGCACGCCTGTAATCCCAGCACTCGGGAGGCTGAGGCAGGAGGATCAGTGCGAGTTCGAGACCAACCTGGGCTATAAAAGTGAGCTCAAGGCCAGCCTCAACTGCACAGTGAGACCCTGACTCAAAAAGACAAAAAAAAAAAAAAAAAAAAAAGATCTGATAAAATTTTTAATCAGTTTATTTCAGTGGAAGTCTTTATATTGAAATACAGTGCAATATAAAATTATTTACAGAGTAATTTCTAGTTCAAGAGATGATATAGCTGTAGTACAAAAGGATTTTATTGGCAGGGTAAAAGTATGGTCTCTTGCATTTGTTCACATAATTATTTATTCTTCTGTATCAGTAATATGGAGAGATTAGAAAAGGAAAATGGTTATCCTGCTAGATAATCAAGTGTGGCAGTAAAATTTGGGCATTTTGCTTTATATTCAGCAATTATGCCAGTGTCTTCCAAATTATTCTACAGTTTTTGCATACTTTGATTATCATTGTTTTTTAAAAGGTGAACTATTGAGTGTGTCACCTTAAGTGTATCATTAAATTCTGGATTCTTGTTGTCTTTAACTTATTTTCTGAATTCATTTGTGTTAGTGTTTCTGCTTTGACATCTCAGAGAAAACTATTTTACACAGATATACCAAAGCATACTTCATTGATTTAACTTTATGTGCTTTCTAGATGTATGTTGTTTCCTGCAGTTAATAATTACTAGTACTTATTAAGTATTTGTATTGATAAAACATAGGTCATACCATGTAGTGTTAGCTTTTGTTGGAATATTTCTATAACTAGTGTCTGTGAATGTTTCCTTCAAATCATAGATATTCATCATTCATTGTTTTCAATTCCTTGAAGATACTGTTTTCCCATTAGTCTGTTCTTATTTTGCATATATTTGAGATCTTCGCTCTGTAGATCATAATCATCAAGCTGGAAGATGTAGCAACTGCTTGTTGTTTGGATTCTACCTGTTGAAAATAGGCTTATATTTAGGTTAGTCTTAAATGGAAAAATATATATTATTAACCTTCTGAACTGAATTACATATATATTTTTAGATATTTTTTTTGTGTTGTACATTGGAAGCTTATGGGGGTAAGAGTTCATCTGTATTTTTCACTATTAAATAGCAACTTTCAGCTCTACCTGAGAATGTGTTTGGTAAATATTTGGTGAGTAATTTTATTCATGACTCCTGTTAGAAATTAGAACCTGACAGTGATGAATATACATTATATTCAATATATAGAGACATCAGAATATGTAAGGATGATCTCAGATTTGGGATTCTACAGCTGAGATTATATACTCAGGTTACAGGAGTGCACCACCACTTTGCTATTGTGTGGCAGATATATTTTGCGGCATGGTTTTAAAACATTGTAACCTTTTGAGCCAATTGATTACCAGGACATTCCAGCATTGGAAGTATTAATGTTTGATGTTATATCACAGGTTAAGGCAGTGTATTTTGTTCTGTGCTTTTGGGAATGGTCACAGTCATGCTTAAAGAATGAAAGTTTAAAGGAAAAAAGTTATTTTGTAAGTTGATTACTCTTTATTGTTGAAACGCCACTTTAAAACCTATCATCATTTTGCTTTGTTTTTCTACATCATGACATTGATCAGAGTGGATGTCTAATCTTTCTGAAAATTTTTGTGATTTCTCCAGTTACGTGATAAAAACCACAGTGGTTAAAATGCAGGATGTTGGTTGGGAGTTGCAGTGGCACTGTTCCCCTGGGAGGAGTACATGTTTGTGGTGACAGTTCGAAGTTGTAGACCTGAGAGGTGCAGGCTGGGACTGCTCTAGCCAAGTTAAGACTGACAGGAGAGTTCATTCATGCCATCTGGTTAAAAGTACTTCCAACACCTTCTAGTAGCATTCATTAGAAAGAACAGGTGTGTTAGTAAAGGAAAGTGGGTGTGTACTTCGCCTGAACTAATCTAGTGGCTGTCTAGGGTGGCTACTCAGAACCCTAGAATGAAAGCATTCCTTTTAGCAGTCCTAATAACACATCTCCCTGAAAATCCAAATATGGTGATTATGGAGCTGCTTTGAAGACCTTTGGCTTTCAATTTTTGGTACTCATTTGACTTTGAAGTGTTAAATGTGTTTCTAAATGTCAGGATTTATTTGGATGTATTGACTTATTTTTTAAAACAAGTAATCTGAAAGATAAAAACCAAAACTACCTCTGAGTCTTTAACAGAGGTTTTCAGAGCCAGGCTTTGCGTTGACCTATGTAGTTTCTTGTCAAGAGCTGCCATGTAGCTGTCAGTCCTATACCTTTATGCTATTTCTTCATATAGGAGCTTTGACCCAAATTAAAACCTGTTTGAACAATGAAATTATTCTTGCAAATCTATTCTAATAATTTTATGTAGGGTTAGCAAAGAGATCCAGAAGAGTAATTTAGTAGCCATTTTGTTTACTACAAAAGTATTTGATAGCCTCTTTCTCATTTAGAAAAAAACCCTAGCTCCATTTTATAAGAGATGGCCAATTTTCAATTTTCAGAAGTGCCTAATAAATTTAGTTATGATTTTTATTATAGATGGGTTTTTAAGGACCTGAACAGCTTTTGCAATTGTGAGACTGTGTAGTATGCTAAACTTAGCAGAAAAAAGGAACAGATTTTTCTTCATGATGCAGGCAAACTGAAACTTGAAAAGAAATTAAGATTTTTCCAGGCATGATTTAGATTCTAGTGTTCATACTAATTTTTCCTAAAGGGGGAAATATTCTGTTGATATTAGTAGAAGTGGTGATGTTGGGTTGTAGTGGGAAAATAAGGAGCTCCAAGGATGTGTCTTAGGAGAAAGAGAAGCCATTTTAAGAAGGTTAGGATTGTTCTCAGGAAGAAGGTGGAGGAACTGTTTCCTTGAGACTCAGTGTATTAGGGTGAGAGAAATACAAGTATTTGTAACAACAAATTCAAAGTCTCATTTCCTGCTTAAAGAGGGAAGCAGTTAACATTTTTTAGAAGGAAATTTATAATGATTTTTGGGTAATGTTAATATCAGTACAGAAGTAATCCTAGGGAAGTGTAGAATAATAATGGAAGGTAAAATGTGTGATTGTTGGTAATGAAATCTGTGTTAATAACTGACTGCAATAAACAGTGCATATTTTCTCTCATGCTGAATGGAGTAACATTAAAGAGTTGTTCTCAGACTCCAATGCTACTTTGTGTGAACAGCTGTTACTAATACAATTATAGGAACTTGTTGGACAGTCACCTTCGATTTGTTAATTTATTAATATGGTCTACCTGATTTCTCCTGTGACATGTAGTAAAAAGGAAAAAAGGACCTCTACATGCTGACAGAATGAACTTTAGAATGCTAGAACGGTCCTTAATCTTTAAATTGCAAAGAAGAAAGAAGCAGGTATCATGATGCTGAGAGTCCCAAACTGAATTTTTTTTTTTGGTCTTTTTGAGACAGGGTCTCACTATGCAGTTCAGGCTGGCCTTGAGCTCACTTTTGTAGCCCAGGCTGGTCTCGAACTCGCACCGATCCTCCTGCCTCAGCCTTCCGAGTGCTGGGATTACAGGCGTGTGCCACCATGCCCGGCTCAAACTGAATTTTTTAGTCTGCTCCTTCACTATTAAATTTTGAAGAATGAAATTAGTGTTATTCAAAAATAAAATTGTGAAGATACCTACCTGAAATCCATTTATTAAAGAAATATATTTGTTAATCACCAAAAAATAAATAGTTCCTCCAAAATTTCTTATAAAAGCATACCTTATAAAGAAATAGTTACACAAAAAATGTTACCCAAGTGAACAACATTAAGTGTGGACTATGTGCATCCTATATGGTGTGAAGCATGCATTATTCCTCATTTACCAGCAGAAGCTTTGGGCATACTGTTCATGGTTTTTGACTGCCTACTGACTTGTCCTTCAGACTTTTGTTTTGAGGTAGGCTCTCCCTAGGCAGTGCAGGTAAGCCTTGAACATGCTTTTTATCCAAGCCTGCTGAGAGCTGAGATTACAGGCAGGTGCCACCATTCATGGCTGCTATTCTGTTTCCTGGTCTTGAGATTTCTACTGGCTTTTCTTACCAAGACAAAGAAAAAAGAATCTGAAGGCCATTGTAGCAAGGGTTTGTTTGCTTGTTTTAAACACAACTGTGGAAAGCATATGATCTTAAAAATTTGAATTTGTACATTTATATGAATTATTTCCCTGGAGCCTGTTATGTTTCATTTAACTGTGAGAAACTGCTGGAGCTTGTTTGCCCCATGTTTTTGACTTAATTGGAAGCTCTAGGAGAGTACTGATATGGCTTTATCAGCATCACCGTAGTAACCTGGGGGTGTGGGGCAGCCGTGTTCTGAAGAACCACGTGAGGAGGTGAAGTGAAGCTTCTTGCCTTTTTCTAATGGGTATCATCCATGTCCATATATTTTTCATTTTCCATTTTGTTTTTCTGTTTTGTGGCTCACCTGGGGCATAGAAAAAAATTGTCTTTAAGGATGGAATGGATTTAGCCTCTTTGCCCCTTTTATTCTGTATGGAGAATGGCCTTTTTTTTTTTTTTTTTAATATATTTAGTTCAAGATCTACAGAGTCTACAGGGTCTCACTATGTAGATCGGACTTATAGTGATCATTCTGGCTCCAGAGCACTAGGATTACGGGCATACACCACCATGCCTAGTTTCAGTCACTATCTCAGTACTTAGTCCGGAGCTGGACCGGCACGGCATGCTGGGATCAAACCCTGACCTCTGTGCTCTGCCTAAGCAGGTGTTTTAATCCGCTGAGCTATCAGGCCGGCCCTTGGAGAATGTTTCAGTTGGACTTTCACATATTGTTTCAGGTCGAAAACTGAATAGCAGCGGGTCCAGCAGGTCCAATGGAAAGTTGTTGGAACACAAGTCCTTTCAAACTTGAATATCTCATACATTTTACCTCAAGCTTGTAAGCAGTTTGCTTTAGAAACAAAGTAGCTGCTTCAAGGAAGTATGTAATGGCTTGTGGTGCCTTAGGGAACCAAAATGTTACTAATGTCATTATAGTACTGAAACCTCACAGAAGGGAACAATATAATTGATCCACAAATTAGAAGAGTAAAGTGAGACCTTTTGGCTCTGTAGCAGGAGGTGAATAGTGATGCTTGGAATCACAGGCCTATGTATTCTAGAAGGTAGCTTGTGTTTTTTTACCCCCTAGAGAACTGAAAACAAGAATTAGTAGTCTCAGATATTGTTTTTGTATCATCACTTGCTAAAAAAAAAAAAATCAACATAGTGTTTCTTTTATTTTTTGACTATTTCATTTTTTCTTCTGGTATTTTGAGACAGGGTCTTTTTGTGCAGTCAGGTTAGCCTTGAACTCTGTATTGCACTGGCTGGCCTCAAATGCATGATCCTGGGATTCCAGATGTGTGCCACCATACCTGACACTTTATATTTTAATTTTTTTTTTTAACAGAATAGATTTATTGAGGGAAAGAAAGCTCCTGTCCGAGAGAGGGACAGGAGGGAAGTCCAGAGTGGGTGGCCCCCGACACTTTATATTTTAAAAGCTTTTCCCATCATTTTTATTTATTTGCTTATTTATTTTTGCAGAATGGGGATTGAACTCAGGTCCTTGCTTTTTTTTTTTTTTTTTTTTTTTTTTTTTTTTTTTTTTTTTTTTTTTTTTTTTTTTTTTTTTTTTTTTTTTTTTTTTTTTTTTTTTTTTTTTTTTTTTTTTTTTTTTTTTTTTTTTTTTTTTGAGTCAAGGTCTTGTTATCCAAGCTGGCCTTGAACTCACTTTGTAGTCTAGGCTGGTCTTGAACTCATAGCAATTTTTTGCCTCACTCCCAGGTGATGGAATTATAGGTATGTGTTACCACATCAAACTTCACCATTTTTTTTTTTTTTTTTTTTTTTAAAGTGGTTTTTTTTCGCCGGGCGTGGTGGCGCACGCCTGTAATCCCAGCACTCGGGAGGCTGAGGCAGGAGGATCGGTGTGAGTTCGAGACCAGCCTGGGCTACAAAAGTGAGCTCAAGGCCAGCCTCAACTGCATAGCGAGACCCTGTCTCAAAAAGACAAAAAAAAAAAAAAGTGGTTTCTTTTCTACACATCCTTTGCTGTAGCCACAGCAAAGTGATCAATGATATCACCATGTTTCTGGTCCCTTTTTTCATTCTTTTCAGTGAATTATCCCCCACCCCCCTATTATTCAGGCTTCCAGCATTTGCTGCAGGTAGTCTCAGATGTTTCTGTGAGAATACTGCCCACCCAATTACTTGCTCAGAACATTTTCCCAACAGTATTAAGAGATGCTTCTCAGATTCCCTGCCTTGTACATTTCCCTAAGATTTAGAGTTTCCAACTTGGTGCTTCAGAGGGACATCTTGTGGCTGTGAGCCACAACCAATGAGGGGTTAAGCTGGGTACCTCAACACATTAGAAGAAAGGGATTTGTGGATGTGGCTGTAGAAGATGATTAACTTTCTTTTGTGGAATTTACTCTGATCTGCAAACTAAACTACTTTGTTACTGAACAAAATGCAAAATCCTGAGCCAGGCGTGGTGGCTCATGCCTGTAATCCCAGCACTCGGGAGGCTGAGGCAGGAGGATCGGTGTGAGTTCGAGACCAGCCTGGGCTACAAAAGTGAGCTCAAGGCCAGCCTCAACTGCGTAGCGAGACCCTGTCTCAAAAAGACAAAAAAAAAAAAAAAAAAAAAAAAAATGCAAATTCCTCCTTCCTTTTCCAGAGCACAGGGACTTGAGATTAGCTCATTATCAGCAGAGAGTGAGGCAGTGTTGGGTGACTGCTAAGCCAAGGGTTACAGCACAGGGTGTAGCATATTTGCTGGGGGGGAAGGGGGGGCTGAAAGCTTACGGGTGGTGTGGGATAACAGCACATCTTCATTTAGTGATTTGAGTGTCCTGCTCCAGCTATTTGAGAGCCTTAAGGATAGCAATTCCTGGTTGTACTTGCATACATGTGGTGAAGGAGTCCTTTGGTTTTGTTAAACCTAGTCAGCTCAGGTGTTTCAGGTGGATATGTGTGTGTTTGTGTGTGTGTGTGTGTGTGTGTGTGTGTGTGTGTGTGTGTGTTTTTAAGGTAAAGATGCAATAGTATTTTCTTGCCATGTGAATCAATATTTTAGGATCTACACTTTGCAGAGAACCTTCATTATGTTACTCATTCTTTCTGTAGATGGCAAATGCAATTTTCTTCTTGTCCTAGAGAGGTGACCCATTTCCTGTGACTTGTTCTAATAATACAAGATCATTTTAATTTTTTTTGTAGTTTGCCCTTAAAAGAATGCTAGGATACTTAAGTGTTTAACTCTTTTGACTGTAAATCTTGAGATATTTTTGAGAATTTATAAGCCAAGTGATGATGTCTTAGTTACTTTTTACTCATTGCTGGGACAAATACCTGACACTCAAAATGAAGGAAGGAAAGATTTATTAGCTCACAGTTACTGGAGGTTTCAGTCCATATTCGGCTGGCCCAAGGCTGAGTGGAACAGGGCAGAGAGCATCTAGTTCATGGTGGCGGAACAGCAACAATCTTGACAGAGGCAGCCGACCAAATGGGAGCAGAGAGCAACAGCTCTAGTCTGTCTCTCTGTCTCTTTTTATATACCTATCAGGCTCTCTGCCTTAGGATATCCGCCCTAGACCACACCTATACTCCCAGCCCTACTCAGACCGATAATCCCATCAGTACTAAAACACATAATCCCAGTGACTCATGAGTCAAGTCTCAGTCTATAGAAGTTCCTGCCCAAGGACTACATGAGGCTTTGGGGGGACAACTAGACATAAACCATAACAGATGATTTTGAAAAACATTCAATATTGGCCTTGTAAAAGCTTATTTGATCAAGTTTAAACATTCCTTATGATTATCCATTCTAGGTTAGTTATGTTTTTTCAAACTTGCAGTTTCAGAGACTAGAGCATTTTTGCCTACCTTCTGGTTTTTCTTCCCTTATAGAGCTAACTGTAGGTATTTTTGTTTAGTTTGATTTTTTGATAACTTACAGAATAAAGAAATTGGATGAAGTAATCTTGAAGGGGCATCTTGAACTTGGAAACATTTTTGTGCTTCCCCCAAAGCCTTTGCATCTTAGCCATTTTCTGCCCAAACTCATCCTTGAACAAGAGGTTTGAGTTCCCTGTCCTTCCAGTGGCGGTGTGCTGTACAGGGAGCCCTGCTAGTGCTGGTGGGCTTTTCTTCATGGCTAGGATCTTCTTCCTTGGCCCGTTGGAATCACTCTGAGTGCCTGCAGGCAGCTCTACCCATTCTGGGGTGGGCACTGTGAGGATGGCCCGTGTGGGAGGCCTTAGCAAGTCTGTCCAGAGCTCCCCTCCTGCTGCCTGGCCTGCTGCTGATAGTTTCACTGTCTCCACAGGGAGTGGTATCAAAAAACCCCTGTCCTATCAGCATGGCTCTTGCTTCCTGCAGGAAGGGTGATATCCTGGAGGCACAGAGTTCAGACACGGCTCTACTCTGGCCTGAGTCCTCATCTCTCTCTCTCTCTCTTTCATATGTGTGTGTGTGTATATATATATATATATATATATATATATATGTATATATATATATATATATATATATATATATATATATATATGTTACCGAATAAAATGCAAAATCCTCCTTCCTTTTCCAGAGCACAGGGACTTGAGATTGGTTCATTATCAGCAGAGAGTGAGTGAGGCAGTGCTGGGTGACTGCTAAGCCAAGGGTTACAGCACAGGGTGTAGCATATTTGCTGGGGAGGGGGGGTGCTGAAAGCTTAAGGGTGGTGTGGGGTAATAGCACATCTTCATTTAGTGATTTGAGTGTCCTGCTCCAGCTATTTGAGAGCCTTAAGGACAGCAATTCTTCTTTTTTTTTTGTCTTTTTGAGACAGGGTCTCGCTATGCAGTTGAGGCTGGCCTTGAGCTCACTTTTGTAGCCCAGGCTGGTCTCGAACTCGCACCAATCCTCCTGCCTCAGCCTCCCGAGTGCTGGGATTACAGGCGTGAGCCACCACGCCCGGCTAGGACAGCAATTCTTGGTTGTACTTGCATACATGTGGTTAAGGAGTCCTTTGGTTTTGTTAAACCTAGTCGGCTCAAATATATATATATATATATATATATATCCCCATCCCTTCTTCTCTACACTGGGCTTTAAGCATTCCTTTTCATTTTCCTACAAATAATTAGTCTTTATTTCCCAAGTCCAATTTTGCCATTTTCAGTGAGTGATTGCTTATTGGCCATGTGAGTGCTGTCATCAGGAAGGCCCATACACCAAACTAGAGATGTCTGTGGGCTTCTTTGTATTTGGATCAAGTGGGTCACTTTTCCTGGGCTTTCCAGGGAAGATTGAGATGTAAGCACTGGAGTTGGTTAGATAGTTCAGCCAACTAAAGCACCTGCTTAGATGAAGTGACTGGGGTTTGAGGCCCCTGCCATGCCAGCCCTGTGTCCCCAGGATGCGCTGTGACAGCACTGGTGACTGAGGCTGGGCATGATGCCTGTATTTGCAGCACTTGGGAGGCTGAAAACAGGAGTATCACTACAAATGGGATCTGTGTAGTGAGACCCTGTAGACCTTGTACTAAATACATTTAAAAAAAAAATGTAAGCACTAAATCATATGTGTTCATTTCTTTTTCTTTTCCTTTTTTTTTTTTTTTTTTGCCAGACTGGTGTTTGAACTCACCACCTTGCACTTGGCAGGCAGGCACTTGTGCCACAGAGCTATCTCCCAAGCCCCGTATTTCTTCTTTCATTATTGTGTGTGTTTTTTTCTTAGATCTTTCATTGAAAGCAGGGAACATCCATAGCATGGATGAAGAGGTAAAAATTTTGTATATTTTTTGGTTTTGAAGTATTTGTACTATGATTGCTAGATAGTCCTCTGTTGGCATAACCATGATCAGAGGTCATGAAGAGCAGAATCCTGAAAAGAAACACTCACATATTAACAAGAACAGGCATCATATGGCTCCTTCATGTTTTACATCCCCTCACCAAGCAACTAGAGATGCACTGGTCTTGAGAGCATCACTTGAGACATCCTTGTCTAGGAAATCTTTCAGTTGGCTGTCTTCTCCTTCAGTACAGCGTCTTTAAGTTGCTTAAGCAGTAAAGCAGATAAGCACTATCCTTGAGGTGCTCTTAATAGGTAGATTGGTATATCTGTAGAAATAACTTGTGATCTGAGAAAGGGCATCTCTCATTGGGGCTGTTATATCTATTCCTGGCAGTCAGTTTTTTCCCATGTAAGTATGTATATGTAAATAAATGTTTTATTTTGTTTGGACTAGGCATTAAACCTTGTGCATTGTGTATGACACACACACACACACACACACACACACACACACACATACACAGCCCATTTTTTTTTTCTGATTTTAAAATGCTCAGTTTTATGTTGAGCAACATCTCCAGTTATTTTCTTATGTACATTTTTTTTTTTTTTTTTTTTTTTTCTTTTAGACAGGGTCTTCTTAAGTTGCTCAGTGGCCCAGGCTGGATTTGAATTTGCAGTCTTCCTGCTGCAGCCTTCTAAAGTATTTGATTCTAGCTGTGTACCTTCATGCCCTGCTCATAATTGATTATAAGTGGCACTCAGAATGTAGCTACCTGTGTCCATGATGTCAACTTTTGGAAGAAAAATCTGAATAACTTTGAATTACTTGAGAGAACTAGGGAGTGTTGAAACAAAGGGACACTTGAAATCATTTTCTGATTTTATTAGCAGTCATTTCCTGGTTAACCAAGAATGAACAAAGTGCCATGTACTGGCTTCCTGTGGGGTCAGGCGAGGCTCATATGTGGAGTGTGAAGATAGCAGAATCTCCTGTGGTGATGGACTGCTACCTCCTGAATGCTCCTGTTTCTCTTATATCTTTGGCCATTTGTAGTGTTCTTAGCTCTGTTAGAAGTGACTGGCAGCTTCAGGCATTCATTACCTCTAACAGTGATGAGTTCTGTCAGTTGCCCAGATACTTGTATGTTGCTTAGTTGGTTTCTGATAAACATCTTGTATTTCCTTTTCTGTGCAGCTCTTGTTGAAGAGGTGTGTGTGTGTGTGTTTTTTTTTTTTTTTAATTAATTAATTAATTTATTTTTTCTTGTTTCAGAACCTTTGTTTGTTTATTCACTCATTTTTATGGCCGGCTCAGCCCGCTCCGAGGGTAGGGCTGGCGCAGCATGTGGTGCTGGGGATCGAACCGCAGTCCCTGAAGCCGCCCAAGCCTTTCCCAAGCAGGCGCTTTAGACCACTGAGCCATCCTGCCGGGCCCTAAGAGGTGTGTTTTTAACAGAGGAAATTATAGGACTTCATTTTTATCTGTTGAGGGAAAATTGACTCCGAATACATTTTCAAGAAAATCATCAGCTTTGTGCTTTGAGAAACGTATTTTTTGCTCTAGGCATGTTTATTATAGGAATTGAGACTCCCCACTAGAGTTTTCCTAAGTCCCTAGAGTCTTCTGTGTGAATCCATACTCATATTACAATGTATGCTTCCCAGAATTAATGACTGCATTGTGGGTACCTAGTCCTGAGTCGTGGTCACGCAGAATTTAGTTTTTTTGGAACTGTGGAAATATTCTTCTTTAATATATCTTTGTATCTTCAGGCAGTGTGTTCAGGTCTTACTATAAATTAAATTGTACTTTATTCTCTTTTAGAATGAAATAAAGAAGAGCACTTGAGATATAGTATATTCTCTAGTCTGGCATGGTTGTTTCGAAAATACTAAAAAAAGTTTAATTATGAGAAAACTACTGGATCTGTTAGAGTTGAAGTTTGAGTCAAGAAGAGAAATGTTTGTTTTCCATTTAAGAATTTCTTACATTCTTAGCAAATGCATTATTTTCATGTTTGTCTTTGAAAGATTGATGAACCATTTTGCTAATTTTTTTTTTTTTGTGGAACTGGGGATTGAACTCAGGCCCTTATGCTTGCCAAGCCAACACTTATTCTACTGAGCTATCTCTCCAGCCCCAGTTTTTTCTTATTTTTCAGTGAAATTTTATAATAATGCAGTAGTTTTTTTGGGTACAGTTGAGAAAAGTTTAAAAATTTATTCATAATTTATCTAAAATGTGGCCATTTAGCTTAATAACCACAATCTTTTTCTGTGTACTATTTCTTTTTTTGCGGGACCGGGTTTCAAACTCACGACCTTGCACTTGCCAGGCAGGCACTTGTGCCTCTGAGCTATCTCCCCAGCCCCTGTGTTCTATTTTTTATTTATTTTTTTCTAAAGAATTTTATTTTTTTTCTTGTTTCAGAACTTTTGTTTGTTTGTTTATTTATTTATTTTTATGGCCGGCTCAGCCTGCCCTGAGGGCAGGGCTGGTGCAGCATGTGGTGCCCGGGATCGAACCTCGGTCCCTGAAGCCGCCTAAGCTTTCCTAAGCAGGCGCTTTAGACCACTGAACCATCCTGCTGAGCCCCTATGTTCTATTTTTTTTTTTTTTTAATCTTTTACTTATTTATTTAATTATTTGGTATAGGGCCTCGCTATGGAGCTCAGACTCGTGATGATCCTCTTGTATCAGCCTCCCCAGCACTGGGACTACAGATGTGTGCCACCACTTGGTTTTAGGACTGGTGTGGCTTAGGGTACTGAGGATTGAACTCTGTCCTTGTGCTTATCAGGCAAGCACTTAGACCACGGAGCTATCTACCCAGCCCACTATTTCTTTCTAGTTTTATTTTCTGTGTCTTACTTAGGTGTACATGAATAATTTAACAGTGTGTTGCAAAAGTTTCCTGTATGGCTGTATATAGTTCATGTTAACATTTGAAATGGCCAGTAGTCTAACATGTTTACTCAATCTGCCCCCCAGCTTTTTAATTTTTTTTTTTTTTTTAAATGTGTTTAATTCCAAGGTCTCACTATGCAGCTCGGACTCCTAGTTATCCTCCTATTTTCAGTCTGTCTAGTGCTGGATTACAGGTATGTGCCACCACACCTGGACCCTGTGGCTGGCTCAGCCTGCTCTGGGAGCGGGGCTGGCAAGGCATGTAGTGCTGGCCTGGTCTCTGCTCTTGCCTAAGCTTCCCTAAGCAGGCACTTTAGTCTGCTGAGCTCTCTCGCCAGCCCCTAGCTTTTTAAATTTAAAATTTGTATATTTTTGTGGTTCTGAGAATTAAGCCCAGGAGCCCAGGGAACAGTAAGCTACTTCTCTCTTTTATTTTTGAGACAGGGTCTTCCTTAATTGTCCAGGTGGTGCTCAAATTTGAGTTCCTCTTATTTCAGTCTCTGAAGTAGCTGGAGTGTACTGACATTTTCTCCCCTCCCCTCCCCTCCCTTTCCTGTCTTCTCCTCCCCTCCCCTCCCTTCCCCTCCCCTCCCCTCCCCTCCTCTCCCCTCCCTTTCCTGTCTTCTCCCCTCAACTCTCCTGTCCCTTTTAACATTTAGATTTCTCTCATTGTTGCCATTAAAAAAATAATGCTGTGGTAAAGTTCTTCGTGAATATATTTATGTGTCTCTGTGTATATATATATGTATATATGTATGTATGCATTCATGCATGTAGTGCAGGTCTTACTATACAGCTTGGACTTATAGAGATCCTCCTGTTTTCAGCCTCCCAAGTGCTAGGATTACAGGTGCATACTACCATACTCAGTCTCACTGACTATCTCAGTGCAACCTGAGTGGGGGGGGGTGGGACAGACATGGCAGGCTGGAGATCAAACCCCTGGTCCTTGCTTTAATTCACTGAGCTATCTGACCAGCCCATAGATACCTTTTAAAAATACAGACACAGTTTTGGTCGGAGGATTCGTAGAAATCTATTTCTAGGTCAGAGGATATGAAAACTTTTATAGCTGTTGATTGAATATGTTTAATGCATATTCTTAAATGATTGTATACATTTTGCAACATCTTGAGCAATATTGAGAGTATCCATGAGTTTGTAGGAAAACATGGTATTTAAAATTTGCATTTGATTGCTAGTGAAAATAATTTTTCCAATGTTTGTTTTTTAGTTGAATTTCCTTGTGAGTTATGTGTCTTTATTTCTTTTGCCTAATTATGAGCTCAGACATGTAAATAAAGTTGTCTTTTTGTCATACTGCAATTAATTTAACCCCATTCTTTTTTTTTTTTTTTGTATTATTAATTTAGAAATTTTTATTATCAAGCCAAATCTGTTGATTTTGGGCCTGGAGATATAGCTCAGTGGCACAGCACCTACTTGCTAAACATAGGGCCCTGTGTTTAATTCCTGTACCCAAACAAACAAACAAATAAACACAAAACAAAACAAATGTTGATTTTTTTTTTTTTGCTAGCTTTAAAATGAAAATTGCAGTCTGTTTCAGAGACTCTGTGAAAGCCAGGTTTACTGCCATCATTATGGACAAAACTAGATTGGATATAGTATTATATGTTAGTATTGTGTTTTTCTTTGTAAATGAAAGTGAAGCATGTATTAAAAGTCTATACCACAAATTATACAACATCTACTTCTCAGTTGACCTTTAGTGTTTAGTAATATAACGGATGTCTTGCTGTGCTAATATAAATCTTTGCATCACATTTTTGGCTTTTTGGTGTTCCTTTACTTTTTAGTTTTTTGTGGTGCTGGGGGCTTACACATGCCAGGCATGTGCCCTACCATTGAACAGCAGTGTGTTTTGAATCCCCAGCCTCCAGTGTATTTTGAATCCTACCAGGTGTGATATAACTAGCTTATACTAGTCATAAAAGCCAATTATATACCCTCCTCTCCCCTCCCCTCCCCCTTTCTCTTTTTTTGGTACCAGAGTTCACTCAGGACCTTAATACTTGCCAGGCAGGCACTTATGCCTCTGAGCTATATCCCTGGCCCTAATTATATACATCTTTTTTTCAGCTCTACATTTGTTGAAATTAGTAGTTTGAAATTAGCCATGGTGTGATGGTGCACGCCTGTAATCCCAGCACTCTAGGCTGAGGCAGGAGGACCACTGTGAGTTCCTGGGCTATGTAGCAAGACCTTGTCCCCACCAAATCAAAATCAAAATTAAATAAAAAACAAAAAGAAATCAACCATGGTAGGAATGTTTATACTACCATTAAATGACTAAACTACAAGTTAGGGGTCCCCAGGCCCTTGGAGAACTAGTTTTAGTATTTATCAGCTCACCAGTACCTACACTTTACTCTTAGTGCTCAGTATTTATTTTGATATATTATGAAAACGTTTTAATCAGTGCTCCAGTGACTGTTGTAGGGGATATATCTTTGTATACTGAAGTGTCTGTCTTTAGATAAATTCCTGAGTGTATTATCAGCCAAGTGATAGAGTTATTTAAAAATTTAATGCATTTTACCAGACTGTCTTTTAGAACAGCTATATTAGTTTCCTTAACTCTTTTCTCTAGTTTGTGTTACTGGCTATGCTCACCTATTGGCAGAAAAATGTATTTCTTTTCTTTATGTTCATTGTATTAAATTGAAGTCTGCTGTTTATTTTCTTTTGTGAACTACTTCAAATATACTAACAAAACCTTAAAGTATAGCTATGAAAATAACAAATGTTCATTGTTTAAATCTAGCTGTTTGAAAATACTGTTTTAAGCTGGATGTACTGGCACACACCTGAAATCTCAGTACTCAGGAGGTTGAAACAGGAGGGTCGCTGTGAGACCACCCTGGGCTATACAGTATGATCTTGTCTCTTTAAAAAAAATTGCTTTAAGTTTCTACATTAACAGTATTTCTAGGAGATTCAAAATTTTTATTTAAGGATGGAAGGAGTGATCTAGGCCAAATCTAGTCTTTAGGAAATTAATAGAGTAATATTATTTGTTCTTATTTACAGAAGAATGGAGTACCTGAGGCCAAGAAAAGAATATAATTAATATGAATACAAGACAAGTGTGGCTATATGAAAAATTTTGTCAAAGAACAAGTATTATGTTGAAGTCCAGTTTATTAACATTTTCTTCTGTTGCTTGAACTTTTGGTGTTGCATGTAAAGAACTATTACTCAATCCAAGTTCACTAAGATTTTACTTTGTTTTCTACTAAGAGTTCTGGTTAGCTGTTAGTTTAGTTAGGTGTTATATGGAGGTCTTTGATCCAGGTTGAGTTGTCTTTCAGGTATGGTGTGTGATATAGTTCTAACTTCACTTTTTTGCACTTGATATTCCAGTGCCATCTGTTGAGAAGACATTCTGCTACTGCATTTGTAAAATTGGCATTTTGGTATGAGTTTGTTTTTGCTTTTATTTCTTTTATTTTCTTCCTTCCTCTCTCTCTCTCTCTCTGTCTCTCTGTCTCTCTGTCTCTCTGTCTGTCTCTGTCTCTGTCTCTGTCTCTCTCTCTCTCTCCCCCTTTCTTTCTTTCTTTTGGTGGTATAGGGGATTGAACTCAGGACCCTACACTTGCCAGACAAGTGCTTATTCTACTGAGTTGTCTCCCCTGACCCTTGTCTTTATTTCTTTCTTGCTTTAGGTTTATTGTGTTATACTATTTCTGTTTTATTGAGTTAAAATTCTTTTCTTTTAATATTTACTTAAAATAGTTAAAGCTTAGAAATGGTTAAGGCTGTTCTGCTTGTTTGTATATAGTGTTTTTGTTTTTTTTCTTAAAAGATATTCTAGAGATACACTAGTTTATTTATTTATTTATTTTTAAATTTTATTTATTTATTTTTTTCTTGTTTCATAAAATTTTATTTATTATTTTTTTTTCTTGTTTCAGAACCTCTGTTTGTTTATTCACTCATTTTTATGGCCGCCCGCCCTGAGGGCAGGGCTGGCACAGCATGTGGTGCCGGCAATTGAACCGCAGTCCCTGCAGCCACCCAAGCTTTCCTAAGCAGGCGCTTTAGACCACTGAGCCATCCCGCCAGGCCCGAGATACACTAGTTTAAAATTTGCCGAGTTGTTGTAACTTTTGAAGCTATATATTCCTACTATGGGGTCAGTACTGTTTTTATTTTTTTGGAACTTATTGTAGCCTAATAGTTTTTGTTCTATTAATACATGTACTGCATATATAACGAAAACAAATAATATGTGAATGATTTGATTATATTTACTTAGATTTACTGCCAGTCTTATTTATATTATGTGTGAACCTTCCAAGTACTGAGAATTATACTGAAGTCTTCCATTACTCTCATATTTATGGAAACTGCCTATTTCTTTCTTTTTTTTTTGTTTTGTTGTTTTTGTGGGACCAGGGTTCAAACTCATGACCTTGCACTTGCCCAGCAGGCACTTGTGCCTCAGAGCCATCTCCCCAGCTCCAGAAACTGCCTATTTCTAGAAATTTTTCCTTCTGATATTTATAAGTACCCTGTTTTGATGTATATAATAAAAATGTCCATGAGAATTAAAATTTCATTATTACTACATTACTTTTCTAGGTAAGTTAGTGCAGCTGTATTTTTTTTTTTTTTTTTTTTTTTTTGTGGGACCAGGGTTCGAACTCACGACCTTGCACTTGCCCAGCAGGCACTTGTGCCTCGGAGCTATCTCCCCAGCCCCAGTGCAGCTATATTTTGATTGTGCTTTTTTGTTTGTTTTTGTGGTACCTGGGATTGAACTCAGGACTGTGCTTGCCAGGTAAGTGCATATTCCACTGAGCTATCTGCCCAGCCCCTAAGACGCCTTTTTTTTTTGTCTTTTTGAGACGGGGTCTCACTATACATTTCAGGCTGGCCTTGAGCTCACTTTTGTAGCCCAGGCTGGTCTCGAACTCACATCGATCCTCTTGCCTCAGCCTCCCAAGTGCTGGGATTACAGGCATGCCTCACCATGCCCAGCTGCAGCTATATTTTGAATTCAACTTTGTTACTGTATGTTATTTCCATTTACTTTGTATATTTTCCCACTTTCAACTGTTATTAATTTTTTTTGAGACAGGGTCTCGCTATGCAGTTGAGGCTGGTCCTGAGCTCACTTTTGTAGCCCAGGCTGGTCTCGAACTCACACCAATCCTCCTGCCTCAGCCTCCCGAGTGCTGGGATTACAGGCGTGCGCCACCACGCCCGGCTTCAGTTTCATTTTTAAACTTCTGCCCAGCCGGGCGTGGTGGCTCACGCCTGTAATCCCAGCACTCGGGAGGCTGAGGCAGGAGGATCAGTGTGAGTTCGAGACCAGCCTGGGCTACAAAAGTGAGCTCAAGGCCAGCCTCAACTGCATAGTGAGACCCTGTCTCAAAAAAAAAAAAAAAAACTTCTGCCCAAGTGAAAGTTTTTCTGTAGTTGAGTTTATTCTATTTATATTTGTTAGCTGGGCGTGGTGGCGCACGCCTGTAATCCCAGCACTTGGGAGGCTGAGGCAGGAGGATTGGTGCGAGTTCGAGACCAGCCTGGGCTACAAAAGTGAGTTCAAGGCCAGCCTCAACTGCATAGCAAGACCCTGTCTCAAAAAGACAAAATAAATAAATAAATAAATATATTTGTTGATATGTAATACATATGATTGTTCTGTTCTTTTTTTCTTACACATGGTTCTCTTTTTTGTGTTGATTTCTTCTACTTCCCTCCCTAACTCCCTCCTCCTCTTCCCTCTTTTCTACATTGGCTTTTTCACTTTTCTCTCTGATTCCCTTGATATTTGGGTTTGTATTGGGTTTGTTGTCCAGTTTTCAACCTGCATAATTTAAAAGGCATATGCCTGATTTTAAACTTAGTGGGCTGTATAGCATTCAGTAATAGTATTTATGTTATATTTCTCAGTTTATTAGCTTAAGAGAAATAATTCTTAATGTTTCACAAATGTAGTGGAAAAATTTGTTTACTTAGCAAACTTATGTAGAGTCTTAAATACATATCAGTAGTACTTATTTTTTGATTTTCAATATATATGGTCTCTGTTGGAACTACTCTGCTATAAACATTGTTAATGAATTAGTATATCTATGTTCAAATGAAATTTTAATTATAAAAACTGCCAGCAAGCCAGATTTGACCTTCTGGCTGTAATTTACCAGTTCCTCCTCTATATGTTTATTTTTTAACTTAACTGGTATTTTATTTGCATCTTACAGTTTTTTTTTTGTTCTTGTTTATTACAGATATAATACCAGGTTTAAAATTGTTCTCTACATCTTAGTGATGTGTAATAACATCAATACATTTAAGTTTACATATATTTTTATTTAATAAATTTTCTGTGGGACAACAGTGAATATGCCAAATGGTAAAATTTTATTTTTCAAAATGATAAGACTGTTAATGCCAAAATCTTAAGTGGTTAAAGGCATTATTTTGAAGTCTGTGTGTTTTGTGAATGGTTGTCAAAAGGCTAAACATAGAAAGCAAATGAAATTATCTTGGTTTGAGTGTAAGCAGGGCATTTGTGGCAAATGTAATGAGAAGTGTGTGGTGTTTAGCACCAGCTCATGTTGGTCATTCTCATATGATTAACTCTGTTCTGCTTTTCCCTTTAGTGACAGCTACTGAATATTCAAGCACACATGGTGTTTGGATCCTGCAGTCTCTGTTCTTGTCTTGCTTGTGCTCCCTGTCTCCAGTGTCTCCTGTCTTTGTAGGGATGAAATGTATCTAACATTTGATCTTGTACCTTGTTTAATTTTTAGTATTTAGAAAATGACTCTAGTTTCTCAAAATTTCATAAATTTTTTTTCATATGTTCTAAGACTTTAATCCTTTGATTTCATATTGAATACCTGGGAGGAAGTGTCATTTCTACTTAGCCTAGAACAGTGGTTCTCACCCTTTCTAAAGCTATGACCCTGCAATATAGTTCCTCATGTTTCAGTGACCCCAAACCAAAAAATAATTTTGGTGGCTACTTCAAAACTGTAATTTTGCTACAGTTATGATTCGGAATGGCTTTAGGCGACCCTTGTGTTTTGGTTGTTCGACCCCCCTGGGGTTGCAACCCACAGGTTGAGAACCGCTGGCCTAGAACCTCATCCAGACATTTTTCTGTATATTGCTTAGTTATTGCTCAGTTTTCTGTTAGAAGTTTTGGTATTGGGCTCACTGGGTGTGTCTAAAAATACATATTTAGGGTTAGATATGTATCTCAGTGGCATATTAAGAAATCAAATTCAAGGCAAGTGCAAGGCCCTGAATTTTATTTCTGGTGCTAACAAAGGAAAAAAAATTTTTTTTTACATGTTTAGTATTCTTTGTTTAAGTAAATGCTTATCACCACGTATATTTTCTCACAGTTTCCTTGTTTGCTTTTATTTTCCTTCATCTGTGAGTTAGCTGGATTATAATTTCAAGATAGTTTTGTTGCAAAGGGTACATAGTGCTGTGTTTTCCAAGTTCTTGTGTATTTGAGAATGCTTTTGGATAGTTTTCCCAAATTGACAGTAACTTCACAGAAAAAGTTTGGGTTATACTTCTTCTATAGCCACATTGCTTGCCACAGGGTAGATATTCTCCATTATTCCTGATATCTAACTTTGGTGAGAAGTCAACCTGAATACTTTTCTTTGTGGCTTGCTTTTTCTCTTGGGATGTCTATTTGTTCAACATGCAAACTTAAGAATTTTAGCAACGGGGCTTGGCAGGATGGCTCAGTGATCTAAAGCGCCTGCTTAGGAAAGCTTAGGGGGCTGCAGGCACTGCGGTTCGATCCCTGGCACCACATGCTGCACCAGCCCTGCCCTCAGGGCAGTCTGAGATGGCCATAAAAATAAATAAAATAAACAAACAAAAGTTCTGAAACAAGAAAAAAAAAAAAAAAAAGAATTTTAGCAAAATGGCTCCGGTGAGATAGTTTAGTGGTCTAAAGTACCTGCTTAGGCAAGTTTAGGCAAGCACACAGGGACTGTGGCTCTAACCCCCACCCCACATGCCATGCCAGCCCCACCCCAGCAGGGCACACACACACACACAAAATAATTTTATCAAGCTATGCCTCTGTGTTTTATATTTATCATTTATCTTGAGACACAGAATCCATTCCATCTATATAATGTTTCATTTTTAAGAATGTTTTCTAATTTATCATTGAACGTTTTTATTAGGCACACAAGTCATTTGTAATAGATTTCTGTTGTTGAGGCTGTCAACTTATCTCTTAATTCCTAGATCTCTCTGGTCCTTTCCTTGAGTGATTTGCTCAAAGGGCCTATTGGCATCACTGATTTGGCAGTGTTTGACAAAAAATATAAAGTACTGTAGCAGTGATGGAAGTGCCTGTATCTTTTAGATTCTTCAAATTCATTTCAGGTTTTGAAATACAGTGGTACCTTGGTTTATGAACTTAATTTGTTTTATGATTTTGGGGAAAATGGCTGTGCTTGTGGAGAAGATGATTGGGGTTGTATTTGACACCTGTTATCAAGTTGGAAAATGGAAGCAAAATTTTATCAGATGTTTTGTTTGAGAATTGAGTTGTGAGCAAAAGTGTTCATGAACCAGGGTATTAGTTTTTACCTTCTCATTTCCTTTTTTAATCACAAGTTTTAATTTTACTTTTTAAAAAAATCTATTTTCAACATGTCCACGTTTTCTTAAGGGTTCATGATGCAATACAAAGTCATTGCAGTCATTTCTTTTTTCAGTTTCCTAAAGTAAATCCTCCAATCTGTTCTTTTGTATCTTTGTGTCTTGTCTCCATTTTTGCTTAGGAATGCTCCTGATTTTCCCTGTTTGTTCAGAAGTGGAGTAGGTGGAAATTCACTGACTTCCTTCCATATTTGTCTTGAATGTGTTTGTATCTTTCCCTAAGCCCTTGGGAGAGTGGCTAGAAGATGATAGTATATGTTCTGTAAGTAACTATTCTTTGAGTAGAAGAAAGTTACTACTTAAGTTGGCTCCATCAGTGTGTGAGCTTTGCTTTTTCATTTTGCGGAGTCTTCAACTAATTCTATTTGTTTCTTCTTTGGTAAACCACCCCTTTCGTGAGAGGTCATTCAGAACAGCTTTACTGTTGGGACATTTTTGTTGTGTATATTGGTTGGGGTACTTTTTTTTTTTTTTTTTTTTTTTCTCTGCATTCTTAGACCATTGTGCAAAGTAGGTTTGCTTTCAGCTCTCAATTCTTCCATTTATTAAGTCAGGTTGTCTCAGTTACTTTTTTACTTACTGCTGGGGCAAATACCCCACACTCAAAATGAAGGAAGGAAAAGTTTATTTAGCTCATAGTTACTGGAGGTTTCAGTCCATACTTGGCTGGATCCAAGGCTGAGTGGCATGCAACAGAGAGCAGCAGTTTATGGTGGCGGAACAGCAATAATGGCGACAGAGGCAACAGAACAACCAAGGGAGCAGAGAGCAATAGCACATGTCTGTCTCTCTGTCTCTAAATTACATCAGGCTCTCTGCTTTAGCCTATCTGCCTCAGGTCACACCTATAATCTCAGCAGTACTCAGACCATAATCCTAACAGTAGTAAAACACATAATCCCAGTGGATCATCATTCAAGTCTCAACACTCTAGACGTCCCCACCCATGACTGCATGAGGCTACACAGGTCATAGGCAGAAACTGGGATGGGTTGGCTGTATAGTTTTTCTTTAGCCCCTTTGCAACTAGATGAGTTAGGATATGAACTTCAGTGGGACCTTTCTTCTCCAAGTCAGATGATACCAGTGAACATCTTGAACCTACATTCATGTACAGTGCACTGCTTTTAAGAGCAGGAGAACAGCTTTTAGCCTCTCAGTAGACTGTGTTTGGTCAATTTGTATTACTTTTGGCTAATGAGTCATTTACTATTACTGTATTAATGTAGATCAGGTTTTTTCCCCCAATTTTTTTTTTTTTTTTTTTGTTCATTTTTGAGGACAGAGGAAGTTGTTTTTCTTATTTATTTATTTATTTATTTTGTGGTACTGGAGCTGTCACCCACAGTCTTGTGCATGGGAAGCAATAATTCTTCTAAAACTTTTCTATTGCATAGTACCTGTGCATACAATATTTATGGGGTACAATATGATAACTTGATACATGTATATAATGTGTAAGGATAAAGTCAGGGAACCTAGCATTTACAAGCACTTCACCATTTTTCCAGAAAGCCCACTTTGTGATTCTTGATGACTGTAATTAACACGTGAAATCTTCCATAGAGTTGTAATTACAGAATGTGAGTTACGAATGTGCTTTGAAATCTAACCTGCACTACATACTTGAGTAGTGTGTAACACTTGCAGTTTATTGTAAGATCTGTCTCCCTGTTCAGCCAGTGGTGGGGACATTATCAGTCTCTGTGGAGGAGTTTTACCAGTCATTTACATTAGATAGAACACTTTGGTACACTGAGTGGAAATCTGCCCTGTAACTAACTTCAGGTTCTATTGCTGGTGCTGTAGGGAGACTGGAATCCCCTTGAATATATCTAATTCTTAAATCCTTGCAGCTAGCCTCAATACTGATTTTGATCATACTTATTTCACTTTTTGTAGTAATACAGTACTGCATTGCAAGTCCTATTTTTGATCTGTGAATATGCACACAATTCTCTTCATTTTCCCTCTATCAAGTATGGGTTTATTTTTAAATTCCTGAGAGGGCACTTTTATCTTTTTGTCTTTTTTTGAGACAGGGTCTCGCTATGCAGTTCAGGCTGGCCTTAAGCTCCCTTTTGTAGCCCAGGCTGGTCTCGAACTCACACCGATCCTCCTGCCTCAGCCTCCCGAGTGCTGGGATTACAGGCATGAGCCACCACGCCCGGCTTTTTTTTTTTTTTTTTTTTTTTTTTTTTTTTTTTTGTCTTTTTGAGACAGGGTCTCCGTTATGCAGTTGAGGCTGGCCTTGAGTTCACTTTTGTAGCCCAGGCTGGTCTCGAACTCGCACTGATCCTCCTGCCTCAGCCTCCCAAGTGCTGGGATTACAGGTGTGCGCCACCACGCCCAGCAGAGAGGGCACTTTTAAAATTGAATTTCATTCTAAATCTGTGAGAACATTCTTCTGAGATCAAGTTGATTTAAATTTTATTCTTAGTTTCTAACATTTGTAATCTCACCTTTTTTTTTTTTTTCCTCAGAAGTAGATGAACCAGTTAAAATCAAATTCAGAAAGAATTGCATCAAGAAAATATTCATACTGTCACTAAAAAAACATACAAAATACAAGATTTCAGGACAGATCCTCAAAGTCCTATCATTCAGTGTGAATCTCCAATTGATTACAAAACTTTGTTACATTCTCTTTGTTAACTTACCTAGTACATGTGAAGCTATAAGAGTCCTAACTGAATTTAGCCTTGGTGTTTGAGTTATGTTGATATAAAGCAGAAAGAAAACTTAGGAGGAAGGCACACTGTTCTCTGTTGACTGGCCCAGTCTCCCTGCTGGAGGCTGGCAGGTCAGTCTGGCTGTGGCCATGGCAGTTAGTGGATCTGTGGCAGTGTGCATTGTTGATGACTGTTTCCCTCTTTCTTCCTTCTTTCCTTTCCTTCCCCTTCGTCTATCCATCTGTCCTTCTGTCTGCCCATTCCTCTGTCCTTCCACCCCTTCTTTTTTTCTTTCTTTCTTTGCCCTAAAATGTGTAGGGTGCCCAACAGCCTGTGATGGTAGTTACTCGTTTCTGATGGTTGAACCCAGGTTGCAATCCCAGCCCATAATGGCCATTATCAAGGAAGGAATGAATAATTGCCTTGTTCTCTTCCTTGGTGAATTCTAACTTCCATGTAGAAGAAAATGAATATTTGAGGGAAAGCACATTTCTTTTCTATTTGTTTTATAGCCATATTGACTTAATCTCTTTTTTTCCCCTATAAGGCTAGAGGTTCTTTATTTATACCAGTTTATAAATCTGTAATACTTTATTTTACAGAATTTGACACTGTGCCCACATTTTTAGCACTAATTTTAGGTAGTGTTAATGTTTAAGTTTCTCAGTTACAAAACTGTATAGTTGATTAAAATTTGTATTATTCAATGTGTGTGTATGTATGTATATGGGTATTTAACAAAATTCAGTTCCTTTAGTTGATGATAGGGATGTGGTAGAGGTACAGAGATTTGGTAGTAATTCTTATTCTTTAGTAAAAAAATGGAATGGGATCATGGCCTCCCTTGCCTATTTCTTAATTGAGGCTAGCACAATAAGCCCACATGGCTGTTGACCACAGATGTGATATGTGAGCATGCTACTCTTCAGTGGATGGTCTTTTTTCCTGCTCGTGTGTGTAGATTGGATGGCTCAGATACTTCTTAGCATCATTGGTTGGAATCTCATCTTGTTGGAAAAAATGTGTTCCAGGCTTATAAGTTTATCATTATTTATTTTTTCATTAACCTATTATTTTACCAGAATACCCCCCTGCCCCCCAGCTGGATTCTTACAGCCAGATTATTATTCAGTTGAAATTCCTGAAGCCATTTTTTCTTTTTTTTTGTCTTTTTTGAGACAGGGTCTTGCTATGCAGTTTAGGCTGGCCTTGCATTCACTTTTATAGCCCAGACTGGTCTTGAACTCTCACACTGAACCTCCTGCCTCAGCCTCCCAAGTGCTGGGATTACAGGCATGCACCACTAGGCCCGGCTCCTGAAGCCATTTTTAAAAATATTTTCTCGGGGCCTGGCGGGATGGCTCAGTGGTCTAAAGCGCCTGCTTGGGGAAGCTTGGGCGGCTTCAGGGACCGCGGTTCGATCCCTGGCACCACATGCTGCGCCAGCCCTGCCCTCGGGGCGGGCTGAGCCGGCCATGAAAATGAGTGAATAAACAAACAAAGGTTCTGAAACAATAAACAAATAAATAAAATTTTAAAATTTTTTCTCGGGGGCCCGGCCGGATGGCTCAGTGTCTAAAGCGCCTGCTTAGGAAAGCTTGGGCAGCTGCAGGGACTGCAGTTCGATCATGGGCACCACATGCTGCGCCAGCCCTGCCCTCGGGGCGGGCCGAGCCGGCCATGAAAATGAGTGAATAAACAAACAAAGGTTCTGAAACAATAAATAAATAAATAAAATTTTAAAATTTTTTCTCGGGGGCCCGGCCGGATGGCTCAGTGTCTAAAGCGCCTGCTTAGGAAAGCTTGGGCAGCTGCAGGGACTGCAGTTCGATCATGGGCACCACATGCTGCGCCAGCCCTGCCCTCAGGGAGGGCTGAGCCGGCCATAAAAATGAGTGAATAAACAAACAAAGGTTCTGAAACAAGAAAAATAAATAAATAAATAAATAAAAGCGCCTGTAGGCAGCTGCAGAGACCGAGGTTGAAACCCCAGCACCACATGCTGTGCCAGCCCTGCCCTCAGGGCAGGCAGGCTGAGCCGGCCATAAAAATAAATGAACAAACGAAAGTTGGGAAACAAGAAAAATAAATAAATTAATAAACAAATACATAAATAAATAAATAAATGTTAAAAAAAAGACTAGATGCTAAAAAAAATAAATTTTTTTCTCACTTTTAAGAATTATCTTAAGGGAGCTGGGGAGATGGCTCCGAGGCACAAGTGCCTGCTGGGCAAGTGCAAGGTCGTGAGTTTGAACCCCAGTCCCACAAAAAAAAAAAAAAAAAAAGATCTTAAAAATAATTTGGTTGTCACACCCATGTTTACTAATTGTTGTGTACCTAGGTTTACAGTGGAGTCACCATCTTAAGTACACTAACAAGATTCATGTGCCTTTCTGGAGATTTCATCCTTTGAAGCCAGACCTGAGTTTTTAAAATATACTGAACACATATGGGGTAAACTGTGGGTCATCTTGTGAGGTGTGGCAGGGATGGAGAAGTAGCCTTGATTTATTGAGTGCTGTTGTAGGAACTGCTTTTGTGAGTGCACTGGTAGTGTAACTTAAGTAATAGGACTCTATAAGAAAATATGGGGTTATACTGACATTTGCTTTGAGTAAATGGAACATAGTTCATATATGCTGAACTTGAAGTCAGTAATGCATGGCTGCATGAGCATCTCAGTGTGCTGTTTCATACAGATGTGTAGAATCCATGATAAATCAGATGGTGCAGAAACTTTTTGATTTGTTTTTCTTTTCTCCTGTCTTCTGGTGGGTGGCTTACTTGAGTAGGCAAATACAGTGAATAATCAGCATCAGAATCTGTATTTATAAAATTAAATTTCTAATTGTAAAAAATTAAATAATTTATTTATTTATTTTTTTGTGGGACCAGGGTTCGAACTCACAACCTTGCACTTGCCCAGCAGGCACTTGTGCCTCGGAGCTATCTCCCCAGCCCCCCAAAATTAAATAATTTAGTGTAATAGTTTTCATTTTCCAAAGTGTCCTTTGTTTGGCAAAAACAAACAAACAAAAAACAAAAACAAAAAACCCAAATCAAACAGAAACCCATGTCTTTTGGATTGCTCTTTACCATATTTTTAAGTGTTCTTTTGCTGCTGAAAATTAAAGATAAGGAGCAAATATTAGTAGTGATTTTTTATATACTGCTTTTCAGGTACTTGTGAGGAACAGGTTAGAGGCACACTTCATTTCTTTTGAAACCATGAAGACATAGTTTCTGTACCAGTGCATTCTGCCAAGGCAGCTTTTCCCTGAACGTAAAACCAGCCATCAAGAGTGGCCTTGCCCTGCACAGCATGACCAGGTACTCTGGCAGAGCTTACAGTTCCAGGTTGCCAGGGAGCTTGGCTTCTCTTTCATTTTCATGAGTGAGACAAAGGCTCCCTAAGTGGCCTAGGCTGGTCTTGAATTGGAGATCCTCCTGCCTTAGCCTTCCCAGTAGTTGGGATTGCAGGAGTGCACCACTGTGCCTGACTCAGTTTGTCTTTCTTAGAGAAGTCTTAGTGTCTGAGATAAAGATTCCACCATCAGAAGAACCCATTTTCTGTGTATACATCCCTGAATTGTCAGTGGTCTTGTTCTGGTGGGTCAGTTAAACAGGTACATGAGGGGAGACTTTTCTTGCAGAAAGCAGAAATAACCCTATCTGAAGTCCTCTGTTTCTATTTCACTTTAAGTGAAAAGCAGAGAAAGGGGCTCAAGAAAAAGACTTCAGGTGAGAAATTTGGGATTTCAGGTGCTTACTCATCTCCCATTACCTCTTGAAGGCCTTCTCACTATTTGAGAAGACTCCTCTTCTTTTGTTTCACATGTTGCTTCATGTTTGGATAAATTTCTAATACCATGGGCAGAAATTTGGTTCTCTAATCATGTAGTCTAAAATAATTGTTTTGGGCTGTGGAGATAACTCAGCAGTCTAAGTGCCTGCTTAGCAAGCAGAAGGCCCCCAGTTAGATCCCCAGTCCTACATGCCATACCGGCCATGCCAGCTCTTCCCCAAGTATGTGGAGTTGGCCACCAAGACCAGGCATGATGGCACACACCTGTAATTCTAGTGTAGAGGAGGCTAAAATTAGGAGGATCAGTACGAGTCTGAGCTGCATAGTGAGACACTGTACCAAATACATAAAAAATAAAATAAAATAAATTTTTGACTGCTAAATTTCCTCTTGTTAAACATTTCTTTTATGTTTTAGGAAACAGTTCACTTTTTTTTTTTTTTTCAGTCAACTCATAAAGCAGAGTGTTTTAAAAATTTATTATGATAGAAAACTTTCCTTTGATGTTTTATGTGGAAATAGTCACAGTATTTATTTGAGATCTCCTCCTATGGATCTACTTTCATATTAAATGATGTGATCGAATGAGCTGTTTTGCTGAGGGAGGAAAGAAAAAAGAATAAATAGAAAGGTAATTGTAAGTTTCAAGGGATGTCCACTGATAATTGGTGTCTTTGGTTTTTCTCTGTTCCATCCTAATTTCATAATCCCCCTTTGTTATCAGTTAAATTATTGGGTCAGTTTTCAATTAGGGAAGTATCACTGTCAGACACAGGGATTTCTTTATGGGCACGATTGTGAGTGGGCATGTTAGGGAATATCACCACGGATATTCACTGTTCTTGTCTTTGAGAAGTAGGGTGGTTTAGAAGAGGCTGCCAGATGTCATTGTTTGCCTCAGCACCCAAGGTCTGCTCCAGATGTGTGGAGAAGTCCTCAAGTTGTTGGAAGAATCTTGTGCTAGTGAAACCAGCATCCAAATGAAGATTCTTTTTGGTATTCATGTTTGTTTTCTTCTGGGTCCATAAAAGTTTTAAAATGTTCATTTCATAGTTCTGTTAGTCTTGGCTCCTTAAACAATGGATAGAATCTCTGTCCATAGATTGTTTGGGGAGGTGGCTTAGGGGAGGAAGTATTAAGGGTTGGGGAGGGAATACATCTTCCTCTGAGTTAACCTCAGGGTGCACTGAATAATAGTACACGGAATGGCTGATGGCTAAAGTGAAAGGAATGCAAAGACAGTGGCCACATATTGATAAATTCTTATGTTCTCTGTAAGTATGCAGCCATTGTATTTCTTTTCTTATTAGTACTTGTCTACCATGCATAGTGGTCACATTCATCATAGGGATTTATATCTGTACATGATTCATCTTAATTCTGTTTTTTCTGTTCCCCTCATTTCCCTTCAATTCTTCATTCCATCCCTACTTACAGAAGCTTTACCTTCTTCACATTCTTTTTCTGTTTCTTTTGTTCTCTTTTGAACATAGTACCTTGCACATGTGTGAATTCATTTTAAACATAGAATATTGTGCTGAAATAAGCATATGCCTCACTTCCCCTATGAAATTTTGCTGTGTTGTTCAGGGTGACTTCAAACTCCTGACTCAAGAGATCCTCCTGCTTCAGCCTCCTGACCACTATAGCTTGGATTACAGATGTATACATTGCACTTAGGTTTTTACATTGTTAGTGGTCCAGGGGGATTACATGACCCTTGAAGTATCTTTTGAATTTGAATCCTATTCCTGTTACTTGCCCGTCTTGTAAATTTGGTTAAATTTAGTTTTAAGCTCTGGCCTCTTACATTTATTTTGTAGATCATTTTGTGAAGGGTAAGTGGGATTATAAGGTAAAACATATGAGAGAATATTGGTGAAATTTTTTCCCTCCCTCTGGCTGGAGAGTCCAGATACTAGAAGCTAGGTCCAAAGAAAAATTTTGGTTGTCAATCTATGGCTGTTTTTGTTTCAGACAGGATCTCTGTAGTTCAGGCTACCATGAACTCACTCTGTAGCACAGGCTGGCTTCAAACTCTTGGTGCTCCTCCTGCCTCAGTCTCTGTTACAGTTGGCTGATCCATAAACCAACCTATGTCTGTTGGAGGAATAGTTTTTTTTTTTTCCAGTAGTAGAGATTGAACCCAGGACCTTCATATTGAGCTACATATCCATACCCAAGCCTGTTTTTATTTTTTATTTTGAGACAATGTCTTACTAATTCACTCTTGGTCGGACTGGGCTGCAAATTGTTGCACTCCTCCTTCCAGAGAACTGGATTTATAGGCATGTACCTGAAATTTTTAAAAAATCCATTTAATTTTTAAAATGATATCTCAGAATAGCACCATACTATTCTGATACACCAACTAGGCACAAAGTTACTACAGGGTTATTTTATTTTTTTTCTTGGTTCAGAACTTTTGTTTGTTTATTTATTTATTTTTATGGCTGGCTCAGCCTGCCCTGAGGGCAGGGCTGGTGCAGCATGTGGTGCTGGGGATCGAACTGCAGTCCCTGCAGCCGCCTAAGCTTTCTTAAGGAGAAGCTTTAGACCACTGAGCCATCCTGCTGGGCCCCCTACAGGGTTATTTTAGTTTTGGTGCTAGGACTTGAACCTAGGGCATTGAGCATGCAAATTATATGCTCTACCACTGAGCTACATCCAAAGTTTCTGTATTTTATTATTGTTATTATTATTATTATTATTATTATTATTATTATTATTATTATTACTACCACTACTACTACTACTGCTGCTGCTACTACTACTACTACTAGTAGTAGTAGTAGTAATAGTAGTAGTAGTAGCAGCACTGGGGATTGAACTCAGGACCTTGCACTTGCCAGGCAGGCACTTATTCTACTGAGCTATCTCTCTGGCTCTGTATTTTATTTTTTAACCCTGTGCTTGTTTTGATTAATGTGTCTATTCTGATTGGTAAATATGTACTGTTTGGTTATTTTAAATATCTTGAAAAGGTGTGGTGATGCTTGCCTGTAATCCTAGCACTCAGGTGACTGAGGCATGAGGAGCTCTGTGAGTTTGAGGCCAGCCTGGGCTACACAGTAAATTCAAGGCCAACCTGAACTATATGGTGAAACCTTGTCTCAAAACAAACAAAAACCACCACCAACAACAAGAACAAGAACAAAAATCAATCGAACAAACAAAAAAGATTTTTAAAAAGTTTCACTGGAGATTATGTATGCTTGAACCGCCCCCCGTGGAGGTTTTAAAATGTATCTTTTAGTGGTGATGGAACTGTGTATTACCAGTACCACATTGAAAGTCTAGTGATCTGGTGTGTAATCTTGGCACAGTATTATGCCTTGGTGCAGTCCATGTTAGCAGGGTGACATATTGTAATTTTGTGTTTATTCTCTGTTTACTCTTCTGCATGTGTCAGCAAGTGGCTTTCCTCATTACTGTGTGATTTTTTTTCAGTGGAAATGACTTGACTTGGTACAAAAACCACCCTTTATCTCTGGGCCACATTCATGTCCTTTCACATACATAAATGTGACATAGCATGTGATATATAACATGCTAATTATCTTTGTTTTGCTTTTTTAAATAGTACATTAAGGTGATACCTTAGATTTTGGTCATTAGTACTTTATGTTCTATAATAGTTGAACCTGTATTAAATGGTTTTCTAACAATGATAGGGCCTTGTTACACAAGTAAGTTTCTCTTTTACTGTGTTTTTGTTTCCTTTTTATTTATGATATAGTCTCGCTGGGTAGCCCAGGCTGGCCTTGAACTTCTCACCATCCTCATAACCCAGACTCCAAGGAGGGATTACAGGTATATGCCTCCACTCTTACCTTAGTGTGTAATTTTAGTATTTTATAAGCATATGAGCTTACTCTTTTATTTAGTTATAATCTACATATTCTGGCCCGAAGAAACTTATATACTCATTTACTAGGTATTACCCTATACTAGAGCTTCAGTAGCAATTTTTTTTTTTTTTTTTTTTGTCTTTTGAAACAGGTTCTCACTATCCCTTTCAGGCTGGCCTTGAGCTTACTTTTGTAGCCCAGGCTGGTCTTAAACTTGCACCGATCCTCCTGCCTTAGCCTCCCAAGTGCTGGGATTATAGACACGCACCATCATGCCTGGCTCACAACAGCATTTTTTTTCCTCCATTATGAAACTAACCCACTTTTGTAGGAAGTTGTTCCTTTTTCCTTTTTATTTTGATTTTGTTTAAATTTTGAAGAAGAAAAAACACCACCAAAAACAAATAACAAGAACAAGGACAAAAATAAAGCAACGTAAAACAATAAACATGGTACAGAATTTCAAAACAAGAATAGGAAATTAGCAGTGTTTATTATGTTACATATTATTATCATCAAATTTGTTGCTCAGATTACCAGATATAGGCATGTTAAGACTGATCAAACAGTTGAACATTAACTCTTTCAATATTGATTTCCAGTTTTCTATATTTAGTGAGTTTTCTGTTTGAGATTTGACTTCAGAGTTGACTGAGAGCTTTAATAAGGACAGATCATTTCTTGATTACTCATTTTCTTCTGTGTCTCTTTAGCTGCTAGCATATTCCCAGGCCCATCATTTTGGCTATCTGACAGGAGAATGAGGTCTTTTTGCTGATTTTGTCTTTGGAGGCTGGATTCCTTAGTTCTTGTGCAGATTGGCATTATGTAATCTTTCCACTATTTGAGAACATTTTCTGTGACAGCTGACTCCTCTGGGTGAATGGATTTCTCAATCAGCTGTTAAAGTGTTGAGTTTGAACTTAGAAAAATGATGAAGCAGTTGTCCATCAAGCTTAAAGAGATTATTTCACAGAAAGGAGGGCAGTGTTTAAATCAAAACAATTGTTTTCTGCTTTAGATCCTTCTTAGCCATTCAGACTGGTTCTGAATTCTGAAAGGAATAGCTTCTTTTGTTAGATGATTGGAATTGATTCTTGGAAGCCAAAATTATTTTGCCCAATTATTTTGCTTACATTTTAAAAGAGGGGAGGATCTTGAGTATCTACAGGTGCTCTGTGCAAGAGAAAGTTGATGGTCCTGTATTATAAATTTACCTTTTCTTTAAGACGTTAAAAAAAAAAAAAAAGACTTGTAGCAGTTCCTAAATACAAGCACTTTTGTCTTGCATTTTATGCAATTCAAAAACATATTGATAATTTTATTCAACAGTAGTAATCTCATTATTAGTTAGGCTTTTTTTTTTTACCTAATGGGGTTTGTGCTTTGTATTTATATACTTTGATGGGGTAGGAAATAATTTCTGAGTAACTACATTCATTGGAGAATTTAAAGATAGTTTCATAAGGAATGTGTTCAACATACAATTTCTGTAAAGTTATATTCAGCTGTCTGCAGAGCCATTCCTGGTGTGAAAGTAAAATAAACTGTGGAGAACAGGAAGATTGTTACCTTTTATTGGATAGGAACTGGACCATCAATTTACTAAGGTTCAGCATTAAGCAGTGGTTCATGCAATTCGTGTTCAAAGAACCGAATTCTAAATCTGTTGTTAACGAGGGTACTGAAAAAATAATATATAAAAAAGTACTGTTCACATAAAAGGCAGAATGAGATGCTTGTGTTGTTTCTCTTGGTGTCTGCTCTTTCTGGTGAGCTGTGAATATATCAGTAGAAATGTCTTTGGCAGCCTTCAGCAGAAAGCTGGCCACTTGACCCTTCCCTTCCTTATTTGACAATGGACATTAGCTGATATACAGGACACAGGCATTGCAGAGCTTGGAGTTCTGGTACTGAGGCCCAGCCAGGGTGGGAACCAGGAAAGCAAGTGGGAAATGGAGAGAAGGATGGAAAGGGAGAGGGATGGAGCTGGAGACCGAGAGAGGAATTGATTGATTCTACTGGCCATTGTTAGTGCCTTCAGTTAAGGAAACAGCCATGTTCCTTTTAGGAAGTTTCTTTGCCTAAAGTCACTTCATGCTTTTCTTCCTCTTTCTAAGAATGTTGCAAATCATATGTACTAGCAGTATAATGATCATTAATGTGACACTGCAAATGCTTCTCTTGTAAAACCCTTTGGGATAAGAAGTTGTGGTGCCCAGGGACTGCCCTAGCTTGCAAGGTGCCCATGATTAATGGCTTGGCACGATTATGCTGTGAATCTGGGTCTGGAGGGAGTGTGCAGGCCAGTTCCAGCCTTGCATTATCCATCTGCCAAGCTGTGCCTTTGTTGATTTGGCAGAGCGGTTCTCTTGTTTGAGGCCCTTGTACAAGGAATCAGGGCAGTGCAGCTCTTGAGCATAGGAAGGAAGCCTGTACTGATCACTTTGCCCTTCATGTATGTGCACTTGTACCTTATGTAGCAGCATGTGATGCTAAGCCCCAGTGGGAAGGGGCACAGCAAGTAGAGGGCAAGATGCTTTGTGGAGACAGAATTTCATGGTGGTGGCAAGAAGTGGAAGGTAGAGGTCACAGAGCAACTGAGCCCTTGTTACAGTATATATCTAGACACCCCAGTAGAGCCCTTATGCACTAATTGGTGGAGCTTTTTTTTTTTAAATTAGACCACCAAGCTATCACCTTGGCCCCATCTGTGGAGCCTTTGAAAGGTGATTTCATTCAGGGCTTCACTGTTGACTAGTTGTTAGAAGATAGCTTCAGGCAGGAAGAGTTGGGTCAGTGTGAGTGTTGCATGGAAGAGTGAATGTCCTTCCTCAGCCTGTCCTTTGACTCTGCTTCCTGGATACCAGGAAATGAGCAGCTTTCCTCCATCCAGGCCCTTCCACCATGCAGTTCTGCCCTGGACTGAACCTCTACAAACCTTGAGCCTTTTCTCCTTTAAGTTGTGGGTGTCGAGTATTTTGTCCCAGTGATGAAGAAGCCCTCAAGAGTCTTTGAAGAGATGGGAGGATGAGTAGGCATGTTGGATTAATGTGGGAGAACCTTTGCAATGTACCTTTATAGAAAAAGGTGACTGATCTGGAAGCCTTGGAATATTCAAACAGGTTACCTTGATATCTCAGGAGTACTATTATACACTTGAAAAGACAACCACAAAGCATGTTTTAGGATGAACAAAGTAAGGTGGCTAAAGCTTAGGGACTGCACTCAACCTGGGTATGCATTGTTGACATTTATTGTCTATGATATAGGTCACTGTGTCTTTTTTTTATGGAGCTTGGGATGGAACTCAGGACCTTGCACTTGCCAAGCAGGCACTTGTGACCCTGAGCTATCTCCCTGGCCCCAAGTAACTGACTGTGTCTTTTGTTTTGTGTTTTGAAACAGGTCTTGCTGTATAGTTCAGGCTGGTCTTAGACTCACTATGTAGCTATTCAAGCTTTTACAGTGATCCTCCGTTTCAGCCATCCAAGTGCAGGGCTCATAGGCAGTGCTACAATGCCTGGCTAGTCAGCTTATCTCTCTAAAGTCTCAGCTGCCTTATTTATAAAGTCAGGGATGGTAGTTCAGTGATTTCTGGAAAGAATAACTAAGATAATATGTATTAAATATTTTGTACAGGGTGGAAAATGTACAATAAAAGTCAGCTGTTGTGTAGCTATTGTTGATCTTCACTGTGTTTGGTTAATGTCCATAGAATGGAAGATTAGGTAGGTCTTGTGATAAACAATGCTTATTTGGTAGTTTAAAGAGGTCCAATTGAAGTTTAATCTTGAATCTGGATGCTGTGAAATATAAGGGTTACAGAATCAAGTTTTATGTGGATTAGCAAAGGGGAAGAGACAGATGTCTTAAAGTCTCTATATGTTGTTCATTGCCTAGTCCTGACAGGTTGGTGTAAATGACTTAAATGACAGTGTTGTGTTTATGTTCATGTGTTTTCAGGGTTTGTTTTATACACTTACTACATTGTAAACTTGTGAAAAAAATAACTAAAACAAAGTCCTAAGCCACCATAAGTCACAATGATTCAAAGGAAGTAGATGGGGAGTAGTTTTTGGAAGTAGCAAATCTGAGGAACAAGGTAAGGAGCTCCTATGATCTGGCCACAGCTGATGTGCAGCCTAGGGGTCCTGCCTTGTTTTCCACCCCTCTTCTGGTCCTTTCTGTGTGGGCTTCTGAAAGGAAGAAGTGGTGTTTAGGACCTGTTAGATGTGCTTAACACTTTCTTTGCAAATTGTTCTTTAGTCTTATTTGCAGATAGAAAGTGTAGCAGTGACTGGCCTCACTGATTCCTTTTTTAGTTTTTGTTTCTTTTTTGCCTCTGGGGAATTAACTTTGTCAGACCTTATGTTTTAAATGAAATAAACAATTATAATTTTATGAACTAAAGTCTCAATTCTAGAAATGAATATTCTGAGTAATATCCTGAGGAGTTTAGATCTTCATGTGAGAACATTTTGTGAATGGTGATCCATGTGCTTCTCTCCCACGTTCATTGCACAATGCAGATTTTTTGGTGACAGCTTCTCCCACCCCTCACCCTTCACCCTGTTGTGCTTTCAGTGGAGTATTAGAGTGAAGTCACATGACGCAGTGGTCAAGAGTACAGCCAAGAATCAGAACCAGAGTTGGATTTTGGCTTTGTTCCTCTACAGTAGTCATCTTAAATAGGATATAATGTTTTTCTTTGCCTCAGTTTCTCATCTACAAATGGGGGTATTAATGGTACTGTCTCATTCATTTTCTCTGTGAGGATTAAATTATGAGTTGGAGTTTTCAGTATATTTTCATTCACAGAGCAGCTTTATTATATATTATTAAAACATTTTAAAACATTAAGTAATTCTTAATGAGAATTTTATCATAGGTTATTTTCATACCTCACTAGTTTAAAATGTGATTTTATTAATTTCAGTTCGATATAAATCATTGTAACTGATATTTTGTAGTTAAGCATACATGTAGTTTTCAAATATTTTTGTTGAAAGTTTTCAGGTAGTATTATAAGTATAATGAATAATGAATTTGTATATTTTCTTCTGTATATATCTGAACAGTATGTTTCTATTTCATTTGTTCTTTCTTTCATATATGCTGAAGACAGTGCTAAAATGAACATGGTGGTGCATGCCTGTAATCCCAGTGCTCAGGAGATCCCAGGCAGGGAGATTTCAGGTCAGCCTGAGCTACAAAGTGAGTTCAAGGCCAGCCTGAACTACATAGTGAGACCCTGTCTGTAAAAACAAACTCAAAGTATCTGATACAGTCTACATGTATTATATGTCAACCCTTAGTATTTGCTGACAGCTAATTTGGAATAGTTGAACCAAATTATATTTCTCCATTGAGGGAAGTAGTACAATGAATTTTGTGGTTTAGAGTATTATAGCTTATTTAGAACTAAGCTGACTTACACTGAACTTAATGAGCTTCTAATTCCTAACAGAGGCACCATGTTCTCATCAAGATAACTAACGATATCAGATGGATTTTGTAGATTATGGGGACATTTTGAAATTAGAAAAGAATAACAGTACTTTTGAATTTTTTCCTGGATTACTGTCTTAGCTTTTTTAGACAGGATCTCACTCAGTAGACCAAGTGGGTCCAGAACTCACTATTGTCACCCAGGCTGGTCTCAGACTCACAGCAAACCTCTTAATTCAGCTTCCTGAGTACTACGTTATAGACATGCACCTGGCAGAGATTACTGTCTTTTTGCTTCAGAAGTCGAAGATGATTCAAAAAAATTAAAAGCAAATGCCAAGTGGTTTTTAGACTTGCACTCATAATAAAAATGCTGCATATGTAGCTATGTAATATTTGGTGACCTTAGAAGGCCAATTGAAAACTCCATTTTAATCATGTACATTAAGGTAATGACTAGCTAATTTAAGTTGTTTCTTCTGTAGTCCTACTTTGCAGAAGGAAATGATAGAAAAACATGAGGTGAGAGTTTAAAACCAGTGGGAAGAAATTTTGAAAGGTGTTGAATGGTAATGAACAGGGAATGGAATATGATGACTGCATATTGGTCGAAATGTGCGTCTAGTGGGAATCCTGTCACTTGGGTTTAGTGAACTGGAGCTAGTTAAGGACTGGTATTTGTTAAAGTAATGTGATTGACTTTAGGCTTTCTTATTGAGGTTTGTGGCTTATCTACTCCATACTGGTTTCTACTTTGTATATAATGTTTACTGTAGTGAAAAAGATTGCCAACAGGAAGAATGAAGTGAAAGACAGTTCAGTTCTTGGTGCTGGACCAATGAAGTTTGAAGTGACCACATAGGCCTCTTGAACATCCAATTTACAACCACTCATTTAGCTTTCAGAAATTTTCTATGTTTGAACTATAAACAGGAAACCTGCTCAATCTCACAAGTTGTGGCCAATGTTTATTGTTCTACTGTTGACACCTGAAAGCAATTGCTATATGTAAGTTGCTCTGAGACTTGACTTCAGTAGAAATCTCTATTTAATACATTTGGCATTGAGATAAGTGACTGCAGTAGATTTTCTTCCGTAAATACAAAAAAGTTCAACATAAGAGTTATGTAAGGAATGCATTTCTAGGTCATGTGTGTCCAAGAAAGCAGGCACATAAGTAAACATCTTGTGTGCTGAAAGGAAAAAATGCTGTATATTGACCTGCCATCACTACACCACTGTGCAGGAAAACAGGGAAATGGTTGGGCAAACTATTGGATTCCAAATGATATAGGGGAAAGAAACTCCTGACCTGAAAGATATCTGGGACAAATTTGTTTTCTCTAAAAATTGAACAGTGAATTTCAGAAACAATGGAAATAAAGAGCAGATTATATTTATTGGGGAGAAAGAACACTTTTAAGAGAGATAGAAGGAGACCTGAAGGGTTGCTAAGGAACCTGTCTTCTCTAGGGATTTTTATATAGCCAGTGCATAAGGGAAGGCAGGTCTAAGGTGAGGAAACATGGAACTCACAAGGTGGCTATGAGGTGGGACAAAACTGTGATCAATAAATGAGATTGCAAGTTATAATTGCTCAGGTAAAATTGATTGAATTGAGAACAAATGTGGGAAGTGAGTAACATAGGGAACAGATATGAATATGAAATGGGCTTTTCCTGTAATGGGTTGGGTTGGTGGCTCTTCCCAGTCAATATGATTGATATTTATCTAGAGTATCAATCTGTGATGCATTTGATACATCTTTTGTCTTGAGGTCTGGTCCACAGCAGGAAATGCCTATCTCACAGTTGTGAGGTATCTTGTCTTCCATGCTAACTCTTGTCTTCCATGCTAGCTTTTTCGAAGGAAGTACCTACCTCACAGTTGCGAGGTATCTTGTCTTCCATGCTAGCTTTTTCGAGGGCCCAACCCTAACTCATTGCCTATATTATTTCTGTCTAATTTAGCTGCCTGCAACACAGCATGCAATGGTAATTTATTGTCTCTAAGGACAGAGCTTCTGTTAGTATTAATTCCTACACATGTGCTTCTATTTATACATACATACACATACATAGACATAAATGCATGTTTCTTGAGATACTAATGAAGGTAAAAGTCTGGAAAACCTGTTATTTTTGGGAAGCTTCCCCACCCCAACTTGGCCTCAAATGGAACAATTTTGAGCAAAAACCTTGCAATTCTGAGAGATACTAAATATATATACAACAAAGGCATAGCTCTAAGATTGTAGTAGATCTTGTTGTTTGAACACATAGAGCTTATGAAGTTTTCATTAGATTTTTGTAAATACCGGTGGACATGCAAATTTAATAAATTTTTAAAATCTCATACTTTATTCACTTCATTTATGAAATTTAAAAATGATTTTCAGAGACTGTTTTATACTTAAAACCAAAAGTAACAAGAGGGGAAAAGTGTTTATTCATTTGAGCAAATGTGATATCATTTCATTGAAATAAATATTTAGCTATGATGCTAGATTTAAAAAAAAGTAAGTGAAGTACCTATGTTATAGAGTAATAGTATCACTAAGCTTCTCTTCTAGAGAGTTACAAACATAAGTTTACAGACCAAAAGTTGGAGAAAAAGAAATGCTACAAAGATAGCCAATATTTTGGGCCTAACCCTTCAAGGTCAGTGAGGACTCTTGACATAGAGAACCTATGCTGTAACATCCTATAACTCAGTGATGTCCCAAATTTTCTGTACAAGGAGATTTTGGGGCCACAGAGGAAGGGGATTGAGGATGTATAGTGTGCCTAAGGAGAGTCACCTAGAGAGAAAACATTGTTTCAGGCTTTCACAGAGAGCAAATTGGTCAAGCAATGGCCATTACTGATCTGGACAGCTGACACTGACAACCACTGTACATGGTTTCAGGGTAAATCCTGAGGGGGTTTGACTGACCTTGGGAGATACAAAAGTTATTTGTTCTGTTATGCAGGTCCTGTTTTAACTTGCCCTTAACCACCCAGCAGAAAAGTTTAATAACCATGATGCATAAAATGTAAAGCTAGATTAGTGTGTTGAGCTATAAAGGGCTTGAATCAACAGCTTTCAACATTGCCAGTTCTGCCAATAACCCACTATGATTATGGAATATTGGACTATGTATGCAACTACTTCCTGTTAGTTCAATGAAAAGAAATTTTTATATCAATAATGATTAGAAAAATTAACATGTCTGTATCCTGTGCTCTAAATAACTAAGAAGACAATAATATGCATTGTATCAATTATTCGGAATTTACTACTAATGTGTTCCAAAACTGTTGCATTGCTATTTCATATTAAAAGTAATAAATTAAATAAAAAAAAAGAAAAAGTAAGTGATTAAGGTGCTGGCAGCAGAAACACTCAGCTCTACTTGGCTTTAGCAAGGAGGAAATGAATTCTTTTAGGTAAAGAACAGACCAGAATTAGGGAGCTCCCCAGATTTTAGGCTGGGCCTTGGTGCTTTTCCTTTTGCATACCTTCCATGTGGTGCCTAGGAAGCCTACCACAGGGCTATAGCTTCACCCACCTGTACAAATGGAAGGTGTCTTTCTTCTGGGTGTTTTCCTTCCTAGGGGCAAGGAAGGAAATCTGAATATCAGTATTCAGTTCTTCCAGGTCTGACAGAGCTGCCCTACAAGTTCAGTCTAGTTGCCCCTGAGGTTCCTACTTGAACTGAGGCAGGGCTGCTTGAAGGAGCGTGGCATCCCTAACCTAATCCTAACTAAATGGGATCTTGGTGGCAAGTGTCAGTGGGGAGTGGGATTTTGGGTAGGAAATCTGAGGCATGTGCTTTTATAAATAGAAAATAGTGGGTAAGACTTGATTGCTAAAAAATATTTGAAATGTGTCCATAAAATAAAACACTTGTAGTTTGGAAGTCTCCCCTTTCCTCCCTTCCCTTCTCCTTCCCTTTCCTCCTCGCTCCGCTTTTTGTTTTGTTTGAGCTCTGGGAATCCAAACCAGGCTTGCACATTGCTGGATGAGTGCTCTACCACTGAGCTACATCCCCAGTCCTTCAAATTTATTTTTAAAAAATACTTCATTTTTGTAAAGAGAGGATACATTTTAGTATTGAACCATTTTATCTTCATTGCTAAGAATAGTAGTTATAAGTCCATAGTTATAAGTCACCTTTGATTAAATAACAGCAACTGCCAACCTTGCTGATTTTCATGAAGTAATATATGGATAAAGTAGGAGTATTTGGCATTGCTCCAGTTTTCAAAACAGTGTCTAGGACTATACTATATAAGGGAGCTTTTCTGAGAGTGATCTGGCAGTTGAGATAACTGATTAAAGTCACTACCACATCTTCCTTGACCTTTAATATTCCTAGCATGTGATGTTTGGGGTGAGTGCTGGAGACTGAACCCAGAGCCTTATATACAACTTTTTCCATTGAGGTACACCTAAGCTCTGTAGCATATGAATTTGGACAATCTTGGAGTCTTCAATTACTGTCGTAGTGGTAATAATAATGATAATAGTACCTATCATTTACTTTTCAATTACATGTTCTGCAAGGCCCATGCTTATTAGTTTTAAAAGTTTACTTTTTTTTTTTTTTTTTTGAGACAGGATCTGAGTATGTAATTCAGGCTAGCCTTTCAACTCACTATGTAGCTCAGACTGGCCTGGATTTTATGGCCATACTCCTGCCTCAACCTCCCCAAAGCTGGGATTATAGGTGTGTGCCACCATGCTTAACTCTAATCAAATAATTTAAAACAAACCACTAAAACTGAAGAAAAAGGAAAAAGCAGGGTAGGCAGTAGGAAAAAGTAACAGTGGCAGGGCTCAGGAGAAACCTGTTTTAAAAACTTAAGGCTTAAACATTTGAAAGGTCTGTAAGATCTTGCTTTATTTAGTAGTAGTTCATTACCAGTTGGCACCATGTTATATTTATGTGATGTGCACAGTGCTATGGAGTTCAGTGAGTTTCAAAGGTTACATACAAAGAGAATAACTGGCTCTGTCAACCTAATAGTGTTGCGTAGAGCAACAGGATTCTGTTGGATGGGAAGCCTGTGAACAAAGAGTGCTCGGACCAGGGCTCCTAGCAGCAGCTGTGTGACAAGGAAAAGGGTGGGGGTGGCTGTAATGTTGCTGGCCTAAGAGTAAGCAAATATTGATGTGGGACTTTAAACTGTGGCAGTGCTAGGACATACTAGGAAGTTGCAGCACAGGTGAATTATACTTTGTGGTTAAGATGTTTTTTGACAACACTTGGGAGGCTGAAAACAGGAGGATCACTATGAGTTCAGTCTGTGTAGTGAGACCCTGTAGACCCTGTACCATGTACACCCTGTACTAAATACATAAAAAAGATATTTTTTGACTACTTGAAACTTAATATAGGGAAACAATCTTCATATCAGGAAAAATGGTGTTCATTTAAATTTGGATTGAATGACAGCTGATTTTTAAAGCTTATATTTGTACCGCTGTAGCAACACCCAGTCAGTTGTAGTGTTTTATGCGGCGAGTTAATGCTTTGTAGTTTGCTAACAGTCTATGTAATATTTAAATGGTGTAGAACGATTCTACTCCATGGATAGGAGTTCTGTAGACGTGATCATTCAGAGTTTCTTTAGTTTTTTCCATTATACAGTGTTACCTAAGTTTCCATAAGAGACAAACCAAACTAAGGCAAGCAAAGCTACCCATATAATATGACCATGCCATAGAACTGCTGTTTCTCTGCTATGGCATCTGAATCCTCAAATGGCAGTCTTCTTTGATTTCTTAGTTCTCTGTCTTCTCCCATAGGCTTTTAAATGCCTGAATCTGTGTTTGGTTATTGCTTTTTTTACTGACTTAGAAGCATGTGTCTTTGTCTCAGTAGTGGTAAGTGAATCAGGGAGTTAATGCTTGTGGCTGTTTCTGTTTTGTAACGCATAGTTTCTCAAAAGTGTGAAATGAACCCTTGTATCAGAGTACCAGCACTGGTTCTGCAGGCATGCTTCTGTTAACACTGTGGGTCTGGGTCAAAGCCCAGAGTTATTAAATAAACTGTAAGGGGCTGGGGAGATAGCTCCAAGGCACAAGTGCCTGCTGGGCAAGTGCAAGGTTGTGAGTTTGAACCCTGGTCCTGCAAAAAAAAAAAAAAAAAAAAAGAAACTGTAGCATACAGATAAGGATAAGTGATGCAGCTGGGATTCCACAGGTCCCTAGAATGCCATAATTACCATAATGTCGTCCCAGATATTTGAACATCACTGTAATGGTTCTTTGGTGACAGAGTATTAGAAGCTCACATAAGTGTACTCTAAGGCTATAGTTGATGCTTTTACTCTGAAAAGTGATTCAGAACTGTCCCCCATGCCCCCAAATTTTGATGTGCTCTCTTCAACATAGACCTGCTGATTTATGAGTCTCTTTGCTATGGGCCATGTAAGTAGAGATGTGAAGTTATAAAGTGGGAATTTTTTTCAAGGTGTCTTTTAGGAAACATATTTTTAGGACAATGAAGTCTAATTGTTTATAGAAGAGTTATAAATAAAATAAAATACATCAAATTTATTCTTTTGGGAATCTTGTCTTTTCCAAGGATCTTGCTAATTATATTAGCTCTGTAAGTCACTTCATAATAAATAATAAAAGAGCTACTTCAATTCGGATTTAAGAATTTTCTGTCTGTTTGACAATCTTGTTGACTGGCTTGATCTACCTGGAACCTTGGAGAGAAAGAAGCACAGGGCATATCCACCAACTGCAAGGAGAGAGGAAAGCAACTCTTCGAGAAGGCTGAGGCCATCTCAGTTCTCTCCGATGCTGGGAGGGTAGGGTTAGGGCTTGTCTTCCAGCAGGCTGAAATGTTTAACTGGAGCTGAGAGTATTTGTAGACAAATTTGGGAGAGATTAAGTCACATAGCTACATCCATATAACCCACTTCAAATAATGTGGTTGATATCTATAAAAGTATATTGTTGATATTCAGCAAATGTTAAATGTTACTCAGTATTCATAAATGGTATTACTTAACATGAGTTGATACTGTAGAACTAGCTGCTAACTTAAAAACATGATGCTTATTTCTATGTACAAAGTGCTGCATAATTCATTTGGTTCTTTCTTTGTCATTATAGCAGTGTACTGGGAACTATGAAGTATCTGAAAAGTATAAGCATTGGTACATTGGTACTCAAATTGGATACCCATTTACATAGTTTTCTCTATTGTGTTTCCTCTGAAATGACATTTATCTTAACACTTGTTCAGTGTTGATTTGGCTTTTTTAAAAAACATAATCAAAAGTTAGATACAAATAGATTAATGAGAATGCATGTCTCATTAATGACAGAATTTTTATTACTTTGGAATATTAAAGAGCTCTAAATATTAAAGAAAAACCTACATTTCCCAGAGAGGACTTATGTTTGTCTTTATAATTCTGACTCATGACTGTAGCCTACCCTACCCCCATTTACATGTCTGTTCTAACATTCTGTCTATCCCACAAAAAGGCATAGAAAGAGTCTGTATCTGGAAAATTCCATAGGGTTTCACTTCTTAGGTAAGATTCATGTAAAGTAAATTAAAAGCTGGGTGTGGTGGTACACACCTGTAATCTCAGCACTCTATAGGCCAAGGCAAGAGGATTTGCAAATTTGAAACCAACTTGGACTACATAGCAATATCTTTTCTCATGAATGAATAACTAGTGTCAGTAGTCAAATGGTCTACTTTTTTAAAAAAACAAGTTAGTGTCACAAATAAAATTTGAGTCTGTACTCCTTGCAAAGACCAGAATCATATCCTTTTCATAAAAACTTTCTGAGAATGCTGAACTGCTTTGCTAAAAATGTTCTGTAGAAATGACTCCCTGTAAGTACACTGGCTAATGTGATGAGCCTGGCAACTGTGTTGGGCACACTTTGTGAAGGTTGTGTGGTCTCTGTGTGCTCGGAGTTGCTGTAGGTTGGCCACTCATCAGCCTGGGGTGGTTAGGATGTGACCCAATCTCTATGGGGAACAAGAAGTGAATATCAGAGACTTGCCTTCCTCAAAGTAGAACATTCTCTTCTAATCTGTCTAGTCAGTTGCTTGTTTACATCCTGTTTCCACAATTTGTAGTCACTCTGAAGAATATGGAAGTGCAAGGACTCCAAGTCAAGGTAAAATTGAGTAACAGAATAAAAACCCAACAGTACTCCAGCTTCTGTGTTGTGGAAAAAGAGGTCTAGAGCACTGATGGACACCTGGTTAAGTCCTTGAGAATTGCTTAATAGTTTTTCCATAAGTATTGATAGAGGACAAATGACTATGAAATTAGAAATTAGATTTAATATGAGCTTAGGAAAAGAGGGAGGAGCATTTTAAAGTCAGCTCAGTTCACTGATGTATAATTGAAAACAAAACAATATACATGCTGACAGTGGACAGCCAGCTGTGAATTTCCTTGATACACAGTAAATGTTATTTTGTGCCTCAGCAGTTAACCTCTTTCAGTCTGACTCGTCCTGCAGGGCTGAAGCTAGCTCCACCTGCAGCTAGGCTGGACTTTGTCTTTGTGTCTGAAACAGCTTTCTGCCAAGGAGGGGACCATAAGGTATTTGTTGAGGTAAACTTCCTAAGTAGCTGAAAAGATAACCTTTATAAACAAAAAGAAGCAATTTTATTTTCCTTTTCACTTCTGTTCTTTTGATGATCAAAAGAGAATATTTAATTTTATTTATTTGTTGCTGGGCCCTCATGCTCACAGGTGTTCTGAGCATACTGTATCTCTGAGTTACACCCCAACTTAGAGAAAGCAGCTTACATACCCACTGTTTTCCTTGTCTTGTTTGATTAGAGGAAATATTACATGGCAGAATATTAGCAGTGAGTAGTTTTAATACTAACCTTATGGAGAAACAGGGAGAGGCCAACAGAATAGTCAAAACTAAGACATACTTAGTAATATTATATAGTAATATAATAAATATGGAAATGTCATGCTTTCAGCGATGGTCTAGATCATCATACCATGCCACTCATTTTCATAGTGTGTTTCTATATGTTGATAGAAGTCTAGTAGTATCTTTTTGATGATAAATCAGTTTAAGTTTCAGCTGCTGATCCTGCATGAATTAAGTAGGTAAAAGCAACTGAGGCAAAACTCTTGATTAACCTTATAAGATCCATGTAACTGTGGGAGGTGAGATTTGAAATACTGCTGTGTTTTTGAAGAAGAAATTTTGAGTGACACTGTCAGTGCATTATTGTTACATACGTTTCAAAGTGTGGGAATATTTATCTTGTGGAATTCTTTTGTTTTGTTTTGTTTTTGTTTTTTTTTTGGTGGTACCAGGGATCAAACTGAGGTGCTTGCCAAGCAAGCACTAATTCCACTGAGCTATCTCCCCAGCCTATTTTTTGGAATTCTAAATTCATGCTTTTATAATCTCGTTTCTAGTGCTACATGCAAAGACTTTTAAAAAACATAAATTTGTATATGTTATGATTATAGAGTGAAAAAAAAAGCTGTTAAAGTGGTGTCTTTTACTATTGCTTAAGTGCCCATGGGAGGGTATATGCTTTGTGTTGCTTGTCAGAATATCTTCGGATGATAAGGTTTCATTTGGAATTGCAATCAAAGAGTGAGCTTTAAAAATTTCTTGTGGAGAGCCAGGCGTGTTGGTGCATGCCTGTTATCCCCCTACTTGGGAAGCTGAGGCAGGAGGATTGGTGTGAGTTTGAGACTAGCCTGGGCTACACAAGTAAGCTCAAAGCCAGCCTGAACTGCATAGAGAGACCCTGTCTCAAAAAGAAAAAAAGCTTCCTACAGAGAGTCTTAAAAAATTTTGTAGTAATGTTATTACTACAAAGTCTATTCTTCTAACATTCTATGTCTTGTCTTTGCTTTGTGTTCTCTTTAGTTTTATGACTAGAATTTTAGCAGTGTGTAGACCCTAACTAAAAGATGTTTGATGCCTGGACTTACTTTCTTTTTTTTTTTTTTTTTTCAATTTTTTTATTGTTTAAATTTTGGACTTACTTTCTTATGACTAATTTAAGAGGAACTTGCTTCTGGAAGTGCCAGGTCTAGTGTTACTCTGCACTAATTTAAGTGAGACGTTATGCTGGTTGCTTCACACTCATCTTCTCATTTTGCCCGAGCAAAAAACTAAAAAAGGTTGTGGTGGTAGTGTCATGGTGTACCTATTGTACTGGTTGGGAAACAGTATCAGAGGGTGGCAATAACTTCCAAGGCTAGTTCACACTGTTAGGAAATTTATGAAGGATTTAAATTTTACCCCAACACATTGCTCTTTCCTTTGTGCAGAGTAACTTCTGTGATTGCCATTTTCATATCATAATTTATCTCCAGGGACAAGTAACTTTCCTGTTAGGGCTTATAACTTTCTGTTTTGTAATATTGTCAATTATGTAATTTAAGGCTGATATTTTAAAAATTATGTGTCTGAATGTAATTGTTGCTTTTAAGCAAATAACATTAACAAAAATCAGGTAGCCAAGAAGCTTAATGATAAGCATACCTGCACATGGGATGGGGGAGGACAGAGAAAGACTGGCCTTGCTGAGTGAGTACTGTTTTCAGCTGGGGTTGCCCTCTGCCCATACTTTAGAGCAGTGGTTCTCAACCTTTCTATTGCCGTGACCCCGCAATACAGTTCCTCATGTTGTGGTGACCCCAAACCAAAAAATAATTTTGGTGGCTACTTCAAAACTAATTTTTGCTATAGTTATGATTCAGAATGGCTTTAGGCGACCCCTGTGTTTTGGTCGATTGACCCCTGCTGGGGTTGAGACCCACAGCTTGAGAACCGCTGCTTTAGAGTTTGTGGGCCTCAGGCTTAAAAGCTTACCTCAGTAATGGTCCCTTTGGCAAACTAAAGTTAGTATAATTTTGAGCGTCTAATAAGAGTGTGAGAAAAGAGAACTCATTTCACCCTGAGGTTGACCCAGGTTTACTAATAGAAGATTGAATTGTCTTGTTTAGGAGTTGAGCATTGCTACATGTTCCCTACAAAGTAATATTTTTATTTACATAATCATAATGTTACAGATGTAACTAAATAGTTTACTAGGTAAGGCACAAGATAATGAAGACTTAATTAAAACTACAGAAAAATAGTCACTTAAAGTTTTAAAATCTAATAGCATGGATGGTTTTGGAGAGTGAACAAAAATCTATGGCAGAGTGTAAAGAGGAAGAGATAAAAGCCACTGGAAGGACAGGTCAGGATGCTAGTTACTGTCTCTTATGTGGCAGACTGGAAAATGTGTAATGTTAACACAAGAAACAACTAACCAGTTGAGCTAAAAATAGCAAAATCAAAAATTCCATAGATAAGTTGAAGATAAAATAAGTGTGAGTGAGTTAGATATAGGGGAGGCTGTAAGTCAGTAGTTACTGTCAGAGATCAACAGATCAAAAAGCGATATGAACATATACTTATGCTGATACCCATAGAAAGAACAAAAGCAGTAATAATGGAAGGAAGTAGAAATGGGAGGCAAAGACCAAAAAATACTGTTTTTTCTTTTATTACCATGGTTCTGTTTGAGAAAACTTAATTGCGTGAAAGTTTTTAATTAACATAATTAATGAAAGTATTTTAGCAAGTGTATGGTGTCAGGAATAATTTTTCACTCTAGTATGTTACAGCTGTTCCTAGGTCTCCAGCACTGCTATTGCCATTAGTAGTTTCCAAAGAATGGAGACCTGGTAAATTGGGGTGGGATAATGAAAAAAATTCAGCTGGTTTCATGGTTGGATTCAGGTCAAAATGTGGCAAAAATCTTTAGCTGTGAGAAATTTAACAAAAACAGAAACACCCACAGCCCTCCTTCAAACATGGCAAGTGAGAGTTTCTCCTGGGGACTGGGGAGATAGCTCTGAGGCACAAGTGCCTGCCTGCCTAGGAAGTGCAAGGTTGTGAGTTTGAACCCCAGTCTCACCCAAGAACAACACCACCACCAAAAAAAGTGGGGGGGGGGCTTCTCCTGCCAGAGCCTGCCCAGAAGATCAGTAACCCTGGGTGGGGCTCTTCCTCCTGGGAATGCTGTACCACTTGGAAGAGGGGACACCTATCCAGCCTTTGTTTTCTTTGTTTTGGGATGTGGTAGAGCCTCAGGGCATTGACTTCCTCTTAGGAACTTCCTGAAAGGGGAAATTTTGACATTTCTGGAAGAACACTAAATGCTTGCATGTTGAACAATGGCAGCTGCAGTTATTTTCCAAGAAAGGACTTGGTTTTGTTTTGACTTTGGGAAGTTTAGATATTTGTGTTCTTGGCGCCTCCAGGTGGGCAGTTGAGGAAGAGTCCTGGTGGGTGTGAGCCCCTGGAGAACACCTCTTTTGTGTCACTTCGCCTTCAGCCTTGGTCTGTGTGTTTGTGGAGTGCTGTGCAACAGTGGGATTAAGGTGGGAGCTACTTGGAGGCAGTGTCAGTGCTCAAGAAAGCACCATTGTTTAGAAAGTCTTATAATTGGGTACTTTCATCTAACGTCTTCTTTCTTTCTTTCTTTCTTTCTTTCTTTGGTTTCTCCATGACCTGATTTCATTTCATTTTATTTTTTATGTATTTAATACAAGGTCTACAGGGTCTCACTATCACTATGATTGGACTCAAGGTGATCCTCCTGTTTTCAGTCTCCCAAGCAATGGGATCATAGGTGTGCACTACCATGCCTAGACTCTTAATTTTAAAATAATCACATTTTTCTCATAAACAGGGGTGAAAGGGGGGTACCCTGAGATTCCTCCAGTAGCTGGAACATCCTGCCTAACAACAGTTGCAAATTTCTGTACCAAAAACTGATTTAGTCCCAATCTTGTGAATTCAAATGTCTTTAGATTTTAGTTGAGTGATTTTAATCTCATATCACTGTTTGATTGGGGCTGTTGTCCAGCTGCTATCTCAGGGCTCGTTGAAGCTACTGTTACCATGCATGAAGAGCAGGTTTTTAGGGCTGCTAGAGCTTCCTGTTTTTCTAGAGAAATAACTAATCTAGTTTTCATGGGAAAGCTTTGGGATATTAAGTACTGACAATAGAAAAATGTTTCAATTGCTATACTTAATTTAGAAAGAAACCTGCTTAGGTGGCTTATTTTCCATTTATTACCTTGGTACTATTTGAGAAAATCACTTTTTAACTTCTAGGGCTTCTAGCTGCTGACTCTTGATTACTCTACCTTGGTCACTGAAAGTGAACTGCACTTCTCCTGGGTACTTTATGTTTCATTTTTCTCCAAAGCATTTAAAATGCTTTCGATATGGCTAAGCTTTGTGAATGAGAAGTAGGGGGGGAAACAAGAAAGACAGACAGACTGACAGACAAACATCTCTAGGAGAGTAAATAGAACCAGAATAAAATGATAGACAGTATACATTTCACTGGAATGATGTAAACATTTTAGTTCACCTCATATGGGGCATTGAGCTTTCCAGCTTTCCAGCAACTCATCTAACACAGGAGTTTTATTAGTCATACAGTGTGTAGTACCCTTAAAACAATCTGTTTCACAGAGCCATAGCTTTTCCCAAAGTCACAGTCAGAAAGACCCTTTAGAAGTGCTTTCAGAAGAACACGTTGAATCATGAGAAATACAAACCCTATAATGCAAGTTTTATAGAATTGTGCTTTTTTGTTGCCTACATTAAAAGACTGATAATGAAAAAAAAAAAAAAAAAGAATTGAGGGGAAACTCAGTCAACCCAGCAGCCAGGACCAGCTTGTGAGTGAGACAATGCAGGGCCTGCTCAAAACTCACTGAACCCAGCAACAAGGCCTGGCATGTGAGTGGAACTTGCAGGCCCAGTGTGGAAAGCTGAGGCAGAACTCCCTGCAGAGAGGCTGGAAAGAAGACCCACCCATCTGATCCAGGAGCAGAATGTCTTGCTAGAGTGGCATAGCAGGTTCACCTCCAAGGGCTGCAGCAGGAAGAAGTGGAGCTCAGCAGCAGACCTAAGCGACACCCATCTGGGTAAGTTTGAACTTTGTAGATCCAGATCTGATGCTAAGGTAAGAACTACCAAAGCTCTACACCAAAGGTCAGAAGGCAGGGCTATCCAAAATGACAAAGGGAAGGAGCAAAATGCACTCTCAGGCCCTCAAGTCAACCCAGAACAAATGCAGGAGACAATAGCATAGAAAAATTTGAGAATCACACACCTGAAATCTATGAAATAACAGCATCTGAAGTAAAGAAACAACTGTAGAAAGCCATAGAGGAAATCAGATCAGAAATAATTTCAGAAGTAAAAAAGATGATAACTATAATTGTATTGGTCAGGGTTTTACTTAGAGGAACAGAATAGATATAATATAAGGAATGGATATTAACACAAAATATACAATCTATGAGGAATAATAAGATTGGCTTACAATAGTCAGCCACAGAGTCAGATGAGGAAGCACACACAGGGCGTCTGCATGCTCCGGACTGAAGAATTCAATCCCGAGGTCTGGACTTCACTGCTGCACTCTGTGTAAGTCTCTGTTGGCTGATGGGTCTGCGATGGAAGACTGAAGTGTCTGTAATGGATACTGAAGAGTCTGCAATGGATGGTGAAAGATCCAAGCTGGAGGCCAAAGAGTCTGTGCTGCAAGCCAGATGATGAAGTCCAGTCTGAATGCGAAGACTGAAGCTTCTCCGACGAAGTGAAATGTTGACTCCTTCAGCCCTTTAAAAAGTCTTTTACCAAAAAAAAAAAAAAAAAAAAAAAA
>PVJA010000083.1:0-121737 GCA_004027025.1 Myocastor coypus | reverse complement strand
AACAGGGAACCAGGCCGCTGAGTCATTCACCAAGTTGACACATTGTATCAACCACTACAATAATGAAAGAAGTACTAAGTCCTTCTAAAGAAGACAAGGATAAAAAAATAGAGGAGAGTAGAAAAATGATGGAATCCTTAAGTGAGCAATATAGGAAAGTAATGGAATGCAGGAAGCAGATTCAAAGCACTATACAGGAACTTAAAACCTCAATCAAAAGCTGACAAAACCATTTCAATGTAAGTGAAAATAGACTTTCAGACCTTAAAGACACCATTGCAACTGGTGAAAAGATAAGAAAAGATCTATTAAAAACAACTAGGGTGCAGGAAAAAATAATTCAACATCTGTAAGATGATGCAAAGGTGAACAATGTAAGACTAATAGGCATCAGAAAGAAAAGTTAACACAAATGATATAAAAAGAATATGGACAGAAATAATAGCAGAAAACTTCTCAAATATGGGGAAACAATTTGACATTTAGTAACTGAAGCATATAGAACTCCAAATAACATCAACCCAATTCAAACCACACCCAGTAAAGATCCCAGAAATTCAGTACAAGAACAGTATACTCAAAGCCACTAGAAAAAAGAAACATCACATTTAAAGGAAAACCCATCAGAATAACAGCAGATTTCTCTTTACAAACCATCAAGTCAAGAAGAACATAGAGCAAGCAAAGTACTTCAAGTCTTGTAAGAAAACAAATTCCAACCCAGAGTGCTATCCCCTGCAAAACTCTCTTTCAAGTTCAATGGAGAAGTGAAATCCTTCACAACAAAGAACAACGAAAGAATTTCATGATGACAAAGCTAATCCTGCACAGTTTACTAAAAGACTTTTTAGAGAGGGATCAAAATGACCATGACTCCATAAAGGAGAAAGGAAAGAACCCATCAAATAGGGAACCAATTAAACACAGGAAAGAAAGAAGTATACAACAGCAGTCTTTCAACTGTTGTATACAGCAACAAAATATTTCCATCAGCATATTCTATAAATGGACTTCCCATGCACCCTATGGGTCATGATTCAGTCTGGGTCTGTAGGGTGGATATCAAGGAAATAGCAGTAGCTAAGTCCCACAAGTGACACTTGGCCACTAGTAAACGTCATGGACACTGTCCATGTCCATGACATACTAGAACTTTGTGTGATATCCTATCCCCAAAATGTTAGACATTCTGGTCATATATTTGCCATTCCAGTGTTTATGTTATGTTTTATTCTTAGTAATTCTTTATTACCATGGAAACTTTTTCTTAGTTGATTTTTTTTTATATATTAATCTATTCAAATGCTATGCTAGTACTCTGAACTGATAATGGATCAATACATATGATACACAACATTCTGGCCTCTAAGTTGGACTCATGATTTGATTTCAGTTTTGAAATATTATTTTGAAATACTGAATTATTAATTAATATTTGATTAATTTTCTGAATATTGCTTAATTATAATGTTTGTTTTATGATTCATACTATATCTTTGATGTACAATCTACTTATAAGATACGGTATGTTTTCTTCTAGTATTTTAAATTTTAATAAGAAATATATGTATATATACTCAAGAGAATTAGGATGGATGTACAGCTACTTTGCCTTAGTTCATTGAGAATAAAAAGTTTGTACTAACATTGTTTAGACAAGATATCAGGTCTGCATCTTGTCTTCTGAATAACTCCTATGAAGACAACAATATACATGGTATTAATTATTGTAGCATCCTACTAACTTGTTTTGAAACTGTTTCATTGCTGTTTTATCTTTTTCCTTATTTAAATGAATAAAAAATAAAATAAAAGGAAAAGAAAAAGAAGTTTAGTAGATGAGATGGTGGGAAGTGCTCAGTTGCAGGGAGAAGCTTTTTGTCAGTCTAAATGGAGTTGCTAGGGAGTGCGGCATAAGAGAAGGTAGAGTAAGTAGGGAGGCAGCTGGTTAGGAGCAGAGGACTGAGGACTGAATCTAGTACCATTGTCTACGAGGGGTGGAACTATGGGTCTATTGCTTTATTTTCAACCTCAGTTTACTAATATGTAAAATGGGAATGATTATTAAGTGATCCCTCTCAGAAGATGGTTTATGTAGCTTAACTGTTTATATAGAGGTCTCACTACAGAATTTGGATTCCTAGTGATCCTCCTGTTTTCAGCCTCCCAGTGCTGGGATCACAGATGTGCACTAACACATCTGGACTCTGTCATTGGCTCAGTGTGTCAGGGGCAGGGCTGGCATGGCATGTGGTACTGGGGATTGAACCCCAGTCCCTGGGCTTGCCTAGGCAGGCACTTAGTCTGCTGAGTTATGTCATTGGCCCTAAAATGTTTCATTTTTAAAGAATACAAAATAGAGATGAGAAAAAAAAAAACAAACAAAAAACCCAAAACCCAAAAACTAGCATTAGAAAGGATAGGTTTCACTAGACAAAGAAATAGGAATTCAGTAATAATTGTTACAAATTTTAAACTTTTAATAATTCTAACCACTGTATGAGAATATTAGAATATGCAACAAAGTACAATGAAACCTGGGCCTGCCGTGCCAGTCCCCCCCATCCCCAGGCATGCTAAGAGGGCAACTGAGACTGGGAGTGGTGGTGCATGTCTGTAATCCCAGCTCTTGGGAGGCTGTAAATAGGCGGATCACTACGAGTCCAATCTAGTAGTGAGACCCTGAACACCCTGTACACCCTTTCCTAAAATACACACACAAAAAAAAGCATAGTGAAGATTTAACTGATTATTTTTGTGTGTCATGATTAGAGAGTAGAACATTTAGCTGTGTTTTGCAGTTTGTATTGGTTAAACTTCACCACCAGTAGTTTAGGTTGGACTGTCGTATGAATATTTTATCGTCATAGAGTTCTGTTGGCAGGCCTAGGATGTACAGAGATGGAGATCTGTGTAAGCAGATGCACCTTGTTCCCCAATTGAAAAGAGCAAACCTCAGAACAGAGCTTCTGAACTCCACTGATAGTAGCCCTTCTGGCTCTTTAAAAAGCTATGTGGCCTCTCTGTGTCTTGGTTTTGTCATCTTACCAATTGGTTATGATTATAGCCATATAATATGGCTTACCATACATATATGGCACACCTTTCGTATCATGAAGACTGTTGTAAATTTTTTTTTAGGGGATTTGGTGCAGGATCTCACTACACAGCTCTGACTCATAGTGATCCTTCTGTTTTCAGTCTCCTTAATGCTGGATTACAGGTGTGCACCACCATACTCAGTCTCCATGGCTGGCTCAGTGCACTTATGGGACTGGGCCTGAGGGGTGGGGCTGACATGGCATGCAGTACCAGGTATCAAACCCCGTCTTGTGCTTGCTAAGCAGGTGCTTAGTCCACTGAGCTATTTCACTGCTCAACTGCTACACATATTACATGAGTAAAATCTTTACTCAGGTGGGTTGCAACCCCGGTGGGGGTCGAACGACTGAAACACGGGGTCGCTTAAAGCCATTCCGAATCATAACTGTAGCAAAATTACAGTTTTGAAGTAGCCACCAAAATTATTTTTTGGTTTGGGGTCACTGCAACATGAGGAACTGTGTTGCGGGGTCATGGCATTAGAAAGGTTGAGAACCACTGCTTTAAAGTCTTGGGAATAGTGTCTGGCACATCATAAGCATAGCATGTGTTGATTTTTATTTTTTTTAAAAAAATTTTATCACTTACCTCCTTTAAAACAACTAATGTAAAATGTTAAAGACACTTGCCTGGTCAGGTTTGGGCCACTTGGTTTGCTGTTTGAGAACAGAGCTGACTGTGTGCATAAAGATAGAAGTTCTTCATTTTAGAACATCTGGACCTCATTTGCTCCCATGCTTGCAGAAATGGATGTGGAGGATATATTTGGAGGGTTCTTGTTTTGGACCTGGAAATTGAAGGCTTACCTAGCTGCAGGTCACATAGTCTGTGCCATATATGTATGGTAAGAAGTGCCTTAATGTCAAAGTTTATCTGGGTTCAACAGTTAAGCTGGAGAGTATTTGGGTCGCATGAGGGCTGTGGTCACCAGTGGGTACTCACCTGTGGACTAATCTACCAGTGTTCCTAGCTGAATGCATTGTTAGGACCTAGGGCCCAGTTGGAGAATGTGGGATGTAGGTTGTTACAGATGTGGTGGTATATCTCTTGCAGGTGCTTCTTTTATGAATTCATTTTCTAGACCATCAACAGGTAGAAGCTTTGGGCTGCTGCAGTCCTTTGCCATGATATTTTTGTCTTGAAGTCAGTTATCATGGACTAAAGTCCCTCAAACTGGGAACTAAAATTAACCTTTCTGCTTATAAGTTTTGCGTGCAGGTGTTTTGTCACAGCAGCAGGAATGATGACCAGTACAGTTGGTAACCTTTCATTCTTGGTGCATGCTAAATTTTTATCCACTTGGGAAGTAGTGGGGGTGTGTGATGATTGAGCAAGTTGTAGTGTAAAATGTTGAAAATTAAGGGAGATTACAAATATAACTACTAAGTATATTCTCGATTTTCAAAGGAATCCAAATATTACTTATCATATGAGAAAGTTAAATTTTACCATGTTAAGTAAGGCTTAACATCATCAGTTATTCAAGTGTCTGTTTCCTGGGAATCGTTAATATTGAGCACAGAAGCCCAGGAAATGCATTGATGGTGTCATTCTCCCACCCCTCCATGCTGACTCCATCACAGAGTGAACTTGAATTTCAGTGTGGTTTTCAACTCTTCCTAATCATTCTGCTCTGTGTGCTGGCAGCAAGTTCTCAACCGTGTGAGTTCTCACTCTGGCTGGGTGGGGAGGCATCTTTCGGAAGTGAGTGCTTGGCAGAGATGCGGAATTGCGTTGGCCGTAGCACTGCACAGAGGACTGGCAGGAAGTGCACCTTGTAGCACAGCCAGGTCTCTTCCCACTTGTGTCTTGAAATTGGGTGGGTGATAATCACGACTCTTCATAAGCAGCACATTTTATGTTTTTTTCTTTAAAATTCTTGGCCATTCTCACATTTACTCTTCACATAAAATTTAGAATCATTTTGTCAGTTTCTTTTTTAAAAAGCCCATTGGATATTTTGAATGCGATTGTGCTAAATATATAGATTGATTTTGGGAAAATTTACACTATTACAGTCCAGGAATGTGATATGCCTTGCTTTTTTTTTCTTTCTTTTTAAAACGCCTTCTCATTTTACCTAAGTGAATTTTTGTGCTTTTATTTATATAGGTCCCACACATTTCCTGTTGAATTATTTCTACATATTTTAGATTTTGTTTTTGATTACTAAGGCAAATAGACTGTTCTTAAATTACATCTTGTAGTTGGTGCTTGCTGATTATAGAAAAGGTGTTGATTTTTGTATATTTATAAGTGTGCTTATGAAGCCCATTCATGCAAATGAGGGAAAGAAATAAAAGAAACATTACTTTTTCTTTATTGGAGTACAAAATGCATTTTAGATCTTTATTTTTATTAGAATTCACTATGTTATGTACTTGACACACATTTGTAGAATAGTTCTTAATCTTAATTAGATATTTTTTTGAATTTCTCTTATTAGCTTTAAGGAAAAATATTCCCAAATGGTAATAGTATTCTATTTTTTTTCAAGTATTTGTCTCTTTATCTTATTATGTTGAGTGAAACTTTAGTAAAGTGTTCAGTGATAATTGCTATAGTAGATATCCTTAATTTGGATTTTTATGGTAGTAAGATTAGTGTTTTATCTGGGAAGAGAAGCTCATAACTGTAGGACACACTAGACTTCATTAACTCCAGGGCTATGCACATGGTCTGGGGGTAAGGTTGAAGTTTGAGAAAGTTTGTTTTTAGAATCATGTGAGATATGTTTACTTTTATTTCTCATCAACTAGAGTTATTTTGTGTAAAATCAAGAATAGTGTCAGTCTGTGTATATTGTTTTTCAACTTTGATTTAGACAACTTGATTTTTTCAACTTTGATTTGATACTTTTCTTTGCAAGCTAGTATTCTTAGGTTCCTAGCTTAATCCTTATTCTAATAATATTGTGCTAAACTAGTTCACTGTATTTTATGGTTTTGGTGTGTATTTGTGAATTTTTAAAATTTTTTGTTATACTGGCTTGATAAAATAAATTTTGAAATTATTTTTATCTATTCTATGAATGTAAATTTTACAGGAATTACCTGGTCCTTGACATTTTAGAACTTACCTATAAAACTGACATCAGTGCAAGTTTTTGGTGAATACTTTCTTCTTATTAATACCATGAAAGTAGTATAGGAAACAAATTTTGAATGTGACATAGGAGACCAGTAAGACGAATTATCTGTTTTCTTACTCTTGCATATAAAGTACTTAGGAACATCTTGTCCTTCTGAACATTTTCCTTATGCATAAACTCATATATATGAGCTACATATTTTTTAACAAATACTCTATCCTACATTTATTTTATATCTCAAGTATCTTTCTATATCAATAATAATATACCTAATTTTCATAGGTTGTGTAGTATTTCATTATATAAAGACATGATTATTTAGCCAGGTCTCTTATCAATGAATAGTACTTCAGTTTCCAAATTGCTTTCCTATGTAAAATGTTGAGTGATTATTTCCCTATAGACATTAGACATTTTTGCTTACTTGTCTTTTTTTCCCCCCTCTTGTGGCAAAGTACTAAAAGTGTAATTATGGGATCAAAAGGTAATGAATATTTTTAAAGTATACACTTTGTCAGATTACTTTCCCAAAGTACTTAATTTACAGGGTATGAGGTTATCATTGACCTTTAAGTATCATTGTCATTATTTTGTAATGAAAATAACCTGGTGATAATTTAACTTGTGACTGCAGGAGGGCAGGTTCCTGACTGTGGATGCCTGAGGTTGCCTGTCCTCTGCCTGCCTTGTGCTCAGGTTTCTCAGCTCTCAGGCATTTGGATGCAGGCACCGACTTGTCCCTTGGTCACCATCCCACACTCTTGTCTCTTTGGTCCGCTTAAGAGTTGAGGGAAAACGTAATATGCTGTCTAGCCCATTCTTGCCTTGGGAATACTGAAAGGAATAGTGAGAACTTTAGAACAATGAAATTATTTGTGTTTAAAAAATAAATATTGTTCTATATGAAAAAAGTTCAAGGAATAAGAAATATGTAAAATAGAGATGGAAATGATTTAACTTTGGTTTTTTGTGACAGGGTCTTGCTGTGCATGGTTCAGGATGGCCTTGAGCTTACTCTTTAGCCTAGGCCAACCTTCAACTCACCTTGGCCTTGATCCTCCTACTTCAGCCTCCTGAGTGAAGATGGAAATTTTCCAGCCCCCTTTCCAGAAACAAATCACCATTTGTAATTTGCTGTTTACCCTTTTAAGCCTTGGTTGACTAGTTGTTTTTAGTTGTATCAGCTGGGAAAATGCCCTATTATCTCTAACATGGGTCAGGTTTCAGAGCAGGGGAACTAACATGAACTAAAAAGAGGCTCTGCTTGCTTTACTTTATATGGTTTTGTAATATTTCCCCCAGTAACAAGTTACTGTACATGTGGGGAAACAGGAGAGAGTTTATATAGCTTATTTAAGTTCTATAGGTCAGTGGATAATAGTGGCAGAGCTGGAATTTGATCTTAGTTTGTTTCTGTAGTACTTACTTGCCCTATTTCTGAAGCCCTGTCTGGCTAGACTTGCAAATGTGGTAGCAACAAGCCACATGTAACAGTCACACTTAACTAAAGTAGATTAAAATTTAAAATTATGCCACTTTTTTTTTTGTGGTGCTACCATTTATTTATTTATTTATTTATTTTTGTCTTTTTGAGAGAGGGTCTTGCTGTACAGTTCAGGCTGGCCTTGAGCTCAGCTTTGTAGCCCAGGCTGGTCTCGAACTCTCACCGATCCTCCTGCCTCAGCCTGCCAAGTGCTGGGATTACAGGCATGTGCCACCACGCCCGGCTATGTGGTGCTACCTTTTAAATGCTCAATAGATACATGTGACTAGCCACTAATAAAGAGCACAGATAACAGCTGGGCACAGTGGTGCTTGCCTGTAATTCTAGCACTTTGGGAGGCTGAGGCAGGAGGATTACAAATTCAAGTCCTGTCTGGGCAATGTAAGGTGACCCTATCTCAAAATAAAGTAACTGGGATATAGCTTAGTGGTAGAATACCCAGTGCTGAGTTTGATCCACAAAACAAAACAAAACAGAACAGAAGAATACCAGATAAAGATCATGTATATCCTTGTAGAAAATTCTTTTTACCAATATGAAATATAATATGCATTATTGAATACCTGTTGTCTTGGTTTTTTTTTTAAATTGTGTATTATCTCTAATGTCTTACCTATTATTCTTTTATTGTCTTTAAAATAGAAACAACAATAACAAAAACAAAGATTGGATCACTTGGGCTGGGGAGATAGCTCCGAGGCACAAGTGCCTGCTGGGCAAGTGCAAGGTCGTGAGTTCGAACCCTGGTCCCAAAAAAAAAAAAAAAAAAAAAAAAAAAAGATTGGATCACTGAAATTTGAAAATTCATGGATGCAGGGCTTTTTGTAAAGTTTTATGCCAGTATCTTTTAATAAAGTTGTATGTTTTCAATTTATATAGATAAATATGAAAAGCTTGCTTGTTCAAGAAATGGGGCAAACCTGCTAGGCTTTAAATTTAAACATGAATTGTTGATCACCTGTTGTTAGGTTTCTCCTCCGAGTGAGCATAGAGTCACCAAGGAATGCATTCATTATAGGGGTTTGTGTCAGTCTGGAAGTGGAGCATCCCGAAGAAGAAACCTCTCTCCTTAGCCACACTTTTTTTTTTTTTTTTTGTCTTTTTGAGACAGGGTTCACTATGCAGTTCAGGCTGGCCTTGAGCTCACTTTTGTAAGCCCAGGCTGATCTCAAACTCAAACCGATCCACTTGCCTCAACCTACCAACTGCTGGGATTACAGGCGCATGCTACCACACCCACTGGCAAACACTGTATTTTTAAAGGCATATTTCAAGTATGTTGCAATAAAACAAGACCTGCCATTATCCTGAGTATTTTTTTTTTTTCCTTTGTTTCTTTTCTAGTACAGGTACTCCTAGATAACCCCTCTTAATTCCCTTTTTCACAGTTTCTCTTCCCTCCCACCCTCTCTCCATCTCTTGATTCCTTTCCCATTTGAGAAAGAGCTATCTTCCTGTCTCCTATTATCTTTTCTTTTGCTCTTTTAATTTATACCTTGAGTTTCTCATAAAAGAGAAAGTATGTGATACCTGAGCTTGTGTGTCATTTCATTTAACATGGTCACAGGGTACCTCTGTTTTCTTGTGACTCAAGTGTCTCTCCTTTTATAGTGGAATAGTACTTAATTTTCTTTATCCATTCATTAATTGTGACTGGCACTATACTTGCTTGGACAGGTTCTCAGTGCTTCACTTACTGGTTGTTTGATGACAGTGAGTCAAACTGGAGAAGAAAACTTACCTGCAGGGCAGAGTGGGTATAGGCTGACAGCATGTAAGTGAGCACAGGTGGAGCAGGCGTGGGTTTTTTGTCCTGTTGGTTTTGATAACAGAGTTCATACTTTGTAGTGCATGACATTGCCCAGGAGCTAAAGGAGTTGCCCACTTAACCATGAGCTGGAGATTTGTATATTTCTCTATATTTATGGAACACATGCTGAAGACTGAGAAAACACTGTACCTTGTCTTACCATTAGTAGGTGCTCATTATATGTCTGATACAGAAAGGAATGAGACAGTTGCACTTGGTTAAGGAACTGCCTCAGATTTCCTGGATAATTCCTAGAATCAACCTCTTGACATGGCCTAGAAAGCACAGGGACTGTTTTCCAGGACTGCCTAAACTACTGGAACCAATTCTACTGTGTTATATTTAAGACTTAGTACATTAGTAAAACTCAGTAAATTCATAGTATATGTAATACTATATGTGAAATAGTATATTAGTGTATTGTTTCATTAGTGTATTGTTTGTGCGGAATGACAGATTGTATGTCTCATTTTATGGTTTCAGGGATATCTGCATTTTATGACTTTTTCTGTTTCAGGTTGGCCTTAATCTTATTCTTTAGCATCAGGAAATGGCAAATTGCTGGGCACATCAGCCTAATTGTATAGGGAGGCAAGATCTCAGGCAGTAAACAAGCTAATTCCTGAATTTAATTGGAAACTTTGATGGTTGCATTAACTTTCAGTCCAGCAGAAATTCTTAAATTGCTGCTTTAGGGCCCTGGATGGTAATTCGGGTGTGTTAGGAAATTATAGGGAGTCACAGAAGTGTGAAGTCATTACAAGAGCCACAGTTGTTTTTCCCACCTGCAGGTGGCAAGGCCTAAGGGGCATTGAAGAGCTAAAGAAAACCAAATGGGCTGCTTGGTCACAGTTTGAAGGGGTTACTGTGTCTCCTGGCTTTTAGTGGTGTGTGCAGACTGAGCGGATCCTCAGAGTGTACTTTTGATTTCTTCTGGGAGAAAATGTAGTTCTTTCATGATGCCTAGAAAATATTTTCATGTAGACTAAGCTATACAGTGTGTTGGGGAGAAGAGCACCATTCTTGGTGGCATTATGCTTGCTCAGAGTGTCACCTCCTGAGGCCCTGTGCAGAGTCTGTTTCTCCTCCTCTAAGAAGCCCCTCCTATGGGCCAGGCATAGAGACCACTCCCCCAGTGTAGCCATTTCTGGTAAGCCCTATGTTCTCTCTAACAGGCCCCCTTCATGGTCTCTGCCCTGGCAGACAGTATTTTCTTTCCTTTTGTTTGGTACACCGAAGATTAATCTGGAAGGAAGTGTAATCAGAGGCCAGTTACATTGATGGCCAGACTTATTAGAACAGAGCAGTATTGTTGATTGGGAAATGGAAAGCATTTGGGATGGTGTCTGGGAAATACATTGAATACAGAGAATGTCACTGTCTTGTCTAATAGCCTGACTTAAATTGCTTTTTTTCCCTCGGTATTGCATTAGGTTGTTCCAGATAAACTTTGGAGTCCAAGAGGAAGGAAACTGTATGGTAAATGAACACTTAGGCATATTAGTACATTTATTATCATTCATGTAAGAATTGAAAAACAGGAAATACTTAGTTTTTGATTTCTCTGGAGAGAAAAGAGGAATGTAATTCACCTTTTAAATTTGGTGGTTCACGTAGCCTTAGGGATTAATTTCATCAGAAGTAGAGTTCTAAATGAACAACATCCTTAGTATTTTTTTTTTCTGCTTTACAGTGTCTTAGCAAATTGAGATATAATTCATATAACATAAAATTTATAATATGAAAATCTATGTAGTACAGTGAAACTTTTTATTTTTTTGAAAGAGGGTCTTGCTGTGTAGTTCAGGCTGGCCTTGAACTTATTGTGTAGCCCAGGCTAATTCTCTGCCCTCAGCTTCCCTGGGGCTGGGACTATAGGTGTGTGCCACTACACTTGGTTCCGGTAGTTTTATTGTTTTGTTTTTTGGCACTAGAGTTGGAACCTAAGGCCTCACATATTCTAGGCCAGTGATTCTCAATCTTTCTAATGCCATGACCTCGCAATACGGTTACTCATGTTGTGGTGACCCCAAACCAAAAAATAATTTTGATGACTACTTCAAAACTGTAATTCTGCTACGGTTATGATTTGGAATGTAAATATCTGATATGCATTATGTATTCTCATTGCTACAAATCAAACATAATTTAAACATAGTGATTAATCACAAAAACTCATTATATGTTGAGAAATATTTATTACTAATTCCAATAAATAACGTTTTGCCATGGCATAGCATGGGTTTAAATATAACAACAATTCCAAATAACATTTTCCCATGGCTTTAGGCGACCCTGTGGTTTGGTCATTTGACCCCCTCCGGGGTTGCAACCCACAGGTTGAGAACCGCTGTTCTAGGCAAATACCTTATCTTTGAGTTACATTGTGTCACATAGTCCCCCACCTCCTTTTTAATTTTTAGGCAAGGTTTGCCCTGTTCAAGGTCAGGCCTTGAACTCATGATCCTCCTGCCTCAGCATCTGGAATAGTTGTAATTACAGTTATGAAGCATAGTGGCTTTAAAAAATATACTAATCACAGAATTTTAAACTATAATTATAAAGTGCAAAATTCAGTGGTTGGTATGTTCAGAGTTGCGTAAGCTTCACCCTTTTCTAATTCCAGAATATTCCCATTGTTTCCAAAAGAAACACACACATTAAGTCACTCCTGTTCCTTCTTCCTCCTCACACCCTGATAACCACTCGTCCTTCTGTGCTCTGGAGTTGTCTATCCTATAACGTCTCATGTAGCTTTTGTGTCTGACTTCTTGAAAGTTGTGCAAGAATATTAAACTGTGCAGCAACAATCAGAGGACACAGGCTGCTGGTGGTGTGGGGTGGCCAGGTCAGATGGGAGCTGGAAGGAGACTCTTCTCTGTGTGGGATGCTGCTGTCTGATCACTGGGCCTGTGGGCACATGGGGAGCATGACAGCTGCCAGCTGTTCAGCTCATGCTGGGTATCCTCTTCTCTGACAGGTGTGCAGGGCTAAAACAATAGTAGTCCTCTTCAGATCTCCAGCGAATATAAATCTAGGTTTTCAAAGCAAAGGGAATTTTTAAAAGAATTTTAAAAAGCCAATCCTGTGGGTGAGAATGATAAAGAATGAGTTTCTGAACAACAGTGGAATTGATGTCAAAGTGGCTCCAAACCCAAGGCGTAGAGTCTGACCAGGGGGGACCAGGGTAGGAGGCACAGTGGAGCATGCAGGGACTGTGGGCATGGCAGGCAGCATGGCTACCTGGGGCAGGGTGCTATACCTGAGACTTGGAGCAGAAGCAGGCCGTATAGAGGATCGTCACCTGTGCTGAGGTCCTGTTGGAAAAGCATTTAAAAAAATTTTTTTTTTTTTATTTTCTTGTTTCAGAACTTTTGTTTGTTTATTTATTTTTATAGCCCGCTCAGCCTGCCCTGAGGGCAGGGCTGGCACAGCATGTGATGCTGGGGATCGAACTGTGGTCCCTGCAGCCGCCTAAGCTTTCCTAAGCTGGCGTTTTAGACCACTGAGCCATCCTGCTGGGCCCCTGGAAAAGCATTTTGAGAAGCAGTTTGGTGGTCACAGCTGAGTATTACTGTTTTTCACAAACTTCTTACCTCTTCTCTGTCATGGGAAGCTTTATTAGTGAAGTTCCTGACTTTCTTATGAACAAACTTTGTTTTAATGTTTATTAGTGGGTGATGTTTTGGCTAGCAGTAAGATTCAGTGTCTCTGCTGTGTGAAGCATGGCTGTAGTAAACTAAGCCAAAAGAAAAAAATGCTTTTACCTTAGGGAACTAAAATTACCTTTAAAAAGTTTAAAATCTGCTTTTCAATTTAGCAAAAGCCCATTGAAAGGAAAACATACATGTGAAAAATTCTGCTTTATACTTACTAAGATCCCAGTAAAATAAAATTTAGATAGACCTTTAAAATTTACTATAGTATCTTCTTGTGGGTGAGGGAGTACTGGTGATTGAAACTAGGGCATTGTTTATTGCCTGCTTATTTATTTAATGAGCTGGCCTCACTGAATTGCCCAGGCAGGGCTCAGACATGTAGTCCTCCTGCCTCAGTCTCCTAAAGTACTGGGTTATGCTCACCACACTCAGTTTATAATCACATTTAGTAACAAGGTTTTTTCGATATAATCAATACAGAGAGATGTCTATATTGAGTGTGTAAATTTTGAAGTTGTGTGATTTATGCACATCCAGGAAGCCATCAGCACCATTATCAAGATGATAAACATATACACGAAACCCAAAATCACTTGTGCTCCTCTTTAATCATTTCTGGTCTCATTTCTGTTATTACAGTCTAATCTACATGCACTGGAATTTGATGCCTGTGAAATTGGGCAGTGTGTTCACTATTTTCTTTTTGTCATATTAGAGATTGTATTCAAGACCTTTGTAGTAAACTACATCCTCAACCCTTTTTATTTTTTTGAGACAGAATTTCAGCCAGCTGTCCAGGCTGGATTTGAACTCCTGCTTCTGTGTCCTAGAGTGCTGGGATAACAGGCATATATCAGTAGTATGTATGTTTATTTTTGTCTGTCTTTGTTACTCAGTAAAATCATTTAGAGATGCACCCATATTGATGATTGGTTCCTTTTTTTGCTGGGGCATAGTTTCTTGGATAATACAGTACCACATTTTCTTTATCCATTTACTTGCTGAACACTTAGATTATTCCCAGCTTTTGGTTATTTAAATAAAGCTACTGTGAACATTTGTGTATAGGTCATTGTGCGGATATATGCTTTTATACCCCCTTTCAGCAAGTACATGAGAGTAAGTGGCTAGAATATATATGTTTAACTTTGAAGAACCGTCAGTTTTCCAAAGTGGATTTCAACATTTTACACCCCTGGTAATTGTGTGAGTGCTCTTATTGCTCCACATCATTGCCTGAACTTGATTTGGTCAGTGCTTTAAACATTTTTGTGTTTTTTTAATTTTGTCTCAGTACAGGGTATTGAACCCAGGGCCTAATGCATGCGTAACAGGTATATTACCATGGAGTTACATCTTCTTCCATCCATTATTTTCATTTTAATAAGTGTGAAGTGGAATCTCATTGTAGTTTATTTTTTTAAATTTTTATAATTACAAGTGTTGTTGATTAGGTTTTTATGCAGTTATTTTCCCTTTGTAACTTTGTTGATTAAGTGTGCAAATCTTTTGCCCATTTTTTTTTTTTTCATTGCTTATTTTCTTAGTGAGTTTTGAGAGTTCTTAATATTTTCGGGATACAAGTCTAAATACATGCTTTGTGAATTTTTTGCTTTTCTGCAACTCATATTTTTATTCTTATAGTAACTTGAATAATTCAAGTCAATATTTTTTTCTTTCATGGATTGTGCAGTTACTATCTAACCTAAGAAATCTTTGTGCAGTCTTAAGTTTACAAAGATTTTTTTTCTTGTCTTTCCTCCTACACCTAATATAAGGTATGTAACACTTTTAAAAGAAAAGTCCAGGAAAAAAAATGTCTTGAGTGAAGTTTTATAAATGTGTGTAAGATCTGGATCAAAGTTTTATTTTATGAATATGGATGCAAGCTGGTTTGAGGCCCATTTTTTTTTTTTTTTTTTTTTTTTAATTTTTGAGACAGGGTCTCACTGTGCAGCTCAGGCTGGCCTTGAGCTCACTTTCGTAGCCCAGGCTGGTCTCGAACTCACAACGATCCTCCTGCCTCAGCCTCCCAAGTGCTGGGATTACAGGCGTGAGCCACCACGCCCGGCTTTGAGCCCCATTTTTTGAAGACTGTCTTCTCTGAATAACCTTTATATTTTTGTCGGTAATCTTTACTTTTGGCTGGATCTGTTTTCAGCCTCTGTGTTTCGTACATCTGTTTATCTTGATATCAATAACTTTGACTTACTTAATATAGCTTAAATGCAGTCTTAAAACTAGATGTTGGTCCTCAACTTTATTCTTTTCCAAATTGTTTTGGGGTCTTAAGAATGCTTGTCACTTTATGTACAGGGCTTTAGGAAATTTTGATGTGGTTTGTCAAGATAAGAAGAGTTGATATTTAACAGTTTTTGCTTTTTAGCCTATAAACACAGTAAATGTCCATTTGTGATCACATTTCTAAATTTGTCTCTGCTGTTTTATACATGTCTTGTATTTATCCCTTAGTATTTTGTAGTTTTATGCAATGACAAATGGCATTTTACAACACTTAATACTCAAAATTATTTGGTGCTAGTATGTAAAAGTAGGTTTGATTTTTTGAATAATTGGTTTTAGGTTTTATAAATGCATTTTTTGGTTTTAGTAGGTTTTCTGGCAATAATCTTTATCATGTTTGCTGGTAGTTTTTGTGAAGAGCGGATGTGGGATCTTCTTAGATATTTCTTTCTCTTTTGAGATAATATGTATTTTTATCCTTATTAGTTTAAGTGGAAAACTACTAAGTTCTGTTCTGTTCTTTTTAATTTCCTCCCTTCCATGTATTTTGGTTTTTCTTTTCTTTTCCTTTTTTTTCTTTATTTTTTCTCTTTTCTTTTTTAAAATTTGTTTAAAAATATACTTGGTACAGGGTCTCCCTAGACAGTGTGGTCTTGTAATGATCGTCCTGTCTCAGCCTCCACAGCACTGGGATTATAGGTATGCACCACCAGGCCTGGTTTTGGTGGCCTGCATGGCATGTGATATTGGGGATTGAACCTAGGTCCTTGCACTTTTTTTTTTTTTTTTTTTTATATACATTTTTTGGTTTTTTTGTACAGGGTCTCACTAGGCAGTTCAGATTTGTAGTGATCCTCCTGTTTTCAGCATCCCCAGCACTGGGATTACAGGCATGTACCGCTACGTCCAGGCTGTGTTGCTGGCTCAGTGCGCCCCTAGGGCAGGGCCACCAGAGCATGTGGTGCTGCAGATTGAAGCCTCTTCCCTATGTTTTTTTAAGCAGGTGCTTAGTTTGCAGACCTTTCTTGCTGGCCCACATCTTACATTTAATATGGTGTATTTTCATTATTATGCAGTTCTTAATATGTAACTTATCAATCTTTTTCTTATGTGTTAGGTATTTAGAAGTGTGTTTTTTAGGTTGCAGATAGTTGGTGAGTTTTCTAGCTGCCATTGTCTTATTGATGTCCAGTTCCATCGTAGTCAGAACATATCTTGTCTCAATCTTTTTCAAAGCTATTGGAGCTGATTTAGAGTCTAAATACTCTGTCTTGATTAATGTTTCTTATGCTCTTGAGAAAATATTTCATTGTTTTTAGAAAGAAGTGCTCTAAAAATGTCAATTAGGTAAAGTGATTGATAGGGTTGTTCAAATCCTCAACATGTTTTATGCTTTTCTGTCTACTTGCTCTTTTAATTAATGAGAAAGTGTTATTGAAAAGCCTGAGTATAATTGGGAGATTATCTTCCTCTTTGCAGTTCTGTTGTTTCCTTTTATTTTGAAGTTTTGTTTTGGATATAAAAACATTTATAATTCTTATAATTTTTTGTTAAATTGATTTTTTTTTTTTTTTTTTTTGTCTTTTTGAGACAGGGTCTCGCTATGGAGTTTAGGCTGGCCTTGAGCTCACTTTTGTAGCCCAGGCTGGTCTCGAACTCACACCGATACTCCTGCCTTAGCCTCCCGAGTGCTGGGATTACAGGCGTGCGCCACCATGCCCTGCCTCAATTGATGTTTTTATCTTGAAATATTTTATAATTTTATACTTGTCTTAATGTATCCATATTAGCTTTCATTTGATTAACATTATGTATCATTTGACAAGCATAATATCCTTTGACTTTGAAGCCATATTAATATTTAAAACTTTTTTTTCTTTATATATCTTTTTTTGCAGTACGAGGGATCAAACTCAGAACTTTACACTTGCCAGGCAGGCACTTATGCTGCTGAGCTATTTCCCTGGCCCATTAAAAACATTTTTTCTAAACAGTAAATAATTGGCTCTCTATATGTAGTATGTCTTTTTTTTTTTGAGGGGAGACCTGACTGCATTTAGGATTTTCACTTTGTTACTGGTTTTTATCAGTTTGACTGTGAACTGCATTTTGTGATTTCCTTTGTTGTTTTTTGCTTGATGTTTGTTGAAGTTCTTAGGTTAGTGCTGGTATATAGTCTGGGAGATTTTCAGACATGATTTCTTTCTTTATCTTTTCTTTTTAAAAATATATTCAGTACACGGTCTCACTACACAGCTTGGACTACATTGATCCACCTTTTTTCATCTTCCTTAGTGCTGGGATTACAGGCGTGCACCACCATGCCCAGTCTTCACACCTGGGAGTGTGACCAGTGTGACTTGTAGTGCTGGGGATCAAACCCTGGTCACTGCTTTTGCCTGGGGAGGCATTTAGTCTGTTGAGCTATCTCTGGTCCTCAGACATGCTTTTTTCTGATATTTTCATGTCCCTGTCTTTCTTTCCTTCTGGTTCTCAAGTTCTTAGTATGCTAGATGACTTCATATTGTTGCATATGCATGACTGAGATTGTTCATTTTTCCCCTGATCTTTTTTGTCTTTTTTTCATAATTTTTGATAATTTCTGTTGTTATTTCTTCTAGGATCACATATGCTTTCTTTTTGGTCAGGTCTCTTTGTTTCCATCTGTTGTACTTTTCATTTTAGATATTTTTAATCACTAGATGTTCTATTTTGGTTTCTTTTATATAATCTTTTTCTTCATGTTTTGCTCTTAAATTGTTGAGCTGCTTATAACTAGTATAACTTTTAAAAAAGTCCTATCTGTGAATTCCTCTTTTGCCCTTTTTTGGAGGGTCTAATTTTACTGAATTTTCTCATGTGTCATATTTTCTCATTTCTTAAAATTTGTCTAGTAATTTTGAGCAGGCTGCCAGCCATTGTGAATCTTATATTTTTGATAGTTGCATATTTTGGATTTCTTAAAGTAGATATAGCCTTTGTTTTGTCATGCAGATAATTATACTTAAAAGTCAGTTAGGTTGGCTGGGTTAGCCCAGTGGCTTAAGTGCCTGCCTGGCAAGTACAAGGTCCTGAGTTCAGTTGCTGGTGCCCCCCCCCCAATCATTTTGGTGGTGGCTGGGGAGATAGCTCAGTAGAATAAGTGCCTGCCTGGTAAGTGCAAGGTCCTGAGTTCAATCCCTGATGGCAGGGGCGGGGGGAGTAAGTTAGGTCACATCTAGGCTTGCTGTTAGGTTTTGTGATGGTGGGTTTAGAGCAGCGTCTGTACTGTGGTTATTTCAATTTCACTACTCTGAAAATTCCCTCTTGAAAACTTTGCAGTCCTTTCTGCCTGGAAAGAACACAGATCTGTTCAGTCTTTGGGGATCGTTCAATCTGTGTTTCCCCTTGTTTCTTTCCTGAGCCCCACGGAATTACGCTCCACTCCCTGTAAGTCATTATGAGCTAAAAGCTCAAGTGCACCCCCTGCACATCCCTCTGTGCAGCTCTCTGTCCTCTGACCATCTGTCATGCACATTCTGGTCTTTCATCTTTCTTGAAGTCTGATCTTTGTTTCTTCAACCCAGAAAGAACACTGGATTGTTTGGGATCTTCTTTGCCATGTTGTTGTACTTCTAGGAGGTTCTAGGGAGAATTAATGGATTTATCTTACTTCTATCCCTGTGGTGCTTTGTGTCTGACATCTTTATTTTTTTCCTTAAAGAAACCATGTATTTTATTTTTTGTTTTCAGACAAGGTCTCATTATACAATATGTTATGGTCTTGAATTCACTATACAGCTCAGCATGGCCTTGAACCCTTCATGAATCTCCTGCCTCGTCTTTGGAGTGTTGAGATTACAGGCATTCCCCATCATGCCTGGACTTTGAGGTCATAATTACATTGCACATTTCATTTGATTTTTCCAATTGTTTTATTTTATTTTTTAAGAAGGGTCTACAGCAGGGTCTTACTACTAGGTTAGATTCATAGTGATCTGGCTGTTTACAGCCTCCCGAGAGCTGGGATTACAGGCGCACACCATCATGCCCAATGGCAGCCCAGGGTTCAAACCTCTGGCCCCTGCATCTGCCCTAATTGCCTGCCTGCCTTTCTTTCTTTCTTTTCTTTTCTTTTCTTTTCTTTTCTTTTCTTTTCTTTTCTTTTCTTTTCTTTCTTCCTTCCTTCCTTCCTTCTTTTTTTCTTTCTTTTTCTTTTCCTTCCTTCCTTCCTTCCTTCCTTCCTTCCTTCCTTCCTTCCTTCCTTCCTGTCTTTCTTGTCTTTCTTTCTTGTCTTTTTGAGATAGGGTCTCACTATGCAGTTCATATTGACCTTGAGCTCCCTTTTGCAGCCCAGGCTGGTCTCATACTCACACCAGTCCTCCTGCCTGAGCCTCCTAAGTGCTGGGATTACAGGCATGTTGTTTTAAATGAGTAAGAATTCAAACTCTAGTAGTATCACTTTTGATTTTTAATTTTACATATAAAGTATTACCAGACATTATTTTGAAGGCAAGAGTATGTTAAACTGTTACACTCTGTGAGAATTGATGTTTCAGTTAGAGAACTGTGTAACCTCTTACACAGTGTTCTCATATATCATTCATGAAATGGCTGCTTATAAAAAATGATTTCAGGGTCTTCAATGTTTATTAGCCTCTCCTTTAAAAGAAAGCCGTGAGGATAGGTATGGTGTTGCAGTCCTATAATCCCAATATTCAGGAAGCTGAAGCAGGCAGATCTCTGTGTGTTTGAGGACAGCCTGAGTTACAAAGTGAGTTCATTGGCAGCCTTAACTACATAGTCATACTGTACCTCCACAAAACAAAATAAAACAAAACAGACCTCATAAAAGACAGCCATGAAAAATGCAGAAAAGAAAATTAAGTCTTAAATTTCTTAGTTTTCTGTTTGTTCTAGCATTAATGAAGGGAAACTTCATATATTAGGCTGAAGCTAAACTTAGGATTCTCTATAGACTTAGTTTTTTTTGGCTAGGTTAGTATATCTGTACAAATGTTATTTCATATTAAGTATACTTTAACTATACTTTAATATTTTCAATATTCTGACTGATCTGGATGACTGAGCTGACAGTTGGGTTCTTTGCTAGTCATGGAGACACTGGGCTTCTTGGGTCTAGCTAGTTGTTAGAGTTAATACAAGAATCTCCTCTGAGTGGTCTTTCGTATGCAGGTGCCAGTTACAGTTCCCACCCACTGCCTACCCATTTAACTGTCCATTGAGCCACTTGCTATATCACTGAGGACAGGTGAGGGCAACAGAAGACAGTCATCAGATCCCAGAGTCTCCGGAAACATTTCAGCCTGGCTAATCCTATGTGTCTCTACCCTACCTTTTCTGTGGGCTTTTTTTGTTTTTCCTGAGAAAACCACATTAAGGGCCCATCCCATACTTCTCCATCCTCCACCCTGACTAGCCCTGATGCTTCTCTGTACAGGCTTGTGTGGTGTGGTCAAGTGCGAAGTGGGGTGTGGTGGTATGATGGCTTCCTTCTGTGAGTCACAGATCATAGTGTCCTTTGCATTGGCCTCACCATATCTGAATAAGAACAGATTCTCAGGTGTATTTTTGAGAAACATATTCAAAAGTATGAAAATAATTTCTTAGAATAATGAAACCAGATATATTAAAGAAAAAGTTAAGACCTAAACTAGATAAAGAGGTACCTATCATAACCAGCAAGTATCGGTCCTTTTGCCAACCTCATGTATAGTAAAGGGGAGCAGAGGTGATGAAGGAAAATAAAGATTTGTGAAGAAAGAAAAAGAAAATTCTGGAAGGCACAGTAAGTGGAATTAAAGCTTCTTTATCCTTAATGATAGACAAAACTAAAGTTTCATCTATTGTCTTCTCCAAAACAAATTTAAAAATATAGTTGTTACATTCTAGCTAAGTTCAGCATTATGCCTACATGAATGAAGAAAGGCTGTTGAATGGGAAGTCCACTTACTCACTTTGCCTTGCTTTTTGAGGGGAACAATGTTACATGTGGTGAATCCCACAAATAGATTCCAAACTCTTATGTACATCAACCAAAGAATAGCAAAGTGTATACCTGATGGTGAAAAAAAAGCAGTTATGTATATTGGAAGTCATAAAAGGAGAAATGGTCCTAGGATGACAGACAAGTAACATAGCATACTGTGCAGATAAATCAAGCTTTCAGGCTTAAGAGCAAGAGAGGAAGAGGAAGGGCCTGTGCATTTTGGGCTGGGGTGCTGTAGAATGGTCTCCAGGTGCCACCCAGGCCCAGTAGGGGGGAGGCGAGTGAGTTCCCAGCCCCCAGTGCTCTGCCAGTACTAGAGCCAACATGGAAGGCATCACTGAGCTTCTGCACTTCTGATTTCACAGCCCAAGGGCATGAGGTGTGGGCTGAACACATAGAACTGGTTGCTACCACTGTGACTCCACCCTTTCTTTGGGTCTGAAACTTGAAGTCTTTCGTTTGCAAAAATTAGTTGTAGAAAAATTGACTAGAATATCAATGTCAGCAGTTACTTGACAGGTTCTTTTTACTTTTTAAAAATGCTTTCTTTGAATGATTTTGAAGTATTAAATACAGATTGTAGGAAAAGAAAAAGACAATTCAGTAGCTATATAAGTAAAATGCAACAGAACTGTGAAATACATGATGCTATAATATGCTGATAAAAATACTCAAAACTTAGGTACTGTTTCCTCAAAAACTTAACTTTTGTGCAGATTAAAATTTATCTGGAAAACATCCTTTTTTTTTTTTTTTTGGTCTTTTTGAGACAGGGTCTCACTATGCAGTTCAGGCTGGCCTTGAGCTCACTTTTGTAGCCCAGGTTGGGCTCGAACTTGCACTGATCCTCCTGCCTCAGCCTCCCAAGTGCTGGGATTACAGGTGTGTGCCACCGTGCCCGGCTAAGAACTGTTTATATTTTTATAGAGATTTTGTCATACATTTAATACTGGCAAAACTTACATTGTCTCTTAAGTATGAAGATTTTAAAGCTAGCGACTCTGTAAATTAGAATACACTAAGGAAGTACTACAAAGTTGGAAAACACAAACAAAATAAGAGATTTTGCAAGGTCAGAAAAATGTGAACACAACAATAAAATTTTACAAAGTGGATTTATTATAGGGAGAAGAGTCCCTGGAGAAGCTCATTAAATGTTTAACTCTTGGACTCTCTTATGTGATTCTGACTGCAGTGTTGGGCATTCCACCTTTGAAATGCACCATACCTTTCAAAAACAGTGAGTGAAGCCTTATATTATGTGCACAATAAAGTGTTCTTTATTTCCTTTTTCATTGAATTTAGTACTTAGTACAGGTACTAATAACAGTTTGGAGTATCTTGAGTTAGAAACCAGGGTACTTCTTAAAAACTGAGGATGTTTTTAAGGGTTACAAACCCGTGTGGGTCTTTGGGTTAAAATCAGTCTTGAGCATGGTTGTCTTTTCAGTGCTGGTGGGAAGACTGCCCACAATCTAAGTGCCCACCATTCGAAGTGGTTCCTGTTGTTCTTTCTGCACTGCATTCGGGGCTCCTGAATTTGCCTCATTTGCCAGTTGTGAATAGCTTTGTATTGTGTCTTAATTGCTTTTGTTGCTGAGGTAAAATACCTGATAGCCAAATTTGAAGGAGGAAAAGTTCATTTAGCTTGGAGTTTGTAGCCGTGTTAGTCTATAATTGGCTGGCTCTAGGGCCATTGTAGAGGAGAAACAATTTGCAACTGGCAGAAAGCAAAACAAGTAAGGGACCTTAAGAGCATCTTTTTGCTTCTTTTATCTTATCAGTCTATTCAGGGTGCTAGCACACACCCTTAATCCTAGTGCCCTTGATCCTACGTTTGCACTATGAATCAATTCCATCATCATTGTAGATGTAGCTATTTCTGGAAAAACTGCACCTATGACCACATGAGACTTTGGGAAGACATCTAGACATAGGCCATAATGTTAGACTGTGACTGACCTTAGAGGACCTTTAGGCAGACATCTTGTTCAAGAAATGATAACCAAGTTAAAAACTTCTAACTGGGGCAGATATTTTCACCTAAACTGGTTTCCTAGCAAATGCTTATTATTTTCACATATAACTGTTCTTACACTTTGTCAGTTCAGTAACCTCCACTGGAAACTAAAATTTTCGTACTGACAAATAGGCCAAACTAATGAATATGGTACACAAAGAACATCTTTTATTCTTTTCATGATATACTTTTTTTTTTTTTTTTGTCTTTTTTGAGACAGGGTCTCGCTATGCAGTTGAGGCTGGTCCTGAGCTCACTTTTGTAGCCCAGGCTGGTCTCGAACTCACACCAATCCTCCTGCCTCAGCCTCCGAGTGCTGGGATTACAGGCGTGCGCCACCACGCCCGGCTCTTTTCGTGATATACTTTATGGATTGGGGCTCTAGTTATATTTTTCTAGTTTCATTTGGTCAGTTGTTAGAACTAATCTTTATTCTTTTTGTATTGGCAGTGGATATAGAGGAAACACAGTTCACAACTAAACATAGCAAAAGTAAACAAATTCATAGTTTCAAGTTCTGGTGCCTGAAAAGATTTTGAAAAATAAATTTCAGGCAGCATTTACTGATAGTATGATCTAGGAACTGAACTAAATACAGTGTTTGTGCTTTTAACCCTCTTAATAAACTTATTAGTTAATAGCCACTCTTCTCTATTAGGATTAGCAAATGGATGCTCGGAAATGATAAAGTGCATACCCACGTTGTCTCTATAAGGGCAAAGTTTGTTGTACAGCATTTGCTAAAGTAACAACACTATTTGTAACAAAAGGCCTATTTACAACGTGGCTTTTCTGTAAGGGCATACTATGTAAGTTGCCTCCGGATGAGTGTGTCACACAGGCAGCAGGAATGTTGAGGGGGCAATAAGCTTGTGTCTAAACATATCCCGCCCTTTTATTCTGATTGCTCTTGCTCCTGAGCCCCCAGCAGGCATAGGCCAATACTGTTTCTCCTCCGCCCCATGGTGCTATTCATTTGTTGAACCCTGTATGAAATCCTCCCTGGTGTCTATGATCCCCTCCTATGTTGTTGCTTTAATTTGCAGATACCTAACCTTTCTTTTAGTCAGGTTACTCAAAATTCCATCTTTTTGTCAATTTAAACTAGTTGAAAAAGAACAAGCCAAATCCCCATGCTCTGCCACTGCCTTTGGAACACTCAAACCTTATCAGTTGCTGCCTGTGCCAAGGTGGTGCAGTGTCTTTCTTTGTTAGTTCTGTGTTGCATGTCCTCATGGACAGGGACAAGTGCTTTATCAGCTATGGACATTATTATCTTGATTTTATAGTGGTAGCATTTATTTTTATCATTCTTCCCCACCATTGAGGCTCTTTGATTAGCTGTCATCTGTATTATGAATCCAGTTTCCAAATGTTATCTTACATGCAGTTCCCTTCACTCGTCCATTCAGGTTACTAATCTGGAGTGATACATTCTGACTTTTTCTGTCATTTGCCTGTTCATCAAATTCCTGTAATGCTAGTCAGATATCTTTAGGATGCTATCTTTAGAAAGGATTCAGCTGGTCCCAGGGATCCAGCAGTGCACATGGGAACTTTACTTGTGGAATATAGTTGGATCCAAGTTCCATAGGCAGAGAATAGGGCTTTCCACTTTTGTGGCTCAACAGTGAGTTTACTCAGTTTTCTTCCTTTGGCTGCAAATTGAATGAAGATATTTTTGTTTCTTTCCTTTTCCTGGAGCCCTTTATTCACTATAGAAAGGAGTCTGAAAACTAGAACTCAGAAGGCTGAGAAGAGACAGACACAGTAATTCAACAGTGCTAACCCAAGGTTTTGACATCTGCCCTAGGAATTGATGTTCTCATAGGAGATACAGTTTCAAACATACAGGAGCACTTGCAGTAAAAGGAAGATAAGGATCATTTAGAAATTTGAAACCATTTCTCAGCTCTTCCCACATTCCCTGGACATTAGAAAGGAAACCAGGCATCTTTAGAGTATAACAGGTTCATGGTAGGGTCATAGATAGATGTCTGGGGATTGAAATATCTTCAGGGAACACAGAGTTGTTTTTCTAGTGTTTACTTTCACATTTCCTCTCCAGTACACTCTACATTTGTGCTTGAATTTCTGGATATGGTAACAATAAGATGTACCTAGTCTTTATGTAAAATGGTAATACTTTGTGACTTTGTAAGGGTACTGGGAGGGCTAAATTAGTTAATATATAAAATGCTTCAGTGCTTCTGGTTCAAGGCACTTAGCAGCCGCAGTTTATAGCGCAGTTATAGCTAAGTCCAAGAACCACACCACACACAACCAGTCCCCAAAAGGCACAGAAATGGCATCCAGAAACCTTGGTCACAAAGATACGAATCTCTGAAGGGGGTAGATCCCAAATTTCTTAAGAACATCCATTTTGCCAAGAAGCACAACAAAAAGGGCTTCAAGAAGATGCAAGCAAACAGTGCCAAGGCCATGAGTGCACGTGCTGAGGCTGTCAAGGCCCTTGTCAAGCCCAAGGAGGTCAAGCCCAAGATCATCCCAAAAGGAGTAAACCCCAGGCTCACTCAACTTGCTTATATTGCTCACCCAAAACTTGGGGAGCCTATCTGAGCTTGCATTGCCAAGGGTTGTAGGCCTTGCTAAGGCCCAGGCTCCAATTTCTGCTCAACAAAGGCCTAGGCTCCAGCTTCTGTTCCAGCCTAGGCACCCAAAGGTGCCCAGGGCCCCCAAAGGCTCCACAGTAAAAGCTTCTTATCTACTGATGTAAAACTAGTCCTCCTGTGCTTTTTTTTTTTTTTTTTTTTTTTTTTTTTTTTTTGTCTTTTTGAGACAGGGTCTTGCTATGCAGTTGAGGCTGGTCCTGAGCTCACTTTTGTAGCCCAGGCTGGTCTTGAACTCGCACCAATCCTCCTGCCTCAGCCTCCTGAGTGCTGGGATTACAGGCGTGAGCCACCACGTCCGGCTCTCCTGTGCTTTTTGTACAAATAAACTGGAAGCAGCATTGAAAAAAAAAAAAAAAGCTTCAGAACAAGCTCTGCCAAGTAGGGAGTGCTCAATATGCATATAGTTATTACTACCAGGATACCTTGTTATTTGTGGTTAATTGGTTCAGAGAGGCACAAGAATATAGCAAAAACAAGTACCAAGAACTGTATTGTCTGGAAAGGGTAGCAAATCATGAGGTAGTCCACAAGGCCAGCTTTTAGCTCTGATGCAGAGTAACAAATGATAAGAGCTGGGAGATTTTTTTTTTTTTTTTTTTTTTGATCAAAATGTATCAAGTTCCAAATTGAACAACTTTTAAACCATTGGTGTTAGTGACTATACTTAATACTGAAAAGACATACCATCTCTTAAAAACTACCATAAGAAAAAAAAAATCCTATCTTTTTATTTTTTTGTGGATGTGCATGCCATGAGATGTCCCAGCAGGACTTGCTCCCAGGAAAAGGGAAGCAGCACTTCTTGGTGATGTATGCATGGAAATGCATGATTCCTAGCATCAATATGTCAAAGAGATGTATGTGATGAAGCCTTTTTAAGCAGAGTTATTTCTAAATAACACTTTTAACTCCCAAATTCAAAAGTTTTACATTTAGTAAGTATTCTTATAAAACTAATGGCTTAAAACATGTACAAATGGTTTTGATTAATCCATCGAATTCATCCAATAGGTAATCTGAAGTGGACAAATTATCTATTTTGGTCTTTTCATATTTATGTTATACTAATCAAGTTTAATGATTTGGTTCCAGCTTCTAGAAAATTATTGAGCAAATTCTTGGTTTTAGGTTAATATTTTACATTAATGTTGCCATTATTCAAGGTTGTTTTGTGTAAGGAGTGAAGATTGTAGAAAGCCTCTCCATTTCTAGGTCCCTTGGAACATCAGCTACAGAGTATGACTCCTCAGCATTGCTGGTATGCAATGTATATATTACTCAACATTCACTGCTGGCCAGCTAGTCATTGGTGGTTACTCAGGAGAGACCATTTTTAACAGAAATCATGCAGTGGTCATCAATAGATTTGATGACAATCCAACTTGTTATCCAGAGTGCAAAAGTGGAATTTTTCCTGGGTTTTTCCAGTGGGTTTTCTAAGAAGGGCTGTGCTATGTTGTTGGTGGTCACCCAGGAATGATGTGTGGCGACATTTTGTCAGTTTAACGGACAAAAATAAAGAGTCCTTGAAGCCAGGTGTGCTTTTACCATTAGCCAGCTGTGAGGATTTAGTCCACTGTCCTCTTAGATCAGTGCCTTAGTTCATGTGTCTGGAATGAGCCAGCCATTTCAGGTGGAAGATCTTGAAGGTCTTTTTTTCTAAGGTCTTTTGTAGCTCTGGGACTAATTTTGTGTTGCTTCAGTTCTAACACTTTGAATGTGGCTTGCTTTCTTGAGGGCTGTTGAGGATTTGATTTTAAACCATCCAGAAATTTGTAAGGCCAGTGGAAAGTCACACAGCTAGCAGTTAGCCAGTTATTAGTACTGTTCTCTTGTTTTGTTTTGTTTTGTTTAAATCAACTATTAGGTTTTTGCTCAAACACAAGTCTAAAAACTATAGTGTTGTCAATTCTTGTTTAGGCCCTATTGTAGCCCACTTCACTTGGTTGACAAGGCCACATTAACACTGTGAAAGGAAGAAAACATTCCTTTTTCTGGAATTCTCTAAACACCATTTGTCTTTTGCTGATCTGAACAAATCAGGAAGAAAAGAGATTTTGCAAGGGTGCAGATGTGGCTATAGCAAAATCCCCTGACCTTGTGATGATGTTACCAACTCCCAGTATGAAATGCAAATGAGAGATAGAGCATAGCTTTTTAGGATCACATGCTGAGCCCAGGTGCTGTGGTGTGAATCTTGATGCCCCCAGAGACCTGTGGCACTGTTAGAGGTAGAGGAAGCTCAGGAGGTGGGGTGGATGGTGAAGGATAGGTCACTAGGTGAACCCCGCCTGCCGCACAGTGAGTGAGCTTTACTCTGGCACATTCTGTCTGCCATGAGGTTTTAGCATGCCACATTCCCAAAAGAAAGGAACCATGGGCTGAAACTCTGCAACTGGGGCCTAAAAAAACCTTTTCCTTTATAGTTGATTTCTCTTAGGTATTTTGTCTCAACGATAGAAAATACTCACATGTGTTTATAAGGATGTAACATGATTTTTTTTAATGATAGAGATTTAAAATCATCTTAAGCCTTTTTCTGAAAGAAATTGTAATATTTTGTACCACTTGGGTAAGTGGGATATAAATATTTGTGACCTGATTTTTTAATTTTATGAGAATAGGAAATTAAATATTTGTGACTCTGAAGTAAGAAAACATCTTAATAGGTTGTTTCTTTGACAGTGAAGCCATCCTAAGGACAGTTCTAAGGGCTCCTTGCATCTAAGTGAAGGTGCCAGCAGCAGGCTGGAGTAGCTGGGTATATATGCATCACTTATCTTGGCCTCATTGCCAGCTGTGTATGTTTAGCTTCCCTCCTTTGTTTTGATGGTACAACATTCATTATCTACTATATGTTTTTTTGTTTTTGTTTTGAGGAGAGAAGACCATTCACTGGATTTGGGCTTGCAGGGGTTTATTGTATAGAGGTACTTTTAGAAGATATTTTCTCAGGCCTGAGAGTCAGTGTCTGTATCTGTGTCTCTGTCTCTGTCTCTGTTTCTGTCTCTGTCTCTGCCTGCCTTTCTTTCTTTCTTTGTATTTTTTAGGGAAGGGTCTACAGGGTGTTCAGGGTCTCACCACTAGATTGGACTCATAGTGATTTGCCTGTTACAGCCTCCCCAGAGCTAAGATTACAGGTGTATGCTACCATGCCCAAGTCTCAGTTGCCTTCTCAGTAAGCCCTGGGGGCGGGGCTGGCCTGGAAGGCTGTGGAGTCTTTCTGATTCCACCTTTTCTCTTAAATTGTGTAGCTATGAGGCTAGGCTATATAGCAGAATTCATTCTTTGGGTTGTTGATGGGGAAAACCTGCTTTCCTGCCATAAAGTGTTTTCTGGTCCAATTTATACCAACTTTTAGGTATTACCTTAAAAACACTGAACTAGTTTCAAAGTATACAAATTGTTTTTTTAAATCATAAATGCATGAGTGACATAAGTACCCAAAGATGATTTTGTTGAGACATCAAAAAATACTTAGAGGTTCTTATATTTTGAGGCACATCTCAGTAATTATGAAAATCCACCTGTGCCCCCAGTGGGTTCAGACAGGTGGGGATAACTCTCAGATGTGCCTCACCCATCCACTCCTGACTTCTGTGTCTTCACCTCTGAATTGTTGGCAGTAGTGGTGAGCCTTCCTGCAACAAGGACTTAGGATGCCAACATTACACAACAATTCTTATACTTTTTGTCCATAATCTAATTTGTAAGCAAATTTAAAAAAATGTTATTAAAATCTCTAGTAAATTAGAGAGGTGAATCAATCATTTTTGTGGGATTCTCAAGAAACATATTATTTTCCTTCAAAAGTACTGGGTATTTTTTTTTTTTCAGATTATTCCAAATTTATTACTAAATTACACAAAATGGACTATCTATTCCAGATAAAAGAAAGTTATTGTTAGTCCAAAGTTTTCAAGTATTCAGATATCTGTAATCTCTAGTTAAGATAATATTTAAAAAGAGCCATCTGGGCATTAGGGGAATTAAGTGGAAGAGTGAGTACTTAGCACTCCAAAGTCCTAAGTATAACTCCATCACCAAAAACAGACTGAGAAACAAAACAACCAACCCAATATGGCCATACAAACACCTAACAATTAATGCAATAGAAAACATGAAAAAGTACTGGATATTGGAGCCTCACACTGAGCTACATCTCTAGCCCTTTAAATTTTAAATTTTAAATTTGTTTTGAGGCAGGATCTTGCTGAGTCACTAAGTTGCTGGGACTGGGCTTGAATTTATGTTCCTTCTGTTTCAGCCTCCCATGTTTTTTTTTTGGCGGGGGGCGCTGATTTTTGTCTTTTGATGTTCATGAGCATAAAAACCAATGTCTTGTTTTTGTTTATTAATGGGTTTCTTAAACATTAACCTGTGAATTACTAAATAATACAGAGTGAAACAAATGTTGGGTCTAGTAGTTAATGATACTTTTTTTTAATGATATATTTTTGATGTAGTATGGTCTGTGGAACTTGGAAAGTAGTAGAAAATTAAATACTAGCTATTTTGTTTTGAAGATTCAAGTTTAAATGACTAAAAGTTAGTATTTAAATTCACTTACAGTCATTAACTTTTATTTCTAAACTGATAAACAACCAGTTCAAAATTATGTGTATAAATATATGCACACATATATAAGCACACACACCTGTGTTTTAAAATGGTACTAGGGATTGAATGTAGAGGCTAGGCATTGAGCTGCAGTACCAGACTTTTTAATTTTTTTAAACAAAGTCTAGATAGATTGAAATGGCTGGCTTTGAGTTTGAGAGCTTCCTGTGCCAGTGTCCTAAGTAGCTGGAATTATAGGTGTATGCCACTGTGCCCTTCTGAAAATATACTTCAGAACAAAATGTTTAATAAGGCACTATTGGACACTACTAGTGTACTATTTCATTGTTGTTGTTGTTGTTATTATTGTTTGTACTGGGGATTGAACCCAGGGTCTTTGCACTGTTTCATCCCAGGTTTTCAAATTTTGAGACAGGCCAAGCTAACCTGTTAAATTGGCTAGATGAAACTGGCCTTGTGATGCTCCTCTCTTAGCCTCTGGAATACTTGGAATTATAGTCATATGCCATCATCCTGCTGTTGCCAGCTGGCTGGCTGGCCTGCTGTCTGACCAACTGCCCTACCTTCCTTCCTTTCTTCCTTTCTTCCTTTGTCTTTCCTTCCCTCCCTTCCTCCCCCCTCCTTCCCTTGCCCTTTCTTTCCCCCTCTCTTCCTCTCCTTTCCTACCCTCTGCTTTTCCTTACTATTTTCCCTTCCTCCCTCCCTTTTGGTACTGGGGATTGGATTGAGACCCTTTGCACTGAGCTACATCTCCAGTCCTTTTATTTTGAGACAGGGTCTCACTAAGTTGCCCTGGCTGGGCTGGAACTGACTTACTTCCACCTCAGCCTCCTACAAACTGCTGGAATTCCAAGTGTATGTTACTATCCCATGTACTTTTTTTTAAAAATACAATTTATGTGTTGTCAGTATTTTTGTTGTAGAAAGGCAAACTTTGGACATACAAAAGAATTGTTAAAAAACATGTGCTGTGGGATTTGATAAATTATATGTCAAAATTAGTACTTTCAAAGTACAATTTTAAAATTTTATAATGTTTCTTCTCTATTTTGTAGAATTGTTAATTCAGGGAAGTGTAACTTTAAAAAAATCCAACAAAATCTTCATCATTAATACAAAAATGGAGCATAATTTTGGCTTTAAATCAGCCTAACTTTATACTTTTCCTTACCATATTAAGCAGGATAGAGAAATAGAAAGTAGATGCTATACAGACATCCTCATTTTAGTACCCTCTGCCCCAGAAAAGCCCCCCCCCCCCACATCCCCGGAGTGAGGCCCTTGTGCTTGCCAGGCATGTGCTTATTCTACTGAGCCCCTGTCCCAGAAACTTTTTAACTAATGAAAATAGATATATTGGAGTTTTGTCTTCCTTTTGAACTTGGGCCCTCACACCTGCTAGACAAGGGCTGTATGACTGAAGTAACACTCCCAGCTCTTAGTTTTATAGGGTTTTTTTGTGCATAATAGACCTGTTGGTCATCAGAATACCTTTAAGGGACAACTGGAAGGAATTGGGAGTGAAAAAAAGACTTCTTTGTAACATGAAAATTCTAGGTTAGGCCGAATTTATTACCTTCACCCCAGCCCTCTCTTTCTGTAGATCTGTTCTGTGTCATATGGAGGAACCTTAGGGGCACAGTAGATGTTAGCAAAACTTATTTATGAAACTTTGGAAGGTGGACTGTGATTATTTAGAGCTCTCAATTACTATTGGTCTTTCCTGCCAGCAGCACAGAAGGCCAGAAGGTTGGTTGGAATTAAGGGTCAGGACTTCGGTGGCATAGTGTCCTTCCTTCAAGGGTTCCTTTTTCTAGCACTCAGGCTTAGGTATATTTCTGCCACTAATGGAGAACTAATTGGCTTTTTCCAGAAAGGATGGTCAGCAGCTACAAAAGTAAACTATGAATCTCAGAGACTGATTTTTCTTGTACAAGTTAGGAACAGATTTAAGGCATTTGTGAACAATGAATTCTGATTTATTAAAATGGGAATAACTGATTTATTTAAGTAAATGAATGGTAAAAGTTAACTGTTCAACATTCTCCTTGTATAGATGTGCTGTGAAGTAGACTAAGGTGAAAGTACAGGATGTTATCTTGCTTTCATGGTGCTTATAATCTTATTTGAAATTCAAGTTTTTCAAAGTAATAATTTTTTTTATATAACTTGTTTTAATATGTTGTGGGACATATCAAGAACACTGTATTTTTAATGGGTGCCAATATGCTATTTGATGGATGTTCTTGGATTATTATATCCATTGCTTTGTTTATTTATTTTAATCATTTATTATTTTCATATAATTTTATAGCAATAATTTCAATGTAATTTTATTCTATAGTATTTAAAAATTATTATTTAAATTTAACAATGGTTATATAACATATTTTCATCATCAGATCGGTTTACATTAATAGATACAGGTATATAAGATTGATCAAACAATTAAACATTAACACTTTCAATAAACATTACTCTTTCTTTTCCTGCTCTATTTATTGACTGATCCCCCCCCCCCCCCCTGGTACTGGGGATTTAACTCAGTGCCTTGTGCTGTCTGGCAAGCACTTGTTCTACTGAGCTATCTCCCCTACTCCTACTGACTGATTTAGATGTTTTCTGGCTTCTACTATCTTATGCCTTCAGTAAAGTCATATTTTTTTCCACCCATGAAAAGACTACAATGACTATGGCTTTGCATACATCTTTCCATACTAGTGAACTTGTCCTTTCATAAAAAATTCTTGAAGTGCCATATACACATGAAAAAGTTTTAGTAGCATGTAGTTATATAAAATGAGAAGAATGTCTTTCTGTCTCCCCATTGCTTCCCTACAGATTATCACTTGTAAACATGTTTTTATTTATCCATGAAGATGTTTTTGTTTTCATTAGAAGAATGGTAGATGGTAGGGTTTCATTAGATGGACTGTTAGATTTAGAAAGGCATCTGAGGTGTACATGTGAGTCAAATAAAAGAGGTTTGCTGTGCAGCAGATGTTTGCTGCTACATATGGTTTGAATGGATGATACGAAAATACTGTCTTGTAGCATGTTTTCCTGCATCAGCTAGTGAGTGACAGTTGTCACGTACAGAGGTGTGAAAACCAATCAGGAAAGGATAGGAGGGACAAGTGAACAAACTTAATAAGTTAGTGCAGAGTGAAGTAATTCCTCTAAATGTGAGTGAGAATTTAATGATGAGTTTAGAGCTGATTTACACATGGATATGAGATTACTGGAATCATTTTTAATTGTCTTTGGAAGAGCAGAATTTCAGGAAGGGAACATGCTTGGAATATTATAGTGAGCAGTTTAAACCAGATATGATTTTTTAAGATAAGGCAAGAGTCAGGATAAATAGGAAGATGCATCTGTAAGAAATAAAACACAAGATGAGGCAGTGGGGAGAGCTGTCATACCAGATGGGGTACAGTTTGGCCATGAATCTGGAATCTCTTCTCAGGGTAGTTTATTTCAGGGATTCAAGATAGAAACCAGATTGCCGGGAATTCAAGAGGAAGTTGAAAAATAGGACTCTGAACTAAGGCAGAACTACTTTTGGGTTAAAATATGAATAAGTATATAAAAGATAATGGAAGTAGAAAGAATTTTAAGGTGAATATTTTATTTTATCTTATTTTATTTTTTAATGTATTTGGTACAGGTTCTCACTATGCAGTTCAGACTCATAGTGATTCTTCTGTTTCCAGTCTCCCCAGCATTGGGATTACAGGCATGTAATCCAATGTCTGGACTCAGTGAGGCTCAGCACAAGGGTGGGGCCATCATTTTGCTCACCTCTGGCAATTTTCTAGAGCTGCTGTGCCAGGGGCAAGTTGTTGGAGTGACCCTTCCTCAGCTGTTGTCATTGTCCTCTTGCCTCACCAGCAGCTTTTAGATTTAAGGCTGGCACTGCTGTGGTAGGCATGGAGGGTCATCTGCTACCTGTAGCCCCTCATTACATTGCAAGGCACAGCCTTTTCTCTGCTGGGAGCCCTCTTCTAGCCATAGACCTAGAAGCTTTGCCCTCTCTTCTCTTGTAGAGACAGAGTCTCATGATGTAACCCAGGCTGTTCTCAAACTTGCAATCCTTTTGACGCTGCTTCTGAAGTGAGGGGATTAGGGCCATGTGCCACCATGTCCAGATCTAGGCCTGGAAGCCTTTTTTAAGCCCTCATCTTTTCTGGAAGCCTCAGAATTGGAATTCTGCTTTGGTTTCTACTGTGAAATACTGCCATGGCAATCTCCCTTATTCTGAAGTGGCCTCCAAGCTCTGTACTCTGCCATATTTTTCCTTTTCCATTTCTTCCCTTAGGAACTTAAAGCCCTAATCTTGAACTTCATTCCTGAGTTGGGCAGAGTTTTCTTAACTCTCAAGGTTTATGGGTGTAAGTATTGCTAGATACTTTGCAGAGCATAGACCTGAGTTCAAATACTTCCTACCACACAGTATATCTGTGAGTTTTAGTAACTTACTTAATCTCTCAGAGTCAGTGCTTTCATTTTCTATTTTAATAACACAGAATTTTTGAGTGTCAATTTTAATGACAAAATGGTGCTCCAGAAAAAGTGAAGGAATTGATTTAAAATACAGGCTTTGAAACATACATGAGATCCTCTTGGGGAGACCCTTGGCATCTCCAAGAGGCCATAGTCATTTGAAAAAAGTATACCATCTGTGCCAAGACACCATGGGCAGAGAAACGAACTTGATTTCCAGCATGAATCCCATATGAAAGTGTCAGGGCAGATGCTCAGACAGAGCTGTGGGCACTTGATCAAGAGCTGCCAGTTGGATATCTCAGTGGTCAAGGGTCAGTTGTTGTGAGATTACAACACACACTCTCTACAGATAATGTAGATATTGTCTGGATAATGTGTTTTCCAGACAGTAGTGGGAAATGTGCCAGTAGTTGGTTGCAAAAGGGAGACAAATTTTACCTCTCTGGGTTACTGTAATAGTGAACAATATAATTTGGATCTGACCCATAATGGCTTCTTGGTATACATAGTTGTCTCCATTCTTTTGGGGGCTAACTATGTTACTTGTTAGGATCCCATGTTAATTCTTATGTGGGGCCCCAGAACCGGCGCTGTGAAGCCTAGGGTTCCCCCTGCTCTGTATCCCTCACCTTCTTGCTAGCCTGCATCTAGTCTTAGTCTCTCTCTTGGGAAAGAAGAGAAGACCATTTCTGGCCAGTGACCACCCAGAGTTAGTATCCTGGAGCTTAGGAGTGTGAGCTGAAACCTAATGACCTGTAAAATTTGGGTGTAATTCGTTATAAGTTTCAAAAAGTTTAAAATGCTGTCTATGTTTTATTAGTTGGGTCCTCTGAGGATTGCAGTCTAGATAACATTTGATTATTCATAGTATAAACACTAATTTATTCACAACCTTATTTAATTCAAGTTATCTTGTGGTGGGTAACTTCTAGGTAACCTTTGTACATATGCTCTGTGATCTCAATAACCACTCTACGAATAGGTATACTCTTATTTCCTCATTTTTACTGCCAGCATGAGGGGAGGGGAAGAGGCCCAGAGAATTTAGGTAAGTTGCTCAAGAACACACAGCTATTAAGTAGCAGAGCTGGTCTGTGAACACAGAGCACTTGCTTTACCCCTTGTGCTCAGAGTCCTTGCTATTTCCTCATGGTTCCACATTGTCAGGAACTAGTTCGATATATAGAGAACTGAGGAGAACTGCATTTTAGGAATATTTCCAGGAATGCCTGTGCAAAGTAAAGTTTAAGAAGCACTGCCAGGGTTGACCAGATAGCTCAGTGGATTAAAGTGCCTCCCTAGGCAGATGCAGGGGCCGGGATTCAGTCCCTGGTACCACAAGCCATGCTAGCTGTACCCCTGGGGTGAGCTGAAAGTAGCCATTTAAACAGTTGTAATATGTAGAGAGTGTGTGTTGGTCATAGCTTTCCCTCATTTAAGGAAGAGTGCCAGTTGAGGGCTTCAGACCTTTTGGGCTCTTTTCCTGACTTTTTCGTGTCACACTGGTTTCTTGTTGCATGCATGCACATGTTCAGGTGTGTGCACAAACACTGAACTAGTCCCTTTTGGCTTTTGTGAGATTGACTAACTGTAGAGAAGATGTGGGATGACTTTGGCTCATGGCAGAGTCAGACTTGTGCTCAATAATTTTCATACCTTAAATCTGTTCCTTTTCTATAGGAACCCTCCTCAAAGCCTGTTCTCCTGGGAAATACAGAACAGCCAGGGATTCAGTCATTGCCTCTTGGTAGAAATAGCCCTAACAGGCTGGCCTCTCTCTTCCCCCATTCCAGTAAATAAATGTCTTTTTCATTACATAAGTAATTATAATTCAAATTTAATCACATAATAGGCATTGAGGGAACAGCCAGACTCAGGGGAGTTGGCTAACTTAAAGGACAGGACTGAAGGAGGCTTCACCAGGCAGAGAAGGATATGTTGGGGCAAGGAAATAAGTTTAAGAAAAAACACTGAGAGCCTAAAAGTGCCTTGCTTGTATCTAGAGGAGGAGTTGGTGTGGCCCATAGATGGCAGATGAGATTGTATTGTGGATGTCTTTTTTTTTTAATGAGAAAAAAAGATAAAATACCAATGAAACAATTTCAAAACAAGTTAGTAGGATGGTTGCAATTAATACCATACATATTGCTGTCTTTTTTTTTTTTTTTTTGAGACAGGGTCTCGCTATGCAGTTGAGACTGGTCCTGAGCTCACTTTTGTAGCCCAGGCTGGTCTGGAACTCGCACCAATCCTCCTGCCTCAGCCTCCTGAGTGCTGGGATTACAGGCGTGAGCCACCACGCCCGGCTATATTGCTGTCTTTAGAGTAGTTATTCAGAGAAAAAGGTGCTTGGTATCTTGTCTAAACAATATCATTGCAAACTTTTATTCTCAGTGAACTAAGACAAAGTAGCTACGCATCTATCCTATATATGTATCCTTGTATATACATGTATGTATATTTTTTTCTTTTTAAATTTTCTAATACTAGGAGAAAATATCATACTACATCTTATCAGTAGATTGTAAGTCAGAGATACAGTATGAGTCATAAAACAAAAAGTATAGATAATCAGAAAATTAATTAAATATTAATTAATTAAAACAGTTAAATATTTCAAAACAATATTCCAAAATTCAGATCAAATCATGATTCCAACTTAGAGGCCAGAATGTTGTGTATCATATGTACAAATCTGTAATCAATTCAGAGTACTCTCATAGTGTTTATATAGGTGAATATATACAAAGATATGAACTAAGAAAAAGTTTTCCATGGTAGTAAAGAGTTACTAAGAATAAAACATAACATAAATACTGGAATTGCAAATATATGATCAGAACTTCTAACATTTTGGGGATAGGATATCACACAAAGTTCTATTATGTTGTGTACATGGATAGTGTCCATGATGCTTACTGGTGGTCAGGTGTCACTTGTGGGACTAAACCACTTCTATTTCTTTGATATCCACCCTGTAGACCCAGACAGAATCATGACCTATAGGTGGGAGAAGTCCATTAGTAGAAAATGCTGATGTACATATTCTGTTGCTGTATATAAAAGAATAGTTGAAAGATTGCTTTTGTATATCTCTTTTTCTCCTGTGTTTAATTGGTTGCCCTATTTTGTGGGTTCTTTGAATTTTCTTTCATGGAGTTCTGGTCATTTTTATCCTTCTCTAGAATGTCTTTTAGTAAACTGTGCAGGGTTAGCTTTGTCATCATGAAATTATTTAGTTGTTCTTCGTTGTGAAGGATTTTACTTCTCCATTGAACTTGAAAGAGAGTTTTGCAGGGGATAGCAGTCTGGGTTGAAATTTGTTTTCTTACAAGACTTGAAGTACTTTACTCCATGTTCTTCTTGACTTGATGGTTTGTAAAGAGAAATCTGCTATTATTCTGATGGGTTTTCCTTTAAATGTGATGTTTCTTTTTTCTAGTGGCTTTTATTATACTGTTCCTGTGCTGAATTTCTGGGATTTTGATTATTATATGTCTGGGTGTGGTTTGAATTGAGTTGATGTTATTTGGAGTTCTATATGCTTCAGTTACTAAATGTCAAATTGTTTCCCTGTATTTGGGAAGTTTTCTGCTATTCTTTCCATATTCTTTTTATATCATTTGTATTGACTCCTTTCTCATTGATGCCTATTAGTCTTACATTGTTCATCTTTGCATCATCTTGCAGATGTTGACTTATTTTTTCTTGCATCCTAGTTGTTATTAAGAGATCTTTTCTTACCTCTTCATTAGCTACAATGGTGTCTTTTAAAAGGTCTGAAAATCTATTTTCACTTTCATTGAAATGTTTTTGCCAGCTTGTGATTGATGTTTTAAGTTCCTATATAGCACTTTGAATCTGCTTCCTGCATTCCATTACTTTCCTATATTGCTCATTCAAGGATTCCATCATTTTTCTATTCTCCTCTATTTTTTTATTCTTGTCTTCTTTAGAAGTACTTAGTACTTCTTTCATTATAGTTATCTCTTTTTCTACTTTAGAAATTATTTCTGATCTAATTTCCTCTGTGCTTTTCTGCAGTTGTTTCTTTACTTTAGATGCTATTATTTCAGAGATTTCAGGTGTGTGATTTCCAATTTCTTCTATGCTACTGTTTTCTGTATTTGTTCTGGGTGAGCTTGGGGCTTGCGAGCACATTTTGCTCCTTGTCTTTGTCATTTTGTAAAGCTCTGCCTCCTGATGTTTGGTTTAGATCTTTGTTAGTATTCTTATCTTAGCACCAGGTCTGGATCTACCAAGTTCAAAGTCATACAGGTGAGTGTGGCTTGGGTCTGTCTTCTGAGCTCCACTTCTTCCTTTTGTAGCCCATGGAGGCAAAGCTGCTGTGCTGCTCTGGCAAGATGTTCTGCTCCTGGATCAGCAGTGTGGGTCTTGTCTTTAGTCTCTCTGCAGGGAGTTCTGCGGCAGTTTTCCACACTGGGCGTGCTGGGCCTGGTTGCTGGGCAAATGAGTTTCCTGTGGGCCCTTAGTGGTCTACATCACATGCTGGGCCTGATTGCTGGGTCAAATGAGTTTTCTGGTTGGCCCAGGGAGGTCTTACTCAAGCACTGGGCCTGTTTGCTGGGTTGAATCTGTGGATGTCTTTATTTTCCACGGCTGACAGTAGTTAACAGTTTTACTGTCTTGCTTACTCAACTAAGGACTTTACTTACATTGTCTTCAAACAAACTTTTAAAAATAGACATCTTTATTTTTTGGATGATGAAAGTGAGTGATGCTGATAGAGATATTAGTTTTCTCAGAGCTACACAGCTAGTGAGTGAGACCTTGGGCTTTGGTCATTGTCATGTGGGATTAGGGCCTTATGTATAAGCTATGACTTTCTTTTTTTTTCTTTTTTTTTTTTTTTGGTCTTTTTTGAGACAGGGTCTCACTGTGCAGTTCAGGCTGGCCTTGAGCTCACTTTTGTAGCCCCGGCTGGTCTTGAACTCGCACCAATTCTCCTGCCTCAACCTCCCGAGTGCTGGGATTACAGGCGTGCGCCACCACGCCCGGCAAGCTATGACTTTCTAAGTTTTATTTATTTTTGTTTTATTGGGAGACACCTATTTAAGGATACCTTCTGAGGATTAAGTCCATGGCCTTGGACATTCTTGCCATTCAGGTCCTCATCCATTGAGCCACAGCCTCAGCTTGAAGAGTCTGAGTTTTGCAGAGGCCAGTAGTGGAGCATGGGGCTTTCACAGCCAGTGTTTGAACCTGTTTCTACAGGGGTCAGGCAGTTATCATGGTGATGATAAAACACACCCCGATTTTGAGGGTCCTGCTCTGCTTACATATTTTGGGGACTTCTTTAAATGTGGAAAATTAAGAAAATGCAGTATTTCTAGAGAACATTGGAAAAGAAGTTAATTCTGCTATTCTCAGTCCTTCACTGATTCTGTGTTTTGGTTGATGATGTTGTTTGATCTTAATTCAAGCCAAAGTTTCTGTTATCCACAGGTAGATTACTAATGAAGGTATTTTATTCACTTTTAGTTGTTGGATGTCTTTTAAAGCCATCAGATTTCATAAGATTTTGTGTTTTCTTTAATTTCTGCTTCTTCTGTTTTGCAATATGAACTAACAGCATGGTTGTTATTCCACAGTGGTACTCATTAGTATTTTCTCTCCTCTGTTTTATTAACTGTCTCTTTTCAATATTCTGACATTCCTTCTAGTATTTTGTTCTGTGAACAACTCCAGGAATGATTCCTGTCCCCTTCCTCGAGTGATTGCATCAGGGCTTGCAAATGTTCTGTTCGGACTGAGAAATGTGTTCAGGATGTGTGGTAATGGTATAAAGTAGTGGGGAATTAGAGGTTGTAAACTTGGGCAGTTCGCTGAAGTTGAATGACCTCAGTTTTCTTATTTATAAATGAGGAGATATGTCTTCTAGAACTTGCAGATAAAGTATGGAGGTCTTTAGACCTCTAAAAGTTCATGTTCTTTTATTTATTTTTTTAAATTGATACATGGTCACACTATGCAGTTTGGACTTGTAGTGATTCTTCTGTCTCAGCCTCCCCAGTGCTAGGATTATAGGTATGTGCTACCATGCCCAGTTTCAGGGCCAGCATGGCATGCCCTATGCCAGCATGGTACACAATACTTCTGACTGAGCTCAGGACCTTGCACTTGCAAGATAGGTGTTTATGCTGCCCAGGTGTCTCTCTAGCCCCTTAAGTTCACCTTCTTAAGGAAATTTTGCCACCAGTTCTTATGCTGTCTTTATGTTTAATAAGTTTTAATCGTCCTATAAACTTAACTATCTTACTCATTTTTCTCATTTACAGTGTATTAATAGCTTGAATGAATTGGGAATGATAGTTTAATTAGATTGTCTGTGTATAACTAGGACAACCATTTTTCCCTCTAAGTGGCTTTTTCATTGCTAAGTGTGGAACTTACCTCTAAACCTAAGTAATTAAGTGTTTAGAAGCATTTTTCCAAAGCAGGGGAACTTTTTGTGCCTTCCTAGTAAACACTTTTCTTGAAAAGCCACCTGCATCAAGTATGGAGGGTAGTTTGGGCTGAGGTTTTGCCTATTATCATAACCCAGATAAGTATGACCTAAAGTGGTAAAATTAGTTTAGTGATAATAAAACAGTGTGGAATTTAAGAAAATCTGTTTTCTGTTTTCTACTTTTCTCATTTTTTGAGTAAAGCAACTTTTTGGCCATTTCATACCTATTTTAAGTGCTAACTTTTTAAAGCTGCCAAGTAGATTTTCATGACAATGTTCTTACCTCTTTTGTAAAGGTGCCACTGTAAACATGCTTTAGAAATTTAGACTTATCTAATAGTTCTCAGTAGCCTAAGAACTAATTTATATTTGGCTTTGTAGTGTGTTTTTGTGCTTACATTTGAGTATGGGTGTGCCTGATGTTCTCAGATTTTACAATACTTTAGACAAATAAGGAAGTCCCACTGTGAAGACTCAGAAGGAACTGGAAGGTTGACAGACAGATTTTTGTTCTTCCCCAGCTGCTATGCTGATTTTTTCCCTGTGGTGGACCAAACCCTTTGCCTTCTGGGGCTAAAACTGACCCAAGACAAATGATCCTCCTCCTTTTCTTTTGCCATATTTTGGTTTATGTGGAACTTGGGTCCTTAGTATAGTATTTGAACTTTGAATACCTGAATTATTCATGTGTTCTTGTCACAACCATTGAAAGCAGTTAATAATGAAATCATAAAGAGACAATATGTCACTTTATTTCATTGCTTGTTTGACCTTACTTCATAGCTAGTCTCATGTTGGACAGGCTAACTTGGTGTCAGAATAACAGAACAGATTTCAACTTGGTGTCAGAATAACAGAACAGATTTCTCTCTGCATCACGATGAATGAGTCAGATCACTGCCTTAGGGTAAGAGGTAGTAATTGATATGGGTCCTGTGACAGATTGCATGAAGCTTCATTTGTTCCTAAACTTTTCCCTATTGGCCTGACTATTAAGGGCTTTAGAAAATGGGTTGGACATTTGGTGAATTTAGAGAGGAAAACGAGCAGTTTGGTGTCTTGTTTAAAGAGGTGCAAATGGATCAAGAAGGCTTGAGGTTACCTGGGTGAGTAGGTGCTACTGAAGAATGGGCTAAGTGACAACCTACATCTTATATACACTGTTTTGTAAAATAGCCTGTTTTTTTTTTTTTTTTTTTTTGTCTTTTTGAGACAGGGTCTCACTATGCAGTTGAGGCTGGCCTTGAGCTCACTTTTGTAGCCCAGGTTGGTCTCGAACTCGCACTGATACTCCTGCCTCAGCCTCCTGAGTGCTGGGATTACAGGGGTGCGCAACCACGCCTGGCTATAGCCTGTATTGGTAATATATAACCTCTGAATGATGAAGTTAGGGACCTTGTATGAAAGAATAATTATGAGAACTATAAAATAATTATAGGATGCTTTTATTACAGACTTTAATATGTTTGTTCTGTATGGCTCAGTAGATTCTGAACAGGTATCATTTGGTCATATCACCTGCATATTTTCTCTGTTAATTCTTGATGAACATTTTCTTGAACAAAAAACACTGTTTTTGCTATGAGATTATTTTAAAATAAGAAATTAGTCATTCTAATGATAAAGATACTTTATTTTCTATTTGCATAGTAGGGGAAATCAGCTTTAAGGGTGGCTCTGTATGAATTTGTGTAATGGAGATTTGTCACACTGAAAAGAGATTTTTGAGTTTGACTCTTCTTGGATATGTGAGAAATTGCAGCCTTTGATCTTTGTATGAATGCTCCAAGTCAGATATTTTAATGGCAGAAAAGGGACTGTTGCCTCCGCCAGTGTCATGTTATATTTGACCAATATAATGTGTCCCGTTTTTCCTTTCTCAAGACACACTGAACTTTGTGATAGCATATGTTGTAGTTAACATCCTTGAGTTTAATTTGTGGCTTAGAGCTGGGAGTGGTGGCGCGCGCCTGTAATCCCAGCACTTGAGAGGCTGAGGCAGGAGGATCGATGCAAGTTTGAGACCAGCCTGGGCTACAAAAATGAGCTCAAGGCCAGCCTGAACTGCACAGCGAGACCCTGTCTCAAAAAGAAAAAAAAAAAAAATTGTGGCTTATTGCTTGGAATTAACATAATATTGTATCTCAGGTTTGGCCCAGGAACCAAAAACCCAAGAGGGAAGCCTTTTCCTTGGTTCCATAGGCTTGAGTTATCTTCCTATCTATGTTGAGTTAAGAGCTTTTGAGGTCTGAAATAAGCTTAAGTGTCAAATATCTACCCTTTGAGCCTTATGTGCTAAGTGGAACTGGTAGAAATTCAACCAGTGAGTTTTATTCATAGATACTCAGTTGTTGTGCAGTGAAAGTAACAGGTCTCAACTCCTTACCTGCTGTTGTGCCAGACAGCTTCAGTATTTTCAGCCATGTGTCCAGCTCTTTCACTGACAAGATGACACTGGAGAAACTGCAATCCAGATAGGTAAACTCAGTCGTTTACAGTCCCATAGTCAGCTGGTCAGTGATGGGGGCTATTTTATATCTCTAGCACTTACTCTGTACATTCACTGTTGTGTATCTTAGGGCTTGATGGGATTAGATACTAGTGATGATATTCATTTTATTCCGTATATTGTATTTTTTACATTTGTAGTTTTTCTTGATAATAAATATAGTTTCAGTTCTTTTCCATACCAGTAGATCTAGTAAAATAGTTATGTTTAAGTGCTCTTTTATCTAGGATTATCATGGATTGCATATTTTGTCTATTTTTTGTTTGTTTGTGGTACTGAGGATTGAACTCAGGGTCTTTGCACTAAACTACACTTTTACCTTCCCTCCCTTTTTTGAGATAGAGTCTCCCTGAGTCACTAAATTGCCCAGTCCGGGCTCAAATGTGTAATCCTAGAGTGTTGGGATTACAGGCATATACTACTGTGCTCCATTCTAGCATAGTTTTTAAAATATTACCCCTTTACTGGCTTTATTTATTTTCAATAGTTGCCCACTATGGGTCACAAATTGCATGGTCATCCTGTTGTTTAAGTGTTGGGACATCATAAGCATGAAGTAACTCATTCAAAATCTTTTTTTTTTTTTTTTTTTTTTTCCATTTATTTTTTAAAGACGTGACCAGGGAAATAGATCAGTAGACTAAGCACTTGCCTGGCAAGCACAGGGTCCTGGGTACCGCCAAAAATAAACAAACAAACATGGAGGGAGAGATCAAATCTGCTACATAGTTTTATTATAATATTTTTGATGGAGGAAGTTAAGTTTCTAGCAGAACTTAAATCCTCCTAGTCAAGTTCTAAAGGGAACAGTTAGACTGGTCTTGTATTCTCAATATGCAAAATATTTCAGTAGCCAGGTCTCAAAATACTGAACAGATGACTGTATTCTCCTCACAGCATAATGCATTGATTCCAATGTTTTTTGGGTAGAATAATTACTCAACTGAAGCTAGATTGAGATTAGTGTTCCATAATGATTTTTCCTTCAAATTGATTATTTATTATAGTTAATATTTGTGGTGTAGGTTACTGGTTTCCGGAATTATGGGAGAAATAAAAAGATGGTGATTCTAGTTAGTGTTTGGGCCAGTGTATTGTGCTAAAGTGATAAAATTGTAAGACTATATTCAGTATTTTGGGATAGTTGTACTCAAATATTTTACTTAATTTTGGTAAAAATAAATGACTTTTTTTTTGTCTCTTTGAGACAGGGTCTCGCTATGCAGTTCAGGCTGGCCTTGAGCTCACTTTGGTAGCCCAGGCTGGTCTTGAACTCGCACCAATCCTCCTGCCTCAGCCTCCTGAGTGCTGGGATTATAGGCATGTGCCACCACGCCTGGCTTAAATGACTTTCAATAAGGTGACTAAAATACTCCTCAGGAGATTTGGAGACATTGATTTCTTGTGTGATCTAAGACCCCAGTTTTTCGCTCATACTGAAGGCACATGACTCATGCCTGTCCATTGCATGGATTAACAGTAGAAATTTACTTCTGAGGGTTCTGAGGTAGAGTATAGTGGCTATACATTCCGGCAGAAAGAGCATAATATGAAGGATAGAAGTGACTCTGGAGACAGGAGTGACTTGATTTATGTTCTCCTCTTGCTTTACCTGGCTCTCTTACTAGACTCTTATCAGGCTGCTGTTTCTGTCTCAAGCAGTGCTGTCTGCGAGAGTGACCTCAGGCTGTCTCTTTGATTTCAGCTGTTCCTTCCTCTGCATCTGAAACCTTTATCAGCAAACATGAAATGTGCTTTTGACCCCACACTCCCCCCTTTAACATTCAGTGTATGCTTAGTGTTTCTCTTCCATTGTCCAGGAGTAAGATTTTTAGAGCCATATTTCTGTATCTTGCAAATAAATGTATTTGCTAATATAGCACATTGTAAATGGCTCAGCAGCTTCACCTTTGTACTGAATTTTCTTTCTGGACCCTCTCCTGGCTTGGACTAAAAGCTCTCTTGTCTCCTGATGCTCCCACATTGGAGCTCATGATGTTTTCTTCCCATTTCCTTACAAACTGAGGGTATAACTTGCCCATTGTATGTTTTCAGTATTAAGTTATGTCTTGGCTGTTTACATCACACAAGTTTACCCTCCTTTCTTCTACCTGGCCATTTGCAGAGACTTTCTTTACACGTGTCTCTTTGTTCTATCTCCTTTGCAAAACTGAACTACATATTCATGTCATGCCTTCATCTTCTCCATGAATTCCTAGGATGTAGTCACACCTGCTTAAAAATTTTCACACACCTCTTAGACCATTCAAATATATTCAAACTCTGGCATGTTTTAAGTGGAAAAAGAACAAAGCATCTACAGCAAAGCTCTCATATAAAATATATTTTAAAACCAAAGAGAGAGGGAATGTATTTCGAAGCAAGCTTATCTAGTTTAGTAATCTTGTATTTTGGCTGGTTAGCTATTTCACAACTTATTACAAAGTTCATAGATGAATATGTTCTAAAATTAATTGTGAGGATGCTTGTATGTGCCTGTGAATATACTAAAATCATTTAGTTTAGGGTTTTTTTGTCTTTTTTTGAGACAGGGTCTCGCTATGCAGTAGGCTGGCCTTGAGCTCACTTTTCTAGCCCAGACTGGTCTCTCGCACCGATCCTCCTGCCTCAGCCTCCCAAGTGCTGGGATTACAGGCGTATGCCACCACTCCCGGCTAGTTTAGATTTTAAATAGGTGAATTGTGATGTGAAATACATCTGAATAATCCATTTAAAAATTAATTGCCCATACTTCATGAGGTTACTTTGATACCTGTCTTGGGATAAGAAAAGCAATAAATAATAACTCAGTCACCTCAGCAATAAGGTATTTTAACAATACACGATCAGGGAAAGTTTTCCTACCTCTATGTTCTCAATGCTTGTTTTGAGAAGATTTAGAAATTTCTAATAATCACTCCATTTAATATATATTCACAAGCTTTGACAAAAAGTGATGATAAGTATATATGGGAAAACTGTAGGTAGACAACAGAATAAGCAGGACTGGTGGTATAGTTCTGTGGACTAAGCACTTGCTTAGGGCAAGCACAGGATCCAAGGTTCAATTCCTGGCTCTGCCTGCCAGGTGCCACTCTTGGGCACACTGATGGAGTCTGAGGTTGGTAATCCCAGCACTTGGAAGGCAGGAAACAGGACTACAAGTTAGAGCTGCATAGTGAGACCCTGCACGCACACACACACAACAGGATAAGCAAGTCATTATTCTAGTATCCACATTAGGCTGAAGCTTTCAGGCTTTGAAGCCTTGCTGTAGGTGCGTGTGTGTTTGTGAGGGAGAGAGACAGAGATAGATACAGATAGACACAGACAGACAGACAGAGACAAAGAGATACAGTATTTCCTTAATTTTTTTTTTTTTTACATATTTTGCATTCACTTGATTGAATCTCTGTCAACTTCAAGACTGGCTTAAGTTATCACAGTTTGTGCGACACGTGGTTTTCATTATATGCTGAGTACCTCTCTACCTTTTCTATAATGAAACATCTCAGGGTAAAGTGTGCATATAAGACAGTTGAGGGGCCCGGCAGGATGGCTAGTGGTCTAAAGCGCCTGCTTAGGAACGCTTAGGCAGCTGCAGGGACCATGATTCGATCCCTGGCACCACATGCTGCGCCAGCCCTACCCTCAGGGCAGGCTGAGCCAGCCATAAAAATAAATAAACAAACAAAAATTCTGAAACAAGAAAAATTAAAAAAAACAAACAAAAAAAGACAGTTGAGGGCTGGGGAGATAACTTGGTGATCTAAGTGCCTGCCTGACAAGCACAAAGACCCAGGGTTGATCTCTGGTACAGCATGCCCTGCTGGTCCTGGAACCCTGAACATGCTATGCTAGCCACTGGAACCAGGCATAGTGGCACACACCTGTAATCCCAGTGCTGGGGAGGCAGAGATAGGAGGATCACTATCAGTCTTGTATAGCAAGACCCTGAATCAAATAAGTTAAGAAAAATAATAACAAAAAAGACAGTTGGTTTTCCTATCCAAAAAACAACTTTTGTTACAGAAATTCAAATATAAAAGAACATATTATCAAGTTAGTTTATAAAAATCTGTGTATATACTGTTGTAATTTGGATAGTGTCTGTCAGTCATATGACCTAAGCCAAGATTTATTTCAGGAGACCTATATTTACTTGAGTTACGATCTCTTTCTCTGTTAATGCTAGTTTTTATTTCATAGACCCATTCTATTGTTCAAGAGCAACAGCAGAAACTCCATTTAAATGAAGACAATAATTGGTTTCACTTCCCCCTTTATCAGTCAGATAATAGGAAGGTACCTTATGTGCAACCTTTACTAAACATTAATAAAATGCACCACTGTACTGTTTTTAGCTTTTACTTCTCAATCTGGTTGTGAGACTGTTTCATTTTAGATACTATACTTCTGAGCAAAGAGTTTTCTCTTTGAAAGAAGGAGGCATAGTTTGATGGGCAGTTACCTGAAGAAAAAGACACTTTTTTTTCTTAAAGCTGAGGTTGATCATCCCTATTTCTGAAAATACTGAATGAATATAGTCCTGCTCCATTATCATTCTGCTGAGTATTGGTTACTGTCATTGAGTCAAATGATGCAGAACTATATGGGCATCAGGCAAAATAAATTGCTGTACAGAATTTAGATAAATGAAACATATAGGGCAACATTTTAACTAGTTGAGAAAATTGTTTTGACATTTGTTGGTGGCACCAGATGTTGTACCTCTCTCTTTGGACGACACATGTGAATGGATGCACAAGAAGCATTATTGGATTGCTCTGGAGCAATTACAGTCTGAATCTGCAGAGCTATCTTCAGAGTTCCCTGAACATTGAATACAAAGGGACTACTCCTTCACAGTGGCAAATGTTCTGGCTTTTGAAAAAGCTAAATAGTAAAAAATTTTAGTTTTATTCTCTTAGGGTAAGTGAAAACCTAAATAATTGCCTAATATATTTCTCCATGGTGAAGTTACTGGATTGTCTCAAAATAGCCATTTGGAAATGATTAGATTCAGAAGTTCTTGCTGGGTGGCATTAATGCTAATAATGGGACCCCTAGAAGATACTTTTGTTTTTTGATCAGCACTTCTTCCCAGGAGAGACCGTTATGCATGTTCCAATCATGCTTTTTTTCTTTTGTCCTTAAGGAAAAAAAGTTTTTCATTTTAACTAAATCTCAGATCTTACAGGAACAATGGATTTCTGAAAGCCTCTATTAGGCCAGTATCTGTTTTGTAAAACTAGATTTGGTACCTCTTTCTTTTCTGAAACACGTTCTTTCAGTTTTTTTTTTTTTTTTTCTGATTGTATGACTATTAGGCAGATTTAGATCACACTAAAATCCTTAGTATTCTTGGTGTCATTATTGATATAATTGATGGTGGTACTAGCTCAGAAAGCATGCCATATTCTTCAGTGTGCAAATCTGCATATTTTGCTTGATACCCTAGATCTCTGCTTCTTTGCATTGGAGCAGTACTTGGCTCACTCCCTCCAGCACCTTAATTTCTATGACACAAAAGACAGTTATTCTTACAGGCTCCAACTGCAAGAGCTACATGAGTGAAAACAAAACCCAAAACCTGGACATTAACTTTGAAAGAAGGCTACTATAGTTTTCAGTCATTTCATCTGAGTTTGCATTTGAATATATAGTAAATAAGAAGTGAAATCTTCCTCATGAAAAATGTATCTGATGATTTTTAAGGCTATATAATGATACACAAAGATGGAAAACAATTCTAAGCTGAAAGCTGGAGTGAGCTCTTCAGGTTATTGAGACCTGTTTGTTCACATGGGTGCACAAATTGCCCTGGGGAACAAGGGCTCAGAGGCCCCTTGTCCATCTAATGCTGTATCTATCTGTACTGTACATCTTTTGGAAATGAGCTTCTAAAAAGTGTCAGCCAACGTTGAGAAATGGCATTTTTGATCTATCTTGACCCTTTTCTTCCACTACAAACTTAGTTTCTCTCTGAGAGGGCTGGGAGACAGAGGCATGTAATGTAACCCATTCTGTTTTAAGGCTATATTGATGGGTTTAATGAGGACTACACATTGCTTTTCCAAACTATGTTCCATCATTTCCCCCTTATTTTGTATTTTTAAAGTATATAGCTTTTGTATGATCTAGGAATCTGGATTCCATGCATTATATTTTTTTATTATCTGAAAAAAGTAATATCTGTGAATGTATATTTAGCCTGAAGAGTTATTTCTTAAGAAGCTATTACTGTAACTTGATGCTTTCACAATATCATCATATAGTCCAACTAACAATGAGTCTCAATTTTCACTAAAGAAATGTGTATATAACAGTAGCACCACTTTCTAAATGTGTTCATGCGTGTGTGTGTGTGTGTGAGAGAGAGAGACAGAGAGAGAGAGAGCAAAAAATTCATATTTCTTCCTTCTCTAAGATTTATCTCATAGGAAGTGAGATTATAACCCTGGGTTTGCAGCCTCTGTGACTCATCCATTAGCACAGGGAGCTCGGTCATGGCCATGTCCTTGTCTTTGTTTAAGAATGTAGAACATAGTAGCATCGTCTGTTTCATGGCTATGCTTTGTATCAATGCAACAAACTGGGTACACAAAAATGCTTTTGGAGTAATGAATACTATTTATTCAAGCTAAATGTACTCTCCTCAAACCCTTTCCTCTTTAGGGTTCTTTAAGCATATGGTACTCCATTAGGCTACTGAGGCCAGAAGTTTAGGCACACTCCCAATTTCATTTCCTCCCCTCCTTTTACTACCCAGATCTTACCCATCTCTAATCAGAAGATGCCATTTCTTTGTCCTCCTGCCCTCCTGGTCTAAATTACAAGGATGTATGGTTTACCAGAAAACACCCTACAAACTTGCCCTTATAGCTGATTCTCTATTTAGCATAAGTCATACTGTAAAGTACTGTGGTTAAAACTCTTCAGAGATGTCTAGTGCACTTGGTGAACTTGTCCTGAACCATGTGACTTGGCCCCTAGCTTTGCAGCACCTGTTTCAATCCTTACCCTTTTGGCCAAGAAAAGCATAGATCAGTGAACTAAGTACCATTCAAATTACAAATTTATGCACTAGATTTTATCAATAAATGAAATGACAAATAGGGGAAATATTTGTAACCAAGCATTAATTTCTCTTTACAATCAAATTGTTTTAAAAAATAAGGAAGACAGTGAGTTCTTACATAATTGTGGAAGTGAAGATGAGTTAATAGAAACAATACCAGTGGACGAAGAAAGTGAAAGATAGCCAGGTGTGGTAGCGCATACCTATAATCCCAGTATTCAAGAAGCTGAAGCAGGGAGATCACTGTGTGTTTGAGGCCAGCTTGCACTACATGTCTCCAAGGGAGAAAAAAAATGTCTTCTCAGAATAAAGATGTAAATTACAATGATATATTTTTGTCTCTCAAAGTGGAGGTATTTAAAATGTATTTTAGGGTTAGGTGAAAAAACAGCCAGATGAGTGGGGTTAGTTGGTCACAGCTCTAGGATAGTTTGAAGTGTCTCAGAAGGTGACACACTTGCTCTTCATCACATTTCTATAATGCTTTCCTATGGAAGTAGACATTCAGGCCAATAATTTTTGCTTGGAGGAGACTAACAGAGCATTATTCTACAAGCAGATAATTTAAAATATTCAGTATGTCATACCAAGGGAATTGTTCTGTTATCACACCTTCTGTGAAAGCTGTTCAGATATCAGGATTAACAGTTTCTGAAGAGTGGTCAGTGTCTTGGAATGATGACCACACTGCTAGATGAAAAATAACTGAATATTGTTCCAGCTTTATGTTTTATTAAGAAAAGAAAAATACATTTATTTTAAAAAGGAGTTGGGAGTACTCCAAAATGTTAATATATTGAGTTTTCTGTATTATACATTTTTAACTTTACAAATACTTTAGCCCATTTTCTTCCTTAGTGTCAACTAGCTAATACCTTGAATGAATCGCTACCTCCTTCCTTGGTAAAATCATTGCATTCACAGGTTCAGATTTCTTCCCTGTGAGACACACTGAGAGGAAGAAGAGGGTAAGCATGCACTCTGAGGGGGAAAAGGTATAGTAGGTTAGTACAAGGTCCTTTCCTGAAAAACTGTTTGCATGAAAATTCATGGAAACTTTGTCTTCTCCAACTGATGCTAGTCTTAAAAAGAAAAAAAAAGTTGAAATGACTCATGTACCATAAAACTCACCATTTAAAAGTGTACAAATTCATGGTTTTTGATATATTCAGAAGGTTGTGCAGCCGACTGATGCTAACTTGTAATAAACAAATATTTACTGTGCAGACATTCAGAGAAAGCTTTAGCACTTTTAAATAACTGTGGGAACACTGTAACTTTTGTAGGAGAATTTAACCACTTTGAGACTGATTTTTTTCCTCAAATAATTGAATTTTCATTGTGTTTTCTTATCTGCAGTTTAATAACAATTTCACTGGATAAAGTTTATTTTTATTTCTTAAAGAGTACTTAGAATTAAAACAAAAATTACAAGTGATACGGAATTTCACTTAACAGTAATTTTTTTTTTTTACTTAACAGTAATTTGAATTTCATAATATTTGTTGTAATGCATAGTGTCTTCCAACCACTTATTCATATTACCAGATATATGGTTGTAAAATTGGAAGAAAGAAATGTAAAAGAAATTGAGAGAATGTGCAAACAATTGAAAAGAGATGAAACATATTATCTGCTGTCTGTATTCCAACAAAAATGCACAGTACAGTTGTTCAAAGCATCCTGCTTATATACCTAGATAAATCCATTTCCCCCATTCCCTTCCTTGTCTTTCTCCTCAACTTATTAACCTTTTGCTTTGCTTTTCTTTTTTCTTCTTTTTTTTCAGAACCGAGGATTGAACTCAGGACCTTGCACTTGCAGGGTAGGCACTTGTGCCCTTGAGCTATCTCCCATAACCCTTTCTTTTTGAATAAGGGTCATTCTCTTTTCCCAGTATCTATTGCATCCTTCAAACTTCATTTTTCACTTTCAGGTTATCACACTAAGGAGACAGTACAGTGTTTGTGTATGTGGATCTGATTTATTTCACTTAAGAGTATGTTTTCTAGTTGTATTCATTTACTGACAAAAGACTCAAATTTATTCTGGTTTATAGCTGAATAATACTCCATTGAATAAAAATACCTCAGCTTCCTTATCTGTTCCTCAGTTGATCAGCATCTGGGTTGTTCCCAGGATTTAGCTATGACAGATTTTGTTGCTATAAACACTGGTGCACATATATCACTGTGCTAAGAGGTTTTTAGTTCTGCTGGAAAGATACCCAGGAGGGGAGTAGCTGGCTTGAATGGAATCACCAATCCTAGCTTTTGAAGGAATTTCCATAGTGGTTATACCAGTCTCCACTCCCACCAACAGTGCGGAAGGGTTCCTTTTACTCCACATCCCCTCTAGCATTTGTTATTGGCTGACTTCTTGATGCTAGCCATTCTTTCTGGTGTGAGATGGAATTTCAGTGTTTTATAAATTTGTATTTCTTGAATAACCAGTATAGTTGAACATGTTTTCATATATTTACTTACATTTGTATTGCTTCCTCTGAGACCTATATATTAATCTCAGATGCCCATTTTTGGGTTGGGTCTTTGAATTTGTGGAGTTTTTTTTTTTTTTTTTTTTTTTTTTAATATGTGTGTGTGTGGGGGGTCTCACTGAGCAGTTGAGACTCATAGTGATCCTCCTGTTTTCTGCCTCTTTAGTGCTGGGATTGTAGGCATTTTTAATTCTTTACATGTTCTAGATAGAAGATCTTTGTTGACGAATGGTCAGCTATAATTTTTTTCCCTAGTTTGTAGGTGTTCTTTTTCACTCTGTTGGAGATTGCTTTGAAGTACAGAAACTTCAAAAAGATGAGATCCCAGTTGTTGATTCTTTGAAGTATTTCCTGTGCAATTTGGTTTTTGTTCATGAAATCTCTTCCTACCCTGTCTTTAAGATTTTTACCTACATTTTCCTTCAGAAGATTTAGTGTTTCTGTTTTAATATTTAGTCTTCAATCCATTTTTGACTATAGCCTTGTGCATGGTTATAGGCATGTATCTAGTTTTAGTCTTTGACATGTGGAAAGCCAGTTTTTACAGCATCATTTATTAAAGAAGCTTTTTTTTCAGTGACTATGTTTGGCTCCTTTATCAAAGATAAGGTGGTTGAATGTGTTTGCAGTTGTGCCTGCATCTTCTAATCTGTTCCATTAATTCTCAGGTCTGTATGTCAGTCCCATGCTGATTTTAGCACAGTAGCTTTATAGTATGATTTCACGTCAGGGATTTTGATACCTGTTGGCTTTCCTTTGTTTCCCACGATTGCTTTTGATATTCTGAGTCTCTTTATATTCCAAACAAATTCAAGGAAAGTTTTCTCTAGCCCTATGAGGTATGCTGATGATATTTTAATTAGGACTGCATTTAATCTGTATAACAATTTGGGGAGTATGTTCATTTTCACAATGTTGGTCCTTCCTATCCAGGAGCATGGAATATTTTTCTATTTTCTTAGATCCTCTTCAATCTCTTTTCTCAGAGTACAGTAATTTTCACTTTATAAATATTTTACTACCTTTGTGAGATTTATTCCTAAATATTTCCCTTTTATTTTGAATGTTATTGTGAAAGACTTGGCTGCCCTAATTTCTCTCTTAGCATGTTCATTGTATACAAAAATGCTATACTGATTTTTGAGTACTGACTTTGTATCTTGTTACATTGCTGAGTTTGGTGATTAAATCTAGAAGATTCTTGGCCATGTTTTGGGGTCTTCTGTGTAGAGTATCATGTTATCTGCAAATAATAATAATTTTACTTCTTTTTTTCCAGTCCTTATTCCTTTTATCTCTGTCTTGTCTAATTGCTCTGGCTAATGTTTCTGGAGCTATGTTGAATAGAAGTACAGACAGTGGACATCCTTCTCTTGTTCCTTATTTTAAAGTAGAGGCCTTCAGTATTCACCCACTTAATATGATGGTGGGTATTGGTTTCTCTTAGATGGCTTTTATCAGGTTGAGATATATTCCAATTCTCTGTAGGGTTTTTAATCATGAATAAGTGTTGGACTTTTTCAAAAGCTCTTTCTGTATCTGTTGAGATGATTATGTGGTTTTTGTTCTTGGTTCTATTGATTGGTGTATTACATTTATCGAATTTCATATATTGAACCATCTGCATTCCTGGAATGAATCCAACTTGGTCATGATACATAATCTTCTTGATGATTTGCTGCATTCTGTTTGCTAATAATTTGTTGAGGATTTTTGCATCTATATTCTTTACAGAGATTGGCCTTTAGTTCTCTTTTTTTAGTTGAATGTTCCTCTGGTTTTGGAATTAGAGTAATACTTGCCTCCTTGAATAAATTTGGGAGAATTGCTTGCCTTTCAATTTCATTGAAGAGTTTTGGCTTTTCTTTGTTGGTAGGTTTTTTTATTTTTGCTTTTATTTTTTGTGGAGCTGCGAGGTTATCCTTGAGTACTGTACTGTAAATTGCCCCCTTTCTTTTTTGTAAGTTGAAAGAAGGTATTAGTGATTTGCCTAGCAGCCTAGTCTCAACTTTTGTTCCTCCTGACTCAGTTTCTTTTGCAGCTGCAATACAGGTTTGTGCCACTACACTGAGCTGGATAAATTATTATTAATATTTCTGATTACTGCTGAATTGCCTCTTTTAAGTTTCTTGCTTACAGGTGGTGACTGAGTCAGTTTCTCTGCTGTGTTTTTAAAGCTCTGCCAGATAACACTGGAGATAAAGAGTTAAGTGGGCCCAACTTTTACCTTCAATGGACAATCTTAAAAAGCAGTAATTAAGATGACTTTTATCTCAGCACTGTTCAGTTTTAAATGTAAGTTTATTTAAGTGGAGAAAACTAAGCAGAATGAAGGAAGGATTTAGATATTTTCAAATTAGTATAACTTGGGACAGGTGTGATGGCAAATGCCTGCAATCCCAGTATTCATGAGGTTGAGGCAGGAGGCTTGCCACAAGTTTGAAGCTAACCTGAACTATATAGTCAATTCATGACCAGTCTGGACTATGAAGGGAGACTATTCTCAAACAACTAAAGCACAAAAGAATAAAGATGATTTAACTTGGAACATGGACAACACAGAATTTTACTAGACTCAGTGTTGTTTAATCATTTTTATCTCACTGCTATTTATTCTTTGCAAGTATATATTAGTAATGTGCCTCATGGATAGGAGATCTGTCCTAAAAGTATCTGTTTCTGTTTTTTCCAAGTTTATATAGAGCTAGTCCAAATTCAGTTTTGATTCTGCTGAGATTCACTATTTCAAACTTGATCTAAACCAATAGACCAGAAATACAGTTGCTCGAATGAGTTCAGCTCCATGAGACTTGATTTAATTTTGCCTATACATTATCTGGGTGCTGGCCAATCAAGAGGATGGGGCAGTGGCATTTGGCCTAAGCCTTTGCATGCATTAAAGGCTTAAATACTAATTTCTGATGGTTGGACAGTGTTATGGTTTATGTCTAGTTGTGCCCCCAAAGCCTCATGCAGTCATGGGGTGAGGACTTACATAGATTGAGACTTGACTCATGAGTCACTGGGAATATGTGTTTTAATACTGATGAGATGATGGGTCTGAATACTGCTGGGAATTAAAGGTGTGGCCTGAGGCGGATAGGCTAGGGCAGAGAGCCTGATGTAATTTAAAGAGAGACAGAGAGACAGACGCTCCTTGTTGCTCTCTGCTCCCTTGGTTGGTTGGTTGTCTCTGTTGTGATTGTTGCTGTTCCACTGCCCTGAACTGCTGCTCTCTGCCATGTGCCACTCAGCCTTGGAGCTGGCCGAATAAGAACTGAAACCTCCACAAACTGTGAGCTAAATAAACCTTTCCTTCCTTCATTTTGGGTGTTGGGTATTTGTCCCAGCAATGAGAGAAGAGTAGCTAAGACAGACACTGTCTGCAAATGCTGTACAGTCATCAGAGGCCCTGGCAGGGTGAGAGGAATACATTCACTGTTCAATCTAAAATACTACATTTTTTATTACTGCTTTCCTGGGAACCTAAAAAAGGTGAGGGGTGTGGATCTCCCTCAGCCTGTGAGATGCTGTGTTCAGCTATATTTTCTCTTTTTCTTATAGCAGCAGGGTTTTTTTTTTTTTTTTTTCTAGTGCCTTTATGTGGAAGTTGAGCACTAGAGTTCTTCAGAGCAGAGACAGTAGTAGCTGACATTTTAAAACCAGTACTTTTGTTTGTATGGGTTGTCCTTGGCAGCTTTTGTGGTAAGAAGTAGTCTAGGAAGCCATTGTGAATGCCAAAGAAGGACTCAGTGAATCCATGATTGCTTTCAACAACAAATGCTGATTCATTACCAATAAGAGGATATAGCCGGGCATGGCAGCACAGGCTCGTAATACCTATGCTTTGTTAGGCTGAGGCAGGAGGATTGTAAGATACAGTTCAGCCTGGAACCAGCTAGCACAGTTAGCAAGACCCTGTCTCAAAATTAAAAATTAAAAAAAGGACTGGGTATGTAACTTAGGGTGAAGGCCCTGGGCACAGTTGCCAATATTGAAACAAACAAGCAAAAGATAACCTGTGATTGAGTTTACAATAGTTAAGTTTGGACTAAGCTATTTATAGGTTATATCATGTAAGTTAACAAAATGAGTGTAAACATTTAGGTGCTTTGTATGAATTTGTGACAGAACCTGATGTGGAAATCCTGTTGTATTAAAGAAGATCTTGGCAAAGAAAATAGAAAATGTGAGCATCAGATTGTGTGTCTAATATGATGTACTCTAACAGCTTACAAAATAATGGACTTTATTATAGGATATTAAACTTATGTTTAATGTTCTTATTAATGGAAATAGATATGAAATGGATTTGGGATTGTTCTCTGTACTTTATCCCAATCCAGGGATAGGAAAGAAAAAAATACCCTTCACAGCCAATTATATATATTGTATGAAGTTATCTTTTAATAACATTATTCTTAAATGAATAATAGGTAAATAATGGGTATTTTGTCAATCAAAGACAAAAAAAAAAAAAAGGCAGAATATTTCCCCGAAGGTCCAAGTAACCTTTCTGGGGGCCTCCCCCACCCCTGTACTTAGGACAAGGTCTATAGGGTCTCACTGTGTAGATTGGAGTCATAGTGATTCTCCTGTTTTCAGCCTCCCCAGTGCTAGGATACCATCCCCAGTCTCAGTTGCTGTCTCAGTGTACTCTGGGGGCAGGGCTGGCATGGCATGCTAGGGATCCAACCCTAGCTACTGCGCTCTGCCTAAGTAGGTGCTTTAGATCTATCAGGCCAGCCCTTGGGGACCTCTTGAAGCCATACTATAGCAACTGTTGAAGGAGAAAGCAGAGTTTTTGTGGGAATCACACCCTTTTGTGTATTGATTTGCTTGCTAAAGTTGGCAAATGACTTGAGATATTTTTTAATTAGCAAAATTAGAGTTTGCTCTCTCTCCCTCAGATGTTTTATGTGAGATTTTGTTATGCCAGTAGACTTGAGACTCATTCCTTTTGATTAGAGTTTTTGTGCTTTTTGTTACTTTGTTTTGAAAAGATACTAACCATAACTAAATTCACAAAGCAAGGCCAGGGAGATAGCTCAGTAGAATAAGTGCCTGCCTAGCAAGCACAGGGTCTTGAGTTCCGAGTTAAATCCCTGGTACTGTAAAAAAAAAAAAAAAAAAAAAAAAAAAAAAAAAAAAAAAAAAAAAAAAAAAAAAAAAAAAAAAAAAAAAAAAAAAAAAAAAAAAAAAAAAAAAAAAAAAAAAAAAAAAAAAAAAAAAAAAAAAAAAAAAAAAAAAAAAAAAAAAAAAGAATAAGAACATAAAACATTCTATTAATAGAAAGAGTCTTGTGAAGTCTTACATTTTTCATTTGGACTTAGGAAACAAAATTTTATGTAATTTGAGAGCAACTTTGATTTTTGACTGTGTCACATTTTTTTCATAGTAATCAGGAGTAGATCAATAATATAACCACTTCAAACAGAATATTATACAATTCTAAAAAATGATGGAAATGCTGTGTTTTCATTCGTCTCCATGATAGGACAGTGCTAATGTTCTTTTGATAGTTTAGCCCATATATTTCATTTTTTCTTAAGTTCAAGCTTAGTATGGAATAATACTTTTTTTAACTACTTTGATGGTACTGTAGTATGTACAGCACACAGATTATTCTCTTACTGGGAGCTTTCTTTTCCTTTCAGTTTTCTGCAGTTATATAATAAAATTAAAGTGTGCGTACAAAGCTCATGAATTAAATTTACTTTTGAAGGATGGCTGAATTGGAACAGAACATCAGAATTCAAAATGAGTCTTCCTTACAGTGCTCTTAAGAGACAGAAATTTGGTTAAATGGGTAAAAGTTGGATATAGTCATAGCAAGGCTACTTTTATGAGATAAGGTCTTAACTGTGTAGTTCAGGTTGGCCCCAAACTTGCAATCCTGATGCTAAGTGCTAGGATTATAGGTCTGTGCCACCCTGCCTCACTGAGACATTTTCAGATTATGGGCAGTAAAAATTAATTTTCCTGGATTTAGGGCAACCCTATCTCTCCAACGCTGTTTCTCTGAGGCATGAGTATAAAGGTATTTATTACACAGATTTCTAAGAGGGTAAATTGATAGTTAATTAGAGTGTACTTAGCAAAGTATAAAGGATTAAATACAAATTTCTTTTATTTACAAGAGAGGGGCTACTCTGGAGGTACAAACTACTATGTCTTTTATCTATATTGAGATTAGGAGACAGAGTGTATGTGTGTGGGTAGGTGAGTAGGTGAGAGGCACAGATAAGATCTCCTGTTAAGAATGTGGTATTGGATATTAGACTTTTCATGTACAATAAGATTTATCTTATATAGTTGGGTGCTCACATGCTGGGTGAGTACATATTTATGAGTGTTACCTCTTCCTCTTAAATTTTTCCCCTAACCAGTATATAGTGTCCTTTATTTCATTTGATCATTCTTGATTCGAAGTTGAGACCGTCTTTGGACAGGATTGCTATCCCTGCTGTCTTCTGAGGTGTGGGGTTGTGCAGTATTGTTTTCCATCCTTTGACTTTCAGCCTATGAATTTCTTTACAAATTATGTGTGTTTCTTTTTTTTATGCGTGTTTCTCATATACATCATATTGTTGGATCTTTTGTCCTAATCTACTGTTCCAGTGTGTTATTTTTTTTTAATGAGCAGAGCATATTTATTGAGGGAAAGAAAGCTCCTGTCCAAAAGAGGGACAGGAGAGGGGTCCTGAGTGGGTGTCCCCTGGGAAGCTACCAGTCTGTTATTTTTAATTGATGAATTGAGTCCATTTACATTGATGGTTATAATTGAGATATTTTTAATTATGATTGATATGTTATTTACCTGCTGTTGTTTACCTCTGTTTCTCTTGTGTTTAATTGTTTGCCCTATTTGGTGGTTTCTTTCCATTCTCATTTGTGGAGTTCTGATCATTTTGGTCCCTCTCTAGAATATCTCTTAGTAGTCTGTATAACGTTGGCTTTGTTGTCATGAAATTCTTTAGTTGTTCTTTGTCATGGAAGTGTTTCATTTCTCCATCAAACTTGAGAGTTTTGCAGGGTATAACAATGTGGACTGGAATTTGTTTTCATGGAGGACTGGAAGTACTCTGCTCCATGCTCTTCTTGACTTAATGGTTTGTGAATAAAAATCTGCCCTTACTATGATGAGCTTCCATTAAGTGTATTCTGTTTGTTTCCTCTAATGGCTTTTAGTATATTATTCTGCTGGATTTCTGGAATCTTGACTATTATATGTCTGGTTTGAATTGGGTTGATGTTATTTGGAGTTCTATATGCTTCAGTTAGCAAATGTCAAATTGTTTCCCCATATTTGGGAAGTTTCCTGCTATTCTTTCCATATTCTTTTTATATCATTTGTATTGACTCCTTTCTCATTGAAAACTGTTGCTCATCTTCACATCATCTTGTAGATGTTGAATTATTTTTTCCTGCATTCTAGTTGTTTTTAAGATATTCTTTCTTACCTTTTCATTAGTTGTGATGGTGTCTTCAAGATCTGAAACTCTGTTTTCACTTTCATTGAAGCGCTTTTGCCAGATTGTGATTGAGATTTTATTTTCTTGTATATGTCTTTTAAACTGCTTCATGCATTCTATTTCTTTCTTGTATTGCTTATTCAGGGATTCTGTTGTTTTTCTATTCTCTAATTTTTTAAATCAATGTCTTCTCTAGAAGCACATATTAATTCAGAGATTATTCCAACCTGATTTCCTCCATACCTTTCTGCAGTTGTTTCTCTTTCTTTCTTTCTTTCTTTCTTTCTTTCTTTCTTTCTTTCTTTCTTTCTTTCTTCCTTCCTTCCTTCCTTCCTTCCTTCCTTCCTTTCTTTCTTTCTTTCTTTCTTTCTTTCTTTCTTTCTTTCTTTCTTTCTTTTGTCTTTTTGAGACAGGGTCTCACTATGCAGTTCAGGCTGGCCTTAAACACATTTTTGTAGCCCAGGTTGGTCTTGAACTCGCACTGATCCTCCTGCCTCAGCCTCCCAAGTCAAGTGCTGGGATTACAGGCGTGAGCCACCATGTCCAGCTTGCAGTTGTTTCTTTACTTCAGACACCATTAATCCAGAGATTTCATCTGTGTGATTCCCAGTTTCTTCTATGATGATGTCTCCTACATTTGTTCTGGGTGTGCATGGGGCCTGAGATTGCATTTTGGTCGTTCTTTTTGTCATTTGGTGTAGTATTGTCCTCTGACCTTTGGTGAAGTTATACGCTTAGCACCCACTGAAATTCTTACCCAAGAGAGATTATATGGTTGAGGAATTTATAGAATTTTATATTTACAGAACTACAGTAGAACACTAATAATGGGTAGTGATATTTAGCAGTTAACAAGATTTTGTAACTAATGGGTTTATATTTTACATAGTAAGAGCCAACATTTTGTCTGTGTAGCTAAGCAGATATTAAGTTGGGGGTTTGTATTTAATTTAGTTCCCCTAAGTTCTGTCTGATCACTTCCCCTGATGTACCTGAGTCTTCCAGGCAGACTAGTTCGTCCAGGTACCTGTTACTCCCTCTGTAGATCAATAGAAAAAGAGAGAAGACGTTTTCTTAGGTCTGGGTCTAGCAAAGTGTCTCAGCTTACCGGGTCTGGATTTATCAATTTCAAACAGGCCAGATGTACCTAACTTTGTTCTGGCTGCTGTGCTCACATTTTTCCAGCTTCAGCTTGTGAGATTGAACCCCACATATAAGCCTTTCCTGGGTTGGGTCTGGAAGGTCTGAGAGTGCAGAGCAGAAGTTTTCACACTTGCTGGGCCTGGTTTCGGTCTGGAGGGGATCCATCAGTCACCAAGCAGATCTCATACCAGGCACAGATAGACAGTAGTGCTGTATATATTTTGAGCAACAGCTAGCTGTCTTTGATTTTGGTTTGGGTGTTGTTTTAGCTGGGTGGTAGCTATTTTCCTCTTTGAACTTGTTCAAAAGAGTATCATGATAGGGAGTTATTAATACAATGCACTGTATAAGTTAGAGAATGGTTTGTAAATAAGTTTATAGAGAGAAGGACACAAGAGGAAGGCATGGAACCTTCCAGTGTTGTCCTTTATCTTAATAATCTTTCCCTGCTTTCTTTTTTGGTGTTACTACTACTCAGTTTCATAGGACACATTCCTAATGAATGACTGTGGAAAGTTTATGGTGTGACTGTGTACAAAGGTATGCATAGCTAAGGGATGGCAAGAGCCAGACAAAGGAGGAAAGCAAGAGAGGGCAACCAAGCAGAGGTACCCCGAGGTGGAGCTGTGGCCTTTTGAAGGATCATAGACATCTATGATGCCCTGAAAGAAGGAAGCTGAGAAAATAAATGCCCTCCTTCTTTCTCCTGCTTTATGGCCACAGAAAACAGAGAGCCATTGATGAAACTCATTCCCAACCAAGATGAGAAGGTAGAGAAAAGATCCCTCGGTGTGTTTTTGTCACCAGGAAAATATTTTCCTTTAGAGTTGGTTTTTATATTATTGTTTCTTTGCTCTTAACTCTTTTCCATTCATTCATTGGTCATGTGTTCTGCTCCCATGTGGAGTCTGCATTCTTGGAATGCCTGACATGCGTCGTATAAAGAGGCTTACTGACTGAAGAAGTGCTAAGCATGGACATGAGAAGCAATGCAGCATATTTCATCTGCTACTTTGCCATGCATGCATGTTAAAAAGCAAACAGATAAACAACTCAGGTGTCCAGGAGAAACAGGTCTCACTGTCTGGTTTTGTTTCAAATTATTCACCTACCAAATTAAGATCTTTTCTGTTTCTGTTGTAGAAAGAACTGGCAGATTCCGATTTGATCATTATGTCTGCCATTAGACCCTCATATCAGTGTCTTTGGCTCTAGGTCTTTGGCTCTGGGATTATAATAATAAAGATGCCATCCCAATTTTTTTCTTACATACTTTTAATTACTTCAGAAAATAAAGGTATTAGTCTCTATGTACTATTAATTGTTAATAAATCATTTTTTAGCTTTATTTCTATTGGAGATGCTACTTTTTAGGTTTCTTCAGTAGTTGCAGTTGGAATTATGCTATAGTCATTCTGCAGTTGCAAGTAGAAACACTGAAACAATGCCCAGGATTTGGCTGTATATTTATTTTACATCAAAGGGACTGATCAGGATCATTTGCTAAATGTCAGACCCTAATCTCTAGTGGTCTAGGACTTATATAAGATAAGCAGGAAGTACAGAGGCCGAAAGGCTTGTCAATTAGGGATTGGTTTATACAATGTGTATCATAGTAACTAGCTGTGCATCACAGTAATCTGCCATTTCTAAGAGACAGTGACAGAGATGACAGACAAAGCAACAGAAACTGCCACCTGGGCAACTGAAGCACAGTAGAGGGAGAGGGGCATTTTCTGCTGCAATTTCAATACAGTGGGCTGATAGTGTTCATATTTCAGGGAATGCTGCAATATATTGGAAGGGATTCCAACTCACCTTGTTGAAAGTTATAAGAATAACATGTTTCAGGATGTTGGAGGTAGAATCATATTTCATTATTGCCACCTAAGGAGTTAGTGCTTCCTTAGATACTTCCTCAGTTATCTGTAGTCATTTAAGGATTCTTCTGTGAAGGGACACCCACTTGGGACCCCCCTCCTGTCCCTCTCTCAGACAGGAGCTTTCTTTCCCCTAATAAATATATTCTGCTCATAAAAAAGAATTCTTCCGTGAAAATTAATACTTAACTTGAATTTTTGTGATTGTTCATAGAGATAGTAAGAAAATTTACCTGCCCGAAAAACAAAATGTGATTAGGACAGATGTTGTATTAATAGTTTAGCTTCTAACTTCTTTTCCCTTTATTCCTCCTTTTCTTATTTTTAACCCATTCCCTTTGAGAAGAGAGGGTATTAAAGACTGAGTACTCCAGTTTTTTTTTTTTTATGTTTAATATCCAGATTCTCTTTTTTTTCCTTCACATTATTGAGAGAAGGCAGTGATATTTACTGTCTTGGAAATCTCAAGGAAATTTGAAGCAAATGAGAAAGGACATATTCTAAAAGCCATCTACATTTAGAAAAATGAGGTCTTCAGGCTCCTATTACTATTGTAGCATATAAAGATATCGACAGTAAAAAGACTTAAACTTTTCATCTTTGTTTCTTCTGATAGGCATCTGTACTTGTTAGGGGTTACCTTCAGGCTTATGGCAACAGAAAAGAAATACTGAAAATGGGAAAGATGAAAGTCACAGAAGAAAATGAAAATCCATAATAATATATTTGTTTCATGTTTTCACAAATAGAGAGGAAGAGAACTAGCGTATCTCTCTTAATTAAGTGATTCCTTCAAATGATGTAGCCAACTAGCATACCTCATAAATACTGGGGAATATTTGCTGCATAGAGAATGATTCTTGTTCATCTCTTACCAGGGTAATGTGTTTTCCTTATAATACCATTGCATTATAGAGTGCATATATAGAACATTTGGGGTCTTTTCCTCTTATCTCCTTGAATAACATTTGTGTAAGTATATTGTCATTTCCAGAACCACATCCTGATTAACCTCAGTGTCTTTGATGCAATTCATATGTCCTCTATGGAAGAGTTCTAACATGCTTTTATTATGTTCAAAAAATGCTGTTGTCATTGTTTCTTATACATGTTTAAAAATCCCTGTCAAAGTTCCATGTTGAGTGGCTTCCAGAAGTGACAGGGTTCTGTTTTGTGTGTGTGCGTGCGTGTGCGTGTGTGTGTGCGTGTGTGTGTGTGTGTGTGCGTGTATTTGTGGTCTTTTTAATTTTTGAACTCATTTGCCTTTGAAATGCGCTCTAAGCTAATTTTGCTAAGTGTACTGTGGGGAGCATTTCCACTTGTAGTGATTCTCCTCCGGGGGGGGGGGGGGGCTTTTGGGGACATTGAATCCAAGCCAATGTAGATAGTGCTGTAGTCTAATGTGAAGGAATTGTTTAATGTGCTGCTGTTATTTGTATTTCAGGGACAGGAGAGAGTGGCAAGAGTACATTTATCAAGCAGATGAGAATCATCCATGGGTCAGGATATTCTGATGAAGACAAAAGAGGCTTCACCAAACTGGTGTACCAGAACATCTTCACGGCCATGCAGGCCATGATCAGAGCTATGGACACGCTTAAGATCCCATACAAATATGAACACAATAAGGTAGGTGAAACTCCACATTGAAGTAGCTGGGCAAAGCTGTCAGCAATGATGCAGCGGTATGAGTAGTCTGTTAACATGTCTACAGTGTGTAGTTTGACTTTGAAATGTACATTTCTCATTTTGAGACTTAATGGGCACTTCAGTGTTTATAAATGTCTCTTTCTTAAATATTAAAAATTGGAAATTGTGTTATAGTGATAGAAGTGAAAGATATTTTGATATTTTACAATAAATCCATAAAGGCTTAGACTTCTAGGGGGGCACGTGGTATTAAGAAAATGTTTCTGAATTCCATACATGTTAGACAGAGTAAAGGAATTCAAAGTTACTGTGACCTTGCTTCAACCTCCTACTGTTTGTGCTTCATCGAAAAAAGAAAAAAGGAAACTAGCTTAAGATCATTCGTTTTGTTGAATTTTTAATTTTATATCTGCCTTTCTGCAGTAATGCTGCAGGCTTCATTTTATTTGAAAATAAGTCCATCTGTTAACTTCCAATAACCTTTTCAACACATTCCCTTGTAATGGCAACTTAGAAAAGTCTTTAGAGAAAGGGTGAGGGAAAAATAAAATTTCAGCTTTTTAGACAGACCTTTAGCTTTTAAACAGACTCTTCCAATATCTAACATTGTCTCATAGTTGAAATAGAAAATTCCTTCCTCCTAAGTAAAAGCAAATGCTATAACTAATGTTTAAAATACTACAAAGTTAACACACAATACTGTGTTGATATATTTGAGGATAGCTTTACATTAGAGTTTATGTTCTACTTGATCTTCAGAAGGCTTGTAGGCAGGGACTGGTACTACACCTGACCTGATAGTCCATCAGAGTGCCAGTGTGAGAAAAGAGAACTCCAGAATGCATGGAAATGTCTTTATAGTCTGTTTTCTGTTCATCTCTTAATCAGTAACTCCACTCCCCCTCCATATGTACTTTTCATAGTCTTTTACTCCTGAGGGCTTATAACTACTGGTGTTACAGTAAGCTTATTTTTAGTAAGCCTCACTGCATTTGTATCTATACAGTCATTTAGAATCCTGAACAAGAATTTTCATTCTCTCAGTACTGTTGAGAAATCCACTGTGAGACATATTTCCATTTGTCATTATCAGTAAATAGCAAGAAGTTGGTGAGCCAACTGTGACTTTGAAGCTGAAAAGTAGTTCACAAAAATGAATCCTAGCATAAGATAAGGCAATTCTGTTATTAACAGAAGGTTTCTAAATATATCAAATTGTCTTTTTTTTTTTTTTTTTTTTTTTTTTTAGATAGGCCTTTAAAATTAACTGGAGGTTTCTTAATTTAATTGTTCCAATCACATTTGATAGAGCCTTGATAGGACCAACACCAGTTCAATGTGTCCACTCAAGATCTTAGAGCAATGTGGTTTCATTTTATTTACACAACCCCCAGAGGACATATCATCAGGTCACAGAGGACATGCCAACAAGTCACAAGCCCATCATTCCCATAGTATACCCCTCAAAAGCCCACTGAAATGCACTATAAAGGTACATCTCAGCCTGTGAAAGGCCTCTTCTCTGTTCTGATTTGAGAGAGGCCCCTTTTGGGTTTAGCAGTGAACCTGCTTGGACTATTGAGCTTGATTTCTTTCTTTCCTGTTCAACACTTGTTTTCCAATGGCAGTTAATCTCCACAGGTAACAGAAGGACCTTTGCAAGTACTTGTGCCTGCTTTCTCCTTTCAAAGTGAAAAGAGCAGGGCAGGTTTGTGAGCCCAGGAACCTGACACCTGCACTAGAGAAAAACTGCATGGATGTATCTGTGCACTGTAAATTGTACAGAATTATAGCTTTTGTTTTTTTCCCTACACCAGGAAATCCCAATGTAATAATTTTCCAAGATGGGTGACTTGCTTATCTCTTTATAATGATGAGAATATATTATTAGATGGTGTTCTTTGTTTTATCAGTGACTTTCCCAGTCAACATTGATAACATGATAGCCTGGTGAATTCTGGCTCAATGAATCTGTGCTGTGTATCTGTTTTGTGCAAATACATGTGAATGCTTGTCAGTTTACATGTTATAAGTTAGTATAACCTAAATTTTGCCAAAAAGTTTTCGCCTTAGGAACTCCAGAAGAATACTTCAAGATCTTGCCCTGACATTAGATTTTATAGGAAAATCATTTATTAGACCATCATGTAGATGGAAAAGATAGGGTAAGATTTATGACATATAGAATGATGTTTCATACTGTTATTTGAGTTCTTTATGTAAATTTACATCATAAAAACTATACTAATATGGACTATTTTCAGCTATCACAATTATCCTATAAAATCTTCTCATGTCTTTTGGACACTTAACAGACTACCTAATATTGTGAGGTCAATGTGTCACAAATATTAGAATTTCTCATATTTAGCCTCAATTCAGTGTACTTTTGCACTTGTTCTATTTTTGGCATGTCATATACATATTCTAAAGCATCACTGTTTGTTTGCTTGCTTCATTCCCTCATATCCTACCCTCTGTCCATTCCTGACCTTTTTAAGGCATGTGAAGGAAATAATATCTTTTTCATTCTGTTCAAGTAAACTTCTATTTTCTCTAAGATTTTTTCTGTTTCCCCATACATATTGCTAAGGAATTATACGGTCTAGCTTGCATTAAAAACAGTTATTTGGGTATTGATCTTATTTTCATGACCAGATTTTAAGCTCTTTGAAAAAAAAATCATGTTAATTTTATCTTAGTATGCTTTATTTTTCCTGATTATTTTATCTTGTATATAGTACATGCTCAAGAAATAATTGTTTTATGAATAGCACAAAATTTGTATGCTTAAACAGCTGAAATTCATCTCTTCTTCTGAAGTTAATGAGATGATTCTTCAAATCAGGAAATAACTGTTGTAGTCTCTTTCTATGTGTAAGGCAATAAATGGTGCACACTGTCAGGGTTGTAGAAGTTTAATGAGGATTGAGTAGAAATTTATAATATAGAAAGGGAGAAGGATATACCAGAGGGTACTTCAGAGGGAATAGATGGCTATTGAAAAGAGAGATTGTGCTTACAATAGTGAAATGGGCCAGGGTAGTTGGAGCATCATTCTTATACAGGAACACTTGAAAATGGTTCATTAGTGCCCTTGAGAAAGTTTTTTGAATCCAAGCTAAATCAGAATCTTTATTTTCTTGGGTTTATGATCTTTAGTGATAACATTCTATATTATGGCATTCTTCATAGCAATTTCTAAGTAAGACTATATTCTCTATATTTTATAAATTATATAAAAACTTACTGGATATGCTGTGATTTTGATTAGCAATTATTTGGAAGCAGCACATTCTGATATATATTATGTTCTGATATGAATGATATAATTAAGTATAAGCAACCATGTTGACTTTTTAAAAGAAATCTCTGCACCTACAGTCATGTTGACCACGGTCTGTAGCTGGTAATGTAACATAAGCAAACATATACTTTTTTTTTTCTTTGTCTTTCTATGCAGGCTGGTCTTGAGCTCAATTTGGTAGCCCAGGCTGGTCTCAAACTCTCACCGATCCTCCTGCTTCAGCCTTCCAACTGCTGGGATTATAGGCATGTGCATCACCATGCCCAGCTAAACACATACATTTTTTTATTGTCCAGGACATCTTTGAACTTACTCTGAGCTCATTAACTTTATAAAAATTATATGGCCTGTTTGATACTGGAATATTGTTTATAGGTATTTTTGTGAAATTGAGTCTAACTCTTGTCAATACCATACCAAAATACTGTAATATATTTTGATTCGACTTATGTGGTATGATTGAAAAATATGGTGAACACCTAATTTTCTGTTTTAAACGTGCATTACAGCAAAACACATTGGAATTATTTTCGCCTTGCCACAGACACTTTATCCCAGTGTTCTTGCCATTTTCTGCAATAATTCTGGAAGTCATCTTTCCTGAGTGGCTTTAGTTTTATGCTAATGACTGTTTCAGTGTTCTGAATCAGTTCAAAATGTTTACCTTTTGTGACCATTTTGTCCTTGGGAAGAGCCAAAAGCCACATGATGTGAGGACCAGTGAGCAAGGGATACAAAGATGTGTAATGTCATGAGTCCACCTTTCCATTCAATGGCACTCAGCAGCAGCATTCACTGTATGTTGAATCATAACTTATAAAGACAAAAAGAGGACTTACACAGCTTTTCATAAACCTTGCCTATACAGGAAGGAGCTTATAAAATTATAATAAATTGCAGACTTTTACCAAGATTAATTCTTTGAATATGTATCTGTTGTGCTGTTCTTGGAGTTTGCTAAGCAAGCAGTGTTTGTAGGGCATCTGCCAGAATTCAGTCCAAGTAAAAAGACATGTTTAGCAATTTCTGAATACATTATGTTGTTTATATCTAAATATTTTTACCTTTGTTCCCAAACATAGCCCTTCATAGCTAATGATAACAGGATTGTTTCCCACTTGATTAAATCCAAAGATACATGAAAGGCTGCACTTGGTGCAAAGCATTTGACTGTGAGATTAGTCCATCATTTCTTATATTCTGAAGGAATGAGCTTCCATTTCTGTTATTTTGTGATTTTTTATGCAGACAAACTCTTCTGATTATTGTTCGCTTTGGTACTAAATTTAGCTCATAATAAAAAGGAAGAGATATATCAGCTCTGTGTTACAGTGAAGGGCCTTTCTCAAATTATAGCTTCAGGAAGTAGATCACAGGGTTTTGAACCTGTGATTTTTATGTGTCTATTATCTTTCCTTGTTCTCCCTACATTCATATGTGTGTGCCTTATTTTCTTACAATCAGATTGCAAATTCCCTTACTTAAGCAAGCCTGTTGTATAACCTTGTTCCTGCCCCTCTACACTGCCCCCCATGCTGGGAACATTCTGGGAGTGTTTGTTGATTGAGATTAGTCCAGAGAGTGGACCCTGGCAACTCTTTTTAGTTGACGTTGTTTCTGTGTGAAATCTGGGTATTTTTACCACGGTATAAAAGGATTAGTAGCTCCCCACTCCCCAAAACAATTTGGTACAGTGCTGCTTCCTCCACTGAACTAGCTATAGCTGTCAAGGAATGTTCATCATTGACTAACATTGAACCATTTCACCTTATGTTTTTGTTTTGTTTTATGCATTGAGGACCACTAATCTGAAAATCTGAAATGCTCAAATATCTGAAACTTGTTGAATGTGAAATGGTATTATAATCTGAAAAATCTACCCCATGAGGCTTGGTTTCATGAAAAAAAATTATTAAGATAGTATATAAAATTACCTTTAGCTACTTGCATACAGTTATATGAAACAGAAAGAAATATTACATTTAGTTTTGGGCCCCAAGATAATTTATTGTCGATATACAAATATAACAAACTCCAGAAAAGTAATCTGAAATTTGAAACATGGCCAAGAAGTTTCACATAAAGGGTGCTCAACCTGTACTTTATACCTCCGTCCTGGAAGTTCTAATGATGTGGGCTCCAATAGTAACTGCATTGCACCTACTTGTAACTAGTTAAGAACTTTGAGGGACACCTGTGGTTCCCTTTCTCCTGGAGTACAGAGTGCTGGAGAATGAGAACTAGACTACCTTTTGTCTTCCCTGAACAATTTGACTTTTTTGAGATAGGGTCCCCCTATGTAGTTTAGACTGGCCTTGAACTTGAGGCAGTCCTCCTGGCTCTGTCTCCCAAATCTTTGTTTTACAGATGTGCACCATTCTCCTTGACAAATTTTTAAAGATGTACATGTCATGAGAAAGTACTTAGCTAAACACATAGCTATATGTGGTAGCATGTAGTCCTTGTAATCCCTAGATTTGAGAGGCCGAGGTGGGAAGATCACCAAGAATTTGAGACTGGACAGGGGCTTCAAGCCCAGCCTGAGCCACTAGTAAGACCTTGTCTCAAAAATGAAGCAAGAAAAGGCAAGACAACTCTATAAAACTCAAACCTAAGTACCTAACAAAAGATTTGTGAAAAATATAGTCCAAGATTGTAAAGAATGTACCCATTTATTCCTGCCTTTGATTAACTGAATATTTTTCAATATGATGTAATTTCCTCCATTTAGAAAATGCCAGGAGGCTGATTTTATTTTCGTATTTTCCAACTGTATAGTAAACACAAACTAAATTATTGGTCTGTCTGAAGAGGTGGATCAGGCATGGTTCCCTACTTAAAAGCAACAGAAGTGACCCCCGATTTGCTTAAGTAGGAAGAGGATTTATGGGGCTGTAAGCTGACAGGGAGAAAAAGCATAGCTGGAGGAGTAGTATTTTGAAATTGGGAGGCTGGGAAGTCAGTTCTGGCTGGTCTCAGTCTTCTGTCACTTATTTGGGAAAAGACCTAACTGGTCTAGTCTGTACTCTGTGGTAGCTTTTAGGACAAAAGAAGGTTGTGCAATGTAATTGACATTCTCTGGGGAAATCTCAGTACAGTTAGTGGAAAAGAGAATAATTTTGGTACAAGCCGCAAATTCACACTGCATAAGTACTCAGTTTATAATATAAAATCATAATGAAATCTCTATAGAAACAAATGCTCCAGTTTTATTTAGCATTTGCTAAACCTATCCTAAAGTATAATTTCTTATTCTGGAGTAGAAATAAACAGTTACTGACAGTAGCAGTTATGTATGAACTATATAGCTTAATTTGAGTCCAAGCACCGAGCTGTTGAGTAATCCTGGATTTGTCACATTTTACCCCCTAAGCTTTTATTTCTTTCCTCAACTTCTCTACTCTCCCAGTGTAAATTTCCTCATTTGTATAATGGGACAATTAACAGTAATAGAGTTGTCCAAAGTGTTAAATACATTACATATATATATATATATATATATATATATATATATATATATATATATATATATCTTAATTAGTTTTTAGTAGTTTTGAAGTTATAGTAAGAGAAATTGTCATGCATGGAGAGAATGGCTACTACTAACCTATTTTTTCGCTGGGCATGGTGGCATGGTGGCACACACCTATAATCCTAGCACTTGGGAGGCTGAGGCAGGAGGATTAGTGCAAGTTCAAGACTAGCCTAGGCTATAAAAGTGAGCTGAAGGCCAGTGTGAACTGCATAGTGAAACCCTGGCTCAAAAAGACAAAAATAAATAGATAGATAGATAGATAGATAGATACATAGAATATTTTAAAAAAACAAAAAATAATAGACCTTAATCAGATTTAGGACATACCTAAGGAAAACTTTTCTCTGAATGATGGACATTGAAATGAGAGAGGAAGAAAAATCTACTTATCAACATGTGTTAAAAGTAGAATATATTTTTAACAAGTAAATTTCTGTCTTTTTAATTTTTTTTTTTTTAATTGTAGGGAAGACCCTACAGGGTCTCACTATGTAGATCGGATTCATACTGATATTCCTGTTTTCAGCCTTATAAGGGCTAGGATTGCAGGCACGTTATCATGCCCAGTCTCAATTTCAGTCTCAGCATGCCCTGGGGGTAGGACCAGCCTGTTTGCAGGTGCGTTAATCTACTGAGCTGTTTGGCCCACTCCAACAAGTGAAGTTCTGTACAACAGTTTTGCTAAAATAAAGCAAGAGAGGAGCAGAAAAACTCTGATACTCTTTCCAACACTATTTTTCTTATAAGCTGATCCTTTGGCTCTAGAGCTCTTAATAGGAAGATAAAGTTAGTACTACTGTGTTATAATTTGATGCTTCTACTTCTCTAGAACTTTGTCCATTCAAAAAATAAAGACAATAAGCAACAGATATGTTTAAATAATAACCTCTACCTCAATGGAGACTTCCTTTCTTTGCACCTGAGTCACATAAATAAATATAACATTTGAATTTATTTAGGGTTTAATGTTGTCAAATGCAGGCTCTATGAGGATACTGATGAATGATTTTACTTTCTTTGCTGGCTGCTGTTATCATAGAGAGCCTGCATCCTGCTTCTGCAAATCTTTTAAGTTTTCTGGTTTGTTTTATTTTTTTAAAATTTAATAGTCTCTGTAAGGGAATTGAGAAACTGTCCATGGGCATCTTTCTGAGATTGGTTCACTGTTTTCTTTTATCTCTCCAGGGACCTTGTTGGGAATTTGATTGCCACTTTTCTCTCTAGTAACAGTGTCAGCTTTCAAAGTCCCTTTTTGTAAGGTTTTCTTTTTTTGTCTTCTAAGACCCTACAACTACTTCATAGCTAGATTTTGTCGTCCATATTCTTATCCGTATTCCACTGAGTCCTTTATGTATTTATGACTATCATGTAAAAACAGGAGTTGAATTTGAGATTTTAAAATTCCCTTTTCTTGGCTAAAATTAGTAATCCCAAACAATTCCATATTACTAACCCTGAATGAGTTTATAAATTACGACTCTGGTTAAAGAAAACCTTGAACAATAGACTGAAACAGATTTTTCTCCTTCTTGTAATTTTTATTAAAGTGTAATTTACATATAGAAATCTGCACTTATCCTGAGCATTAAGTTCTGTGTATTTCTTTATTGTGAACACATTTGCATCCAGATGCTTGATCTAGATCAGCAAGACCAGAAATGCTGAAGGCTCCTTCATTCCATTCCAGTTAATTCTCCAAGCCCCTAAAAGTAACAAACTTCTTGACTTCTGATAGTATTGAGCTTTGTTAGTGTTTGAGGTACGTTTAAATGAAAGAAGGATAGAATGAGATGTGGCTATGAAGTAGTTGTATCTTGTTTATTTTACTCAACTTTTTGGTTGTGGAATTCACCAATGTTACTTAGAACACATATATTTTCATTTCTGTACAGTAATAGTAATGTCCTGTAGAATTTTCTCTGGTGATAAAAATATTTTCTCCAGTCTTGTCCAATAGAGAAGACAGTAGACATAGGTAGCTATTAAGTTCATGAAATGTTGCTAGTGTGATGAAGTAAGTGAATATTTACTTTTAATGTACATTTAAAATTACATATGGATAGCAGCCACTGCATGGAAACGCACAGTGATACAGCCTTACATTTATGAATGTTACAGCTTATCTTTCTCACTATTAATAGAAATTTGGATGTTTCTGGATATTACAAATAATACAAAAGTATAAATATTCCTGTACCTATCATTTGATCAACTTAAACATACATTTCTTTGGATTTAGAATTGTTAAGCTAAAAGTCATATGTATGATCAGTTTCAGTACATAGCTATTTTCCTGAGTTTTCCAGAATATATCACTTTATACTCACATCAGCTGTATGAGTATTCTCATTCCTCTGCATCCTTCAAGATGATTGTCATTAGTTAGCTTTAAACTTAACTATTCTGGTGACTGGCTAGTGGTGTCATGGTGTTGTTCCTATTTGTATTTTTTGCTATTGGATGATTGATATAATGATATGAGTCTCTCCTGAGTAAAGGTATTGCAAATATTTTCTCCCTGTGTGGCTTACCTTTGTTTTCTTAATGGTCCAGTGAAAGAAATTTCTGAATTGTAATGAGGCTATTTTATCATTTCTCCTCTCTTAATTAGTGCTTACATTTTTTAAAGTAATCTTGGTCTCTTTTTAAGTTCATTTAGGTAATTTCTTCTTTTCTTCTAAATTTTTCATTTTGGCATTTATTTTTATTTTTTCATTTTTTATTTTTAATAAGAAATAACAATGAGACAGTTTCATGACACATTAGTAGGACAGCCACAGTAATTAATAAATACACATTGTTGTCTTCACAGTAGTTGTTTCGAGTACAAGATGCAGACATAGTAATTTTTCTAAACACTGTTGGTAGGTGTTCTGAGTACAAGATGAAGACATAGTAACTTTTCTAAACACTGTTGGTACAATTATTTATTCTCATTGAACAGAAAGTAGTTGTGTACATAATCCAATATTCCGTAATACTAGTGGGTTATTGGCAGAACTGGCAATGTCAGAAGCTGTTGACTTGAGCCTTTTACAGCTCAGCATACTAATCTGGCTGTACTTTTTATGCCTTGTGGTTAAATTTTTCTGCTGGGTGGTTAAGTCCAATTTAAAGCAAGACCCATATAACAAAATGTAACTTTTGTATCTGACAAGGTCAGTCAGATCTCCTCAGGATTAACCCTGAAACCATGTACAGTGTTTTGTAAACTATTGTCATTGTCAGTGGTCTGAATGAATCATGGCCATTGCTTGAATAGTTTGCTCTCTGTGAAAGCCTGAGAGAATGTTTTCTCTAGGTGACTCTCCCTAGGCCCACTGTACATTGTCGATCCCTTTCCTTTGTGTCCCCATAATGTCCTTGAACAGAAATTTTGGGACACCACTGAGTTATAGAATGTTACAGTACAGGTTCTTTTATGTTGAGAGCCCTCACTGACCTTGAAGGCCAGGGCCAAAATATTGGCTATGCAGTAGCCCTTCTTTTTCTTTAATTTTTTGATCTGCAAACTTAAGTTCTTAACCCTCCAGAAGAGAAGCTCAGTGGTATTATTACTCTATAACATACGTACTTGAGCTTAACATCATTGTCTTTTTGAATATTAGATGCCTTAGACTTGACATGGAACCAACATTTTCCATCAATCATTGATATTCTAATAAATCCCTATAGAATGTGACTTAAAGAAAGGCAGTTACACTTTTTTTTTTACAGAAAATTATAGCGGGTCAAATCTATGACATTTTTCCTTGTCTTGTTTTCTCTTTAATTACCCTTTTTTTGTTTTCTTTTAAAACAAACATTCACTTGAGAGAGAGTATAGCAGTAATTGAAATTACATTAGAAGCAGCACACATCTAGAAGACAAGAATGACAAGCATTCTAAGCATCATTTTAGTCTAACACGTTGGTATTCTAAGTGTCAGAAACCTGTTGGAGATTCTTAGGACCATTGTCTAATTCATCCTGTGTACATAAGTGCATGATTTTTTTCCCCTGCCAAGTTTCCTAACTTTTCTACTTGTTGTCTCTTTGTTATGTCATCGTTAAGTTCTTGATTTCCATTCAGCTGTGTTATACCTTTCCATTTTTATTTCTTTTTTTATGTTGTTACACTAGGGAGACTACAATATTTATACATGTAGGTGTGGTTTATTTCACCTATATCTTCGAGAAACATACACTTATATATAAGGTCTTCTAGTTTATCATTCTTTATATCTCAGTGATATTCCATTGTACAGAAACATCACATCTTTTTCAACCATTCTTCAGAAGATGGACATTTTGGTTGTTTCCATCATTTGGCTATCACAAATTGTGCTGCTATAAACATAGGTGTGCAAACATCTCTCAGATAATGATGTTTTCAGTTCTTCTGGGAAAATTCCCAGTAGGGGATAGCTAGATTGAATGGGATTTCCAGTCCTAATTTTTTAAGGAGTCTCCACACTGCTTTCCATAATGGTTGCACCAGCCTGCACTCCCACCAGCAGTGGAGAAGTGTTCCTTTTTCCTCACAGCCTCTCCAACATTTGTTTTTGGTTTATTTCTTTATGATAGCCATTCTTTCTGGGGTGGGATGGTATCTAAATGTTGTTTTAATTTGCATTTCACGGTAGGCTAGTGATGTGGAGCATTTCTTAATGTATTTATAGATTTGTTTAATTTCTTTCTCTGAGAAGTGTGTGTTCATCTCAGATGCCCATTTCTGGATTGGATCTTTGAATTTTGGGACCCTTATGTTTTTTAGTTCTTTATAAATTCTATATAGAAGACCTTTGTCTGAATACTTATTAGTTAAACTTTTTTTTTTTCCTAAATTTGTGGGTTGTCTTTTCACTCTGTTGTAATTTCTTGTGATGTGCAGAAACTTCTTAGCAAGAGGAGATCCCAGTTGTTGATTCTTTCAAGTGTTAAATATATGTTTTGATTTTTGTCCATGAATTATTTGCCTACCCTAATATCTGCAAGATTTCCTCCTACTTTCTCTTCCAGGAGATTTAGTGTTTATGTTTTAATATTCAGATCTTTAATCCATTTTGACTTCAGTTTAGGGCATGGTGATAGACCTAGGTCAAGTTTTAGTTTTTTGGCATGTAGAGAGCCAGTTTTAATGGCACCATTTGTTAAAGAGGCTATCTTTCTTCCAGTAAACATGTTTGACCCCGTTTGTCAAAGATAAGGTGGCTAACTGTGTTTGTATTTGCTTCTGCATCTTCTAATCTATTCCATTGATCCTCTGGGGTTTTTTGTTTGTTTTGTTTTTGGTTGTTTTGCTTTGTGAGACCAGGGTTCAAACTCACGACCTTGTACTTGCCAGGAAGGCACTTGTGCCACGGAGCTATCTCCCCAGCCCCTCTCTGGGGTTTTTTGTTGTTGTTGTTTTTTGTTTTTTACCAATACCGTGCTGATTTTATCATTGTGACTTTGTAGTATAATTTTAGTCAGGAATTGTAATGCCTCCTGCCTTATCTTTGCTACCCAGGATCGCCTTTGCTATTCTAGGTCTTTTCTAGTTTCAGATAAATTTTAGGAATGACTTCTCCAGTTCTGTGAGGTATGTTGATGGCATTTTGATAGGGATTGCATTAAATCTGTGTAACAACTTAGGAAGTATGGCCATCTTCACAATGTTGGTTCTTCTTATCCAGATCTAGGGAATATCCTTCCAGTTTCTGAAATCCTCTACTATCTCTTTTATCAAAGTACTGTAGTTTTCATTAAAAAAATCCTCTACTTCTTTAGTTAGACTAATTCCTAAGTAGGTCGTTTTCCAGGGTGCTATTGTAAAAGGTATTGTTTCTCTTAAGTTCCCTCTCAGTGTGTTTGTTATCTGTGTAGAGGAATGCTACTGAACTTTTGGGTGTTGACTTTGTATCCTGCTATGCTGCTGAATTTGTGTATCAATTCTAGTAGCTTGGTGGAATTTTTTTGGTCTTCCATGTAGACTATGATGTCATCTGCAAATAATGATAGGTTAACTTCTTCTTGACCTATTGTTATTCTTTTTATTTCTCTTGTCTAGTGGCTATAGCTAATGATTCTAGAACTATATTAAATAAGAGTGGTGATAGAGGACTTGTCTTGAACTAGATCTGAGAGTAAAAGGCTTCAGGTTTTTCCCATTTAGATTTATGTTAGCTGTTGGATTGTCATAAATGGCCTTTATCAGACTGAGGTAGAGGCCATCTATTCCAATTTGCTGTAAGACTTTGAACATGAATGAGTGTCAGACTTAGTCAAAAGCCTTTTCTGCATCAATTGAGATGATCATGTGATTTTTGGAATTGGCTCTATTGATATAGTATATTGCATTTATAGATTTGCATATTTTGAACCATCCTTACATCCCTGGGATGAATCCTGCCTGATCATGGGGTATTATCTTCTTAATGATTTGTTGTATTGTTTGTGAGGATTGAGGAGTTTCGCATCTATGTTCATGAGAGAGATTGGCCTCTAGTTCTCTTTTTCAGTTGCATCTTTCTCTGGTTTGGGTATCAATGTAATACTTGCTTCCAGTAATAATTTTGGGAGGATGGTTTCCTTTTCATTTTCATTGAAGAGTTTGAGGAGTACTGGTATCATATCTTCTGTAAACTTCTTGTAGAATTCAGCAGTGAATCCATCGGGATCTGGACTTTTCTTTGTAGGTTTTTTTTTTTTTTATTATTAAATTTTGTATTTCATTGGCTGTTATGTGGTTGTTGAGAATTTTTATATCTTCTTGATTTAGTGTTAGTAATTTGTAACTTTCTAGGAATTTGTCCATTTCATCTTTGTCTTCAGTTTTGTGAGAGTAAAGATTTTCAAAGTAGTGATGTATGATCTGAATCTCTCCTGGGTCTGTAGTAATTTCACCCTTTTCATTCCTTATTGCTTGAATTTGAGTTTTTTCTTTTCTCTTTTTATAACGTTAGCTAGGGGCTTATCAATTTTCTTTAATTTTTCATAGAAACAAGTTTTTTGATTCATTAATTCTTTGTATTGTTTTCTTCTTGATTGAATTAATTTCAGTTCTAATGTTTATAATTTCCTGCTGTCTTTGCTCTTCCTTTTCTAGGTGATGATCCAGGTGCAGCATTAGAATATTTATCTGTTCCTATTCTCTTTCCTTTTCTTATCTCTCTTCCCCTCCCCCTTCTCTTCTCTTTTCGCTGGCTCAGCCTGCCCTCGTGGTGAGGCTGGCATAGCATGTTGTCCTGGGGATTGAACTGTGGTTCCTGCCTTTGCCTAAGCAGGTGCTCTAGACTGCTGAGCCATCTCACCAGCCCCTCAGTTTTGTTAATGTGTGAGTTCAGAGCTATAAATTTCCCTCTAAGAACTGCTTTCATTGCATCCCATAAATTCTGATAAGTAATGTTTGAATTTCCATTAAATTGTAGATAATGTTTAATTTGTTGTTTAATTTCATCTGTAACCTATTGGGGCTGAGGAGGGTGCTGCTTAGTTTCTATGCATTTATGGGGTTCTTGGGGTTTCTTTGTCATTTGTTTCCAGTTTCATTGCACTGTGGTCAGATAATATGCATGGGATAATTTCTGTTTTCTTGCATATATGTAAGCATTACCTGTGAACTAGTATGTGGCGTATTTCAAAAAATATCCCATGAGCAGCAAAAAAAAAAAAAAAAAAAAAAAAATTTATTCAGGAGTGGCTGGGTGGAATACTCTATATGTCCACTGAGTCCATTTATTTCAAGTGCTGGTTCAGCTCTGTTACTTCTTTGCTAACTTTTTGTCTGCTTGACCTATCGTTTTGGGATTAGGAGTGTTAAAGTCTCCTGGTAGGATTTTGGTATTATATATTAGAGTGTTCATGTCTGTTAAGATTTGTCTTATATTGCTGGTGTTCTTGTGTTGGGTACATACATATTTATTAGTGTTATCTCTTCTTCGTGAGTTTTTCCCCTAACCAGTATGTAGTAGCCTTTTTATCTTGTTTGAGCATTCTTGGTTTGAAGTTGAGGTTTTGTGAGCATAGGATTGCTACCCCTGCTTTTTTTCTAAGGTGCTAGGGCATGTAGTATTGTTTTCCTTCCTTTGACTTTCAGCCTATGAATTTCTTTATGAGTTAGATGTGTTTCTTGTATGCAGCATATTGTTGAGCTTTCCTTCCTAATCCACTGTGCCAGTCTATTTCTTCTAATTGGTGAATTGAGACCATTTACATTGATTGTTATAAGTGAGATATACTGATTTATGCTTGCCATGTTATTTACCTGCTGTTGGTTACCCCTTTATCTCCTTTGTTTAACTGTTGGCCTGTTGAGTTGGTTGTTTCCATTCTCATTTGTGGAGTTCTGGTCATTTTGGTCCCTCTCTAGAAAATCTTTCAATAGTCTGTGTAGGTTTGGCTTTGTCATCATGAAATTCTATAGTTGTTCTTTGTCCTAGAAGTACTTTACTTTTCCATCAAAGTTGAAAGAGTATTTTGCAGGGTATAGCAGTCTGGGCTGGAGTTTGTTTTCATGAAAGACTGGAAGAATTCTGCTCTATGCTCTTCTTGACTTCATGATTTGTGAAGAGAAATCTGCCCTTATTCTGATAGGTTTTCCTTTAAATGTGATCTGTTTCTTTTCTTTAGCTGCTTTTAGTATGTTATTGTGCTGGATTTCTGGGGTCTTGACTATTAAATATCTGGGTGTGTTTTTAATTGGGTTGATGTTAATTGGAGTTCTATATGCTTCAGTCACTTGACTGCCAGATTGTTTCCCCATATTTGGGAAGTTTTCTGCTAATAGTTCTGCTCATATTCTTTTTATATCATTTGTATTAACTTTCTCTTTGATGCCTATTAATCTCATGTTGTTCAACTTTGCATCATCTTGTAGATAGGATGCAAAGAAAAGGATAACCATAATGTAATAATTAATAACTGCTTCTGAAGAAGATGCTGATAAAAAATTGGAGATTAGAAAACCTTTGGACTCCTTGAATAAGTAACATAGGAAAGAAATAGATCACATGAAGCAGACTCTAAGAGACACACAGGAACTTAGAACCTCAGGGACAAGCTGCCAAAGCTGACTGAATGAAAGTGAAGATAGAGTTTCAGATCTTGAAGACACTGTTGAGGTAGTGAAAAGGTAAGAAAGGATCTATTAAGAACAACTAAGATGCAGGAAAAAGTCATTCAACATCTACAAGATTGCATTTTGTTCCTTTTCTTTGTCATTGTGTAGAGCACTGTCCTCTGACCTTTGGTGCAGAGCTTGTTATAATTATACCTTTAGCATAATTCTTACCCAAAATAGTTTATATGTGTTATGGTTTATGTCTAGTTGTCCCCCCAAAGCCTCATGGAGTCATTGGGCGGGGACTTCTAGAGTTTGAGACTTGATCCATGATTCCTGGGATTATGGGTTTTAGTACTGATGGGATTATGGGTGGAAGTACTTCTGGGATTATGGGTGTAGCCTAGGGTGGGAGCTAAGGCGGAGAGCCTGAATGTAATATAAGGAGAGACAGAGAGACAGACTGGAGCTGTAGCTGTTGCTGTTGCTCTGCTGCCGTGTTGGTTGGCTACCTCTGCCGCCATTTTGTTGCTGTTCCACCGCCATGAACTGGATGCTCTCTGCTCTGTTCCACTCAGCCTTGGGCCAGCCAAATATGGACTGAAACCTCCACAAACTGTGAGCTAAATAAACCTTTCCTTCCTTCATTTTGAGTGTCGGGTATTTGTCCCAGCAACGAGCAAAAAGTAACCAATACAATATGGTTAAGGCAGTTATACTTTTGTATTTACAGAACTACTGTTAGGAACACTAGTAGTAGGTAGTGATATTTAGCAGTTGACAAATTTTTGTAACTAATGAGTTTATATTTTGCATAGTAAGAGCAAACTTTATGCTCAGCTGATATTAAATTGGGAGTTTGTATTTAATTTAGTTCACTTAATTCTGGATTTATTACCTCCTTTTGATGTACCTGGACGGGATGGGTCCAGAGAAGGTGGAGGTCAGTCTGGTGGGCTGTGTGTCACAGGAAGTGACTTCCACAGGACTTGCTGGAGCTGCAGGCTGGGGAGGTCTGTTGGCCAGGCCTCGAGAAACAGGAAGCGTGACAGAGCTGGAGGATGGAGAGATTGGTCTGGTGGGCCATGTGGAACAGGAACTGATTTTTGCATTTAGATCTCAGATTCGTTTTAGATGTATTGTAGAATATGGTGTGAAGTAGAGGTCAGGTTTTATTTTTTTAGTATGGGCATTAACCTTTTTATTATAAAAGCCAATCTTACACAGGACAATACAGTATAATCTTTGTTTCAAATTAGTTGGGCATATAGTATATATGTGTTAGTTTGTTTTGGACTTGCTAGTCTGACCCATTGGTTATGTGTCACTAATAAACTTTATTCATGACTAATCTTGTGATGAATTTTGATATAAGACAGAGTGAGTCATTTGGCTTTGATTTTCTTAATGCCTGCACAAGAACTGAATTTATTCTCTTGTCATTAAAGATACTTTAAGGAGGAGCATTTTTTTTAACTAGTGGGTAAATACTTTAAGCATTCTAACACAGACATCATTTTTTTGAGACCTTAAATTACTGTTTTTATTGTTGTTATTATTATTATTATTACTCAGCATATGTTAGTTACATTGTTTAGTTCAAGGACTTGAATTTTTCCAAATTAGTGATGTGACATTTTTTACAAAAGTCTGGGTCTCATTTACGAAGCAAGGTAGAACTGTGTGGTTTCATTATTATTATTCAGTGAGGTCATGTTCTTTCTGGCTGTATATTTTTCTTTTAAAAAGTAGGACCCAGACACTAATATAGTTGGATTTCCTTTCAGTAGTCCCTTTTTGGACTGGCATTGCTCTGTACCACCTAAACTTGGCTGTTTTAGCTCTGGAGTCTTCCAGAGGTTTTTTTTTTTTTTTTTTTTTTTTTTTTTTTTTTTTTTTTTTTTTTTTTTTTTTTTTTTTTTTTTTTTTTTTTTTTTTTTTTTTTTTTTTTTTTTTTTTTTTTTTTTTTTTTTTTTTTTTTTGATGCCTTTGCTACTGGTAGCATTTAAGTGAAACAGGCAATCCTGACTTTTCTTTGTTTTATGATTTCTTCTGTGGAAGTAGGCCATTTTGTATGGCTTAACATCAGACCTAAATTTAGGTAAGAAGGCTAATCAAGGCCAGTTTATCCTGTTGTTAACTATAATATTTTAATCTCATCATTGTGTTTTTTACTCATTTGTGTGTAGTGCAAAGTGACTTATTTTGAAGTAGAGATTTTGAGCATAAGCACAACCATAGGTATCCTGTACACTACGTCTAATTGTTTTATGATTGGCAGTGCCATTCACACACTACACTGTTTATGTACATGAGACTAAAACTGATGAAAGTCAATGTCTCAATTACTTTTCTTTTGTTTCTGGGACAAATACCCAACACTCAAAATGAAGGAAGGAAAGGTTTATTTAGTTCACAGTTACTGGAGGCTTCAGTCCATACTTGGCTGGCCCTAAGTCATACTGGCACATGGCAGAGGGCAGCAGAGAGCAAGATCAGATGGGAGAAGTAACAGCAACAGTGGCTACAGAGAGCAAGTTTGTCTCCCTTACACTGTGTTCAGGCTATATGTCCTAGGCTGGGTGTAGTACTCATACCCATAATCCCAGTGGATCATGAGTTAATCAGACACTCTCGAAGTCTCCTCATGACTGTATGAGAATTTGGGGGACAACTAGACATAAACTGTAACAAGCAATTTCTCCATATTGTACAGTATAAGGACTGTTTTTGCATAATGTTTCCTCAGCACCTGCTTTGGGGCCTCGTAGTACTTGTTTTATCTCATCTGAAAGTACATAACTCAAATCATTCTCTGATAATCCACATTGCTTAAAATTGGATGAAAGGAAGGATGTAATCACTCAAGACAGAAGTTGGGTATTCATTATTTAAACCTAGCAGAGTATTTGACACAGGGTAATTCTCTGTGAAATGAACTTTTGTTCACTTCATATGCTTTTTATGTACTATGATATACTAAATAAAACCATAATTCTTGGAGTCAGGTACAACCTAATTTGAAACTCACCTCTACAGTAGAAGTGCCATGTGATATTACACAAATTAATCCCATGACTTTTGATGTCCTTATCTATGAAATGTTGGTGATTATAATGTGTGTTTTGCAATGTGTTGTGATAATTCAATTACATAATTTATGAGAAAGTTGAGAGTATTGCCCATTGTTAAATGGAAAGGATGTTCTTTCATTTAAGCATCCAGTGACTTCTTACAAAGTACGTCCTATATGCCAGTTAATAGAAACCAATTTGGCTGATTTTAAAAAAGAAAATAATGTACTCTGTAAGAAACTATACTGATATATCCAAACTTGGATTTAGCAACTTCTCTGTAAATGCTCTCACCTGCTCAGACCTGTAGAAGATATCTAGCAGCTGGATACCACCACTGAAAACACATGTGTCATAGTTTAAAACATTTTAGGAGGAAGTTGTGAAGCTCGTCATTTGGCTGTTCTGTTTGGTTAACTTCTGGCATAGCATCAGATGAATACTTGTCCTCTCTTAAACCAAATAATGCATGATTTTCTCCTTTTAACTTTAAAACAGTGTGTCTACTTTCATTTAGTGAGGTAGAATGTTATTTTTTGGAACCATGGAAAGTGAATACTTAATGACGTTTGAGTGAGAATGTGAGAAAAACTAGCACTTGGTCTTCTTTTCATTTCCCTGAAGTCATTTCAGTGTGGTATTTAAATTTTACTAATTGTAGAAATTTAGATTTGCTTACTATTTAGCAAAGTAATTGTTTGTTCATCCATATAGTATATATCAAAGCTAAAATCTTATTTTTAAGAAATTATTCATTTTATTGTTTTACCCTATCACTTATACCTGCTACATGATTGTGCTTTAAAAAGTTGTTTACAAACTTAAGATTTTCATGCATTAATGTGCATTTATCCAAGTACAAATATCAGCAAGGTAATATACTTTAAAAACAATGACACTTTGTGTCATATCATATATCCCCAGCCTGTAGGCGAAAACAAATATATACTCTGTGGTCCAGTACAGTTTACCTCACATAGTTTTCTGACAGTGTAGAGTAATATGGCTCTAGTGTTTGTTCTAGGAAGGAATTTTTTTTTTTTTTTTGGTCTTTTTGAGACAGGGTCTCACTGTGCAGTTCAGGCTGGCCTTGAGCTCACTTTTGTAGCCCAGGCTGGTCTCGAACTCACAGCGATCCACCTGCCTCAGCCTCCCGAGTGCTGGGATTACAGGCGTGCGCCACCACGCCTGGCCTAGGAAGGAATTTTGAAGTTTTGTTCTTTCAGGCTAGCTACTGGCTCTGAAAACGTTTGCCCTAAGTCTTGGGAATCACCTGGAGGGTTTAATCATTATGCAGGAACTTGACCCCAGTGACTACAGTCCCTGATTCAGCAGAGCTTGGCCAAGTAGCTCCATTCTGATTTTATTTTATTTTAAATTTTATTTATTTATTTTTTTCTTCTTTCAGAACCTTTACTTGTTTATTCACTCGTTTTTTTATGGCCGGCTCAGCCTGCCCCAAGGGCAGGGCTGGCGCAGCATGTGGTGCTGAGGATCGAACCGTGGTCCCTGAAGCCGCCCATACTTTCCCAGTCAGGCGCTTTAGACCACTGAGCCATCCCGCTGGGCCCCACTCTGATTTTAGATTGTTTTAATGTAATACTAATCTTAGAAGTAGGCCAGGGAGATAGCTCAGTAGAATAGGCATCTCCCTGGCAAGCGCGGGGCTGGAAAAAACAAACAAACAACCTAGAAGTGACTTTACAGTTGTTAGTGTAAGTATTCTGACTATATGTGTTTTAAGTACATCTAGTGGTGTTAAAGTTCCATTTTCAGTAAATAAAGAACCTTGAATATCTGATTGTATTTTATTTCTTGGCAATACAGGATGAGTATTAGTATAGAAATAGAAGTCATTTTGGGAGAAAGGAAAATAGTTTTCTTTAATTGAACAACATAATACAAAAGATACACTACAGGTAAAAATTTCATATTGATATTATGTCACTATGCTGTAATTTATTGTGTTTTGTGTTTCATTTCCTTGCAGCTGTCTTCCTTGAAATAAGCCAGTATGAAAGGTCTGATTGTTCCCTTGGTGTTCATATTGCAAATACTGTTGTTCTAATCAAGTATTCAAGGAAGCAAAACAGCTGTATTGTTTTCATATATGCAGGAGCATTCTGGAGTCAAAGAGACTGAAAAGAATTTTTGGCTAACCAGTTTTCATTTGGCTCATCCACAGTGACTAGCTAATTATCTGACCTAAGCACTAATTATTGTAAACTTTGTTCTTAAAGCATAAATAAATAAGAACTTCCATCAGCTCCATCACCTCATCCTTTTATGTTCTGCAGACTGATTTTTTTTTTTTTTTTTTGACTGATTATTCATGTTCTCCACAGTCAACTGTCTGGTAAACTAAAAGCCAGAGTATGCCAGACTTCCCACCCAAATAGAGAAGGATATATTATTACTTACCTACAAACTGAAAGCAGAAAGGCAGGTTGCAAAGGCTTGACCTGGCTTGCTGAAATGTCAAATTTCCAAATTGATAGGGCAAACAAAAAATAATCCCATTTCTGTCCTTGTAAGGACATAATCATTTTGTGTTCTATTTAAGAAGGTTTATGAGACTTTTTGTCTTGCTTTGCTGTAGCATTTCCCCAAAACGTGGTGGTGTGTGTAACATAGCTGTTAAGTGTCAAGAAGCAGAGACAGATTTTCAGGTGACCTCCCATAGGCCACACAGAGCTATGGAGCTACATTTAGAAAGCTGATAATTCGCTTTTAGGCATTGTTTTTATTCATCATTAAAAGTCGGTAACAGAAGGTCTGTCACTTGCGGTTGAATGATGTGTTGGCCAGAAAGGCTCGTGGGAGAAGCCATTTTACTCCCCACCTTTGTGATTCCCAGCTTCTTAGGGAGGTGTGGCAGAACTAGGCAGAGCCTGGGCAGATCCCTTCAGTACCCTGTGGAAAGAGAAGGGAAAGGAATTGCTATTTACTGCTTGTTGCAAGGTAACAGTGTCCCACTTTACTCTTCACTTTTCTTGCTGTTATTTTCTTCCTACCAGAAACTGAAGGTTTTGTGAAGTGAAATAATATTTGGGGGGCAGGGTGGTCATAGTGCACTCTGGAATCATCACTCTGGCTATCTGGCTGTCAGGCTGCCTAGACACTAAGCCCACTTATGCAGACTTGGCCCATGGCTCTTCAACCGTAATCTTTTGTGTCCAATCTTCTTCTGATTGTAACTAGTTCCTCTATCAGGAAGAATAAAGAAAACCCCTTGATAGAGGAGGGAGAGCAAGGTTGCCAAGGTAGTGACTTTGAATGGAGATGGGCAGACAGGGGTAGGAGGTGTGCAGAAATGTAGGTTTGCCACTGCTTTCCAGGGTTTCTGTTGTCAGCAGACTTTACTAGTTCTTTGCTTTCTGTAATCAGAACTTCCCTTGAGGTCTTAGTTACTTTTTACTCATTGCTGGGACAAATATCCAACACCCAAAATGAAGGAATAAAGGTTTATTTAGCTCACAGTTACTGGAGGTTTCAGCCCATACTTGGCTGGATTCAAGGCTGAAGTACACATGGTAGAGAGCTGCAGTTCATGGTGACGGACCAGCAACAGTGATGGCAGAGGCAACTGACCAACCAGGGAAGCAGAGAGCAACAGCTTCAGTCTGTCTGTCTGTCTCTCTCTGTTACATTCAGGCTGTCCTCCTTAGGGTATCCGCCTTCCGCTACACCTATAATCCCAGAAGTACTTAAAACATACAATCCCAGGGATCATGGATCAAGTCTCAAACTCTAGATCAATACTAAAATACATATTCCCTGTGACTCATGAGTCAAGTCTCAATCTATAGAAGTCCCTGCCCCATGACTGCATGAGGCTTTGGGTGGACAACTAGACATAAACCAAAGCAAGGTCTATCTCTTTAGTTTACTCAGGCCTTGGTGCTTTTCACTTTCACTCCTGGTTTCACATCCCAACTTTTTTGACCCTGCTATCCTGAGTTACCTTGTATCCTATAACTTCTGGCCTACCTTGATCAAAGTGTCTGAAAGTCCCTGTCTTGATGAGCTGAATTTCTGCACACTGCTTCCTGGCCCTGCTTATCTCTGTACTTCACAGACCATAGTGTCTGCCTGGAAACTGACTATAGCTGTGAGTTTTACTTCCTCCTATGCAGCATATGTGATACTGAGGCCTGGGCCAAGTTGCAAGATTATGAAACCAAAAACTCCAGGATTGCATATTGAGGTGGTAAATGCAGTGAAAGAAGGCTGTGAAATAGGCTAACTGAGGTAGCATATTACAGGGAGCTGACCGACAGAATTACTTGTGTTTTATCCAGGGCTATCACTGATAAACCTGAGTGACATTTTGCAGCTCCTTTGAAGTTTGTCTGTTTTCCTTTCCAGACAAATAGCTAGCTACTCATTTAATTTTTGGCTCTAGGCTTTTTGCTTTTTTGAGACAGGGTCTCATTTGGTAGTTAAGGCAGCTCTTAAAGTTACTGTGTACTCTAGACTGGCCTTGAGCTTGCAGCTGTCTCAGCTTCTTCAGGGCTGGGATTACAGATATGCACCACCATGCCATACTTCCAGTTCAGGTTTCTTAACCCATGTTATGTTTATCTGATATCAAAGTCCTATAATCATTAACATTTTGTGGATTATTGATTTTATTAAGCCCATCTTCATTATTATTTCTACTATTCTTTCCTTTTTTTTCTTAAAATTTAAAAGTAAACATTTTAGTGTATATATCATGTCAGATCAAGTGTTTCATCTTTTAAAATTAGAATCTATTAAGGAACTGCTTCGAACTTTGGCAGTTTTTATGTTGCAAAATAGCAATATGCATGGGATATAAATTAAGGAGAATACTAAAAAGTATGCCTGTTGAAACTTAAATATGTGTGACAAGTAATGAGAAAATGATACTGTTCGTTAGTTTAGGTATATTTGGAAATAAGTTATAGTGATAGGAAGTGAAAAGCAAACACTCTTCACAGCTGTATACTTTATATATTTATATTCAGTGTTTGTGTGAGTTACAATAAATTTAACAATTAAGTAGATATTATTAACTCTTTATTACTAAATGAAACTTTAGAAATGTTAGATAACTTGCTATAGTCCGAGTACTTGTTGTCTCAGCCCCCCCCCTTTTTTTTTTGGTACCAGGGATTGAACTCAGCACCTTGCACTTGTCAGGAAGCACTTATTCCACTGAGCTATCTCCCTGGCCCTGTTGTCTCAAGCCCTGAAGTGTTGGTTTTAGGAGATTGGGCCTTTGGGAGGTGATGCAGGTCATAAGTATGGTACTCATGTATGGCGTTAGTGCCCTAATATAAAAGGATGATGAAGCCTTTTCATCACTTCCACCATATGAAGGCATAATGAAAAGGCACAATTCTGTGAACCAGGGCGAAGACCTTCACTGCTGGTGCCTTGATCTTTTTCCCAGGGTCCAGAACTGTGAGAAATCAGTGTTTGTTGTTTTTAAGCTATCTAGGCTATGGTATTTTATTCTAGCAGGCTAAGTGAGCTAAGTCACCAGACTGGAATTACAGAAGTGTATAGTAGGTAGGCTCAAAGGAGGGTTTCAAGGATAGCATTGAGAGGAACAGAGATGAGATATATTCTTTGCCTCCAGGAAGTGTACCATTCAGTATAGACATTTACCAGATACCAAAGGAACCAGGATTGTCACTTCCTGAAGAAGAGGAGGTGTCTGTTCAGGCTGTGTAGGTGCTGTCTACCACTAGTGCTGAGGTGGGCAGGGTCTGGACAAGTGCATGGGTGGGTTGGAGGCAGGGTAAGATGCAGAATGAGAAAGTGCAGAGCTGTCCTAACTAAAGTTATTTAAGGGTTCAAAGCTGATAAGGTGGTGCAGGCTCTGTGTTGGAAGGTAAAGCTATAAAGAACCTATGTACAGCACAATGATGATGAACATTTTAGTGCTTTCACTGGTACAAGCAACCCACTGTGGTGTGTGTGCCATAGGTTCCCCACCACTGGTAGGAGAAACAGATTTTGAAAAACCTTGTATTCTATACTGTTAGGCTGATTCTAATGGCCACAGGGGCCAGACACCTGGAAACTTTGGGCAGGACAAGGAGCTGAAGGGAGTTTTTATTACCAGAATACATACTGATGATGCAAGAATGTATGGGGTGCTAAAGATGCACCTGGAAAAGCAGCAAAGAGTATCCAGACCAGGACCTGAGAGTAAGAAGGAAAGAAGAGGATGGTAGTGGAAGAAAAATAGCAGCTTGAGAGGAGACCCAGAAGAGGAACTTAAATAATTCACTTTAGTTGGTTTGCTTATTTTGTTTTTTTAACTTAGAGACTGAATACTCTGTAGGTCAGTAGAAATTTACCTGTAAAGAGGGAAACATATATATAGCAAAGTTTGGAAAGAAGGAAAACACCCATATTTGTGAAACTGTTGGAAGAGAAAGAGAATTGCTAAAGTTAAAATATTTGAGGTTTTTTTTTTTTTTTTTTTTGAGGTTGTCATTACATTTTTATCAGTCCATGTTTATAGTCCACAAGGATTATATGTATAGTGGGAAGTTTGTACATGTAATGACACGTTTGATTTCTTTCTTGTCTCTCCTCTCACCCTTTCTTTTACTAATTCCTGATCTCCTTCCTATTTAAAAAAGCTCTATTTTCATTTTTCCTTTAACTCTTTTTTCCAAATCCTTCCCTGTCTTCTCTATTTCTTGTTCCCCATCCCATTTGAAAAGGAAGGATTTTCCTCCTTCTCTTATCTGTCCTTCATTTTGCTCTTTCTTTACATTTTGGGTTTCTCACATGAGGGGAAATCAAGCAGTGCTTATTAGATAAATGCAGACAAAGTTTTGAGGTAGAAAAGAAGGCAGCTTTTAGGAAACAGCCCTCATCATTTTTTTTCTGAACTGTAGGTAGAGTCTTATGTCAAGTAAGTATGGGAATCAAGATTGTATGAAAAATGTAAACAAAATCTTTTTGGAATATAATAGATGTGAGATGAACAACAACAACAAAAAAATGTAGAGAGGGGCTGTATACTTGCAGTCTAACCACAAGTAGATATAGTCAGTCTGCCTTCCAGTATAACAAGACTCCCTATAATTATCATTCCCAACTTTCTACCATAATAGAGAGCAGGTAAAGCATGAATAATAAACCCTCCAGTAGGCTGTCAGTCTCTTTTAGCAATATTCTTATATTAAAATATCTCAGGGACCCTGATGCATAGTGTCAGAGGAATCTTTTTGACTTTGATATTCGGACATGTGGTTTTATGAGAATGTGAACTCTGTGTGGTCCACTCCAGCTCAAATACCTCGGAGACCCCAGGATGACTGGCTGACTTGTTAAAGAACCTTAATTGAGGGGCCCTAATTCAGTGAGGAACATACTTTGAGGAGTCTGCTAACTCTGTCAGAAGATTAGGCTTTGGAAAGGCTGAACTTGCCCTGATGTGGTCAGCCCAGCAGCACATAAAATGTGTGTTCTCTTCCAGCTAGCATTTCTTTGCGGAAGAATTTGCTGTGCTAAAGTGAGAGCTGTGAGATAACAAGGACCATCTCTTTGTTCTTGCCAAACTGGCAGCACCAAGCTGAATCCTATGTATGTAATACATGTCCAGTACAGAGCACTCACAGAGGCATACAGAGACATCTGCTCCACCAGTGTTCTCTGAGATCAAGCCAGGAAGGCTTTCCCTTCTATACTTTGGCCATGCTACTTCTTGACTTGTGTTGCCCACCTGTCCATTTTTCCAGATTGTTTATGGAATTCTTCCATTTGATATGGTCCTTCCGTTTTTCAGTTATCCTATTTTGTGATTATATATGTTGATATGATTCTTTGAATAATACTTGTGCCTTTCATTAAGAATGACAATAGTGTCTGCTCACCATTTTACCTCCAAGGCCTAGGACAGTGCCTGGTGAAAAGCAAGAAACACATATAATTAATAGTGAACCTGATATGGTATAGCATCATTTACAGTAGTGAAAATGTAGAAATGACCCAGCTATCTATTGATAATGAAATAGTTAAGTTATGATACAACCATTGTGGAATTCTGTGCAGTTGAGATAAACAGTGAAGTAGAAAAATGGATGTCCCTGGAGAACATAATTTTAAGTGAAATAAATCAGAGACACATGCTTAACTATTATGTTGTTTCTTTTGTGTGAGAATCTGCAAAGGTAAATAACCAAAACATGATAGATACTGGGAAGTAGGAAGAAAATGTTCCCATGGAAGAAATAGAAGGGAGGGGGAAAGGAGGAAGGAAAAGAAAAGTGGAGGGACAAAAGAGAATAAGGGAAAAATAGAAAAAATAAATGGAGAATTTAGAAGTTTTGAAGAGGAGCAGGGGAAATGGAGAAAAAAAAGCGAATTAACATATATTATGTACAGGTACAAATTTCCTGTGATGAATGTGATAATTATGTATATCAAAAATATAGCAATAAAATTAATTTCAAAAAGATCTATGTTCAGTAATCTGGAAAATCAGTCACAAAATCCTATTTTTTAAAAACTGAAATACAAGCCGGGCGTGGTGGCGCATGCCTGTAATCCCAGCACTTGGGAGGCTGAGGCAGGAGGATCGTTGTGAGTTCGAGACCAGCCTGGGCTACAAAAGTGAGCTCAAAGCCAGCCTGAACTGCACAGTGAGACCCTGTCTCAAAAAAGCAAAAAAAAAAAAAAAAACTGAAATACATTTTTATCAATGGGGACTTGTTCAACCATACTAAGTAACCAGTCTGAACACAGTAATATTACATAATACTTCACACTTGTATAGCAAGTTGCATGCTAAAAGTCAGATCTCCTGAGGACACAAGGATGAGTAAGACAAAGTCCTGCAGAACTGAGTGGGAGGAATCAGTACACAAAGAGGCAGTTTCAATCAGAGTGATAAGTTTTAAGATGACAGAAATACAGCAGCTGGCCAGGTTGGACATGTGAAGGAAGAGCACTTGAGATGGGGGTGGGGGTACCTAGCAAGTGGATGATAGAATTCTGTGGGATTCCAAGTTAGGGGCAGGAAAAAGAGCTCAGAAGAAATGAGGATTTTGGGGAGAGCAAGAAGCTAGTGCCAAGAAAGAGAAAGAGGCTGGTTTGTTGACATCTTTAGTTTATTATGACTGGAGACAACATTTGAGAGCAATTGAAACCATCCTGGAGAGGCCAGCAAGTGTCAGATCATGAAGGGCCTGTGAACTAACTGGGTTATAGAATTGAAACTTTTATCTTGAAAATAATGAGCTACTGGAGGATTTGCAATAGATGGAAATGTGGCTGTATTTGCCTTTGAGAAAGATTTCTTTGCCTGCAATGTGGAAAGTGTAATAAGAGGCTGCAACTAAGAAAAATATAATGAGGATAGATGTGTAAGGTCCAAGAGACATTTGAGATAAAATGGATCAGATGTGGGTCTGAATGGATGATCTCAGTTCACTCTTTGAGATTAACTCAAGTATCATTTTATTCAAGGTGAGTAAGGGAGGCTGTGAGGAATGCTAAGTGATTTATAGCTAAGTGATTTATAGCAGATGCAAAGTATCCAATCAGAATTTTGGCTGTCCATCTCGAACAATCTTTGTTCATTTCCTAAGAAAATGCCATTAAAGTTTTTAGACTTCTATGTGTAAATCCCTTTTTAGGAACTCATGTCTTATTTCACCATTGACAGTTAAGTAGCAGTCATTCCAGAAATACTTCATCTGAGTTTTTAATTGATGTCCCTGTGCTATGGCTTCAAACCCTGCAGCTTCAAGTGTTTCCTTTACTTGGTGTTTAATGAATAGCCTGTAAGTAAATACTGCCATCCCTGTAAGGCTCAAATAAAGAGCCTGACGTTTATAAATAATGGGCCTGAGTCCCAATTTGCTCACAAATTAAACAGTAAAACAGGTTTCTGATTTCACAGTATCGTATCTGGTAGAGATTGCCCTGCAACTCCATTGTTCTGCACACTAGGCAGTATCTCCCTGCCTGGTAATTCCTCAGTATGGTGTTACCAAACTTTAACTGTTACCAAGACATGGTGTGTTTTAACATGAGACACTTAGACTGTCAAGATGGGAGAATGGTAAGGAGGACTATTCACTGAGCTATAAAATTAGGAGCAAGAGGAAAAGACAGAAGAATTGTCCTACCAGTTATCATCGAATTGACAAGACTTCCATCAGATCCTGTAGAGCTGCCTCCCAGCCAGGACACCATCCCTTTTCTTTCTCTACAGTCAAGAATCCTTTGAGGACTTGGGTGCATTTTAACAGTGTCTCATGGAGGCAAGTCTTTCCATCACTGTCCCAACTAACCAGGGAATGCTGCTTATCTTATGAAGCTCCAGTGCCTCCTTTGGAATTTTGTCTTAAGTCACATTCCTATGATGGAGATAAAATACCCCATATCCACGACGCAAAAGAAAGGCAATTTCATTTTGGCATGGTTTTAGAGGTCAATTCATGTGTGGTTGAAGTACTTGAAGTGGAAGAAGCGCATTGCAAGAAACCTGCCCATAGAATGACGGTCAGGAAGCAGAGAGCAAGACAGGAGCCAAGGCCAAGAATACACACTCTCAGGCCATGCTTTCAGAGACTTGCTTGTTGCAGTCAGGCTCCACCTCCTAACAGGACTTTCAGCTACTCTCTGCTAGATGAATCATTGATGAGTGAAGTGTCCCTGTGATCCTCCCTGCCCAATGGGGAGACTTCTGCTTCTGGCTAAGGAGCAAACCACATGAAACAAAACAAAATGAAGTGGAATCAAAACAGACGATATGAAGCGAAAGTTTTGAAGACACTGGGAACAAAGGACAATACAGAACAAAGGACAGTGACTCCAGAGAGCCCAGAAATAAACAAGGTAAGCCCTATGAACACTCCAGCTTAGTTTTTAACAGCATTATTGAGCAATGATTCATACACAACACGTTGAAGTGTGTCATTCACAGATGCATTAGCATATTTACAGATATATAAAGCTATAAAAAGGTTGTTAACATTTTCAGACATATAAAATACTATCGTTGTAATTGGCTTCAGTCCATAGAATATTTGTCAGTATTTTAGTGTATATCAGCAATTTATTCCTTTTATGGTAAAAAACATATTCCATAGTGTGAATATACTACATTTTGTTCATGTATTCATCAGTAAATGGACATTTGGCTGGTTTTAACATTTTGATTGTTATGAATAATGCAGCTATAAACACACCTTTCGGAATTCTGGGATTACAAACTTGTTCCACCATGTCCAGCTATATAATAGTGTTGTGGTTTAGGTCTAAAGTGTCACCCAAAAGTCTTGTACTCAGCACCTGGCTACATTCCTGTTCCCAGTTCCCCCTCCTCTCTTTTCTCTGCCTGCTGGCCGCCATGGAACAAACAGCTAAATTCTACCAGGCCTATCTACAATGCTTTTTCTGCCCTGGATCAGTGTACTGAGTCCACGGGAAACTGAGTGAATTAAACCTCTCCTTTAAATTGCAAATGTTGGACACCCTATCACAGTGACAGGAAAATGACCAAACCAGATGGTGTCTTTTGAAACACAAGTTTTTCATTTTGATAAATCAGATCTATCTTTTCTCATTCATTTAGTGATATAAATAACAATCCTTTGCTGAATCTGAAGTCATAAACATTTAAACCTCTGGCTTTTTTTGTTTTTTTTTTTTTAAGAATTTTGTAAACCTGTTATATTAACTCAAATCCATTTTTGAGTTCATTGTTACACATCGTATAGGGAGCAGTTCAATCCAATCCTTTTACATCTGCCTCTGCACTTGTCCTGGCACTATCTGTTCTTCCTTCACAGGATGGTCCTTATAATCTGAACTGTTCAGAAGACTGACAGAGGAAGATGCCAAGTTTGAGGATAGCCCAGGAAATTAGCAAGATTCTGTCTTATAAATGAAATGAAGCTGTTCACCATAGATACATAGAGTTATTTTTTGGACTTTCAGTTCTAGTCGCTTGATGAGAATGACGTAACCTTATGCCAGTACCTTTGTAGTATAATGTAAAAAAATTCCAGAAGCTGCTGGAATACAGTTAGGGACGGTTTGTTTAGATCTAGTTCGGTATCTTATAGACATTGCATTAAATCTGTAGATCAGTTTAGAAGGTATTACTGTCTTAATATTAAATCTGACCCATGAACACAGAGATTTTCTATATATTTAGACCTTTTAAATTTCTTTTCAACAGTGTCATACTTCTTAAAGCATAAAATTTTACTTATTTAAATTTGTCCTAAGTATTTCATTATTTTGATAGTATTAACTGAATTGTTGCTTTAAAACTTCATTTTGGCTTGTTCATTGCAAGTTGATTTTTGTAAAGTGATCTTATATCTTGCATCCTTAATCAACTTGTTAATGAGACATAAACTTGTTATGGTTTCCTTAAGAGTTTCCATATTTAAGGTTATCTCATCTGTGAATTGAAATGGTTTTGCTTTTTTTCTTTTCCAGTGCAGGTGATTCTTTTTCTTGTGTAAATGCCTTGGGTAGAATTTTAATACAGTGTTGAGATGCTGACATCTTTGTCTTATTTCTAATTTAATGGCAAAGCATCTATTCATTCAACAGTAAGTATGCTGTTAGCTGTAGATTTTTTCATAGCTATTCTTTAATGAATTCAGAGAACTCTTCTATTCCTAGTTTGTTTCATGTTTCTGATGGGAAGAGGTGTTGCATTTTGTAAATGTTTTTTCCTGCCATCTATTGAAATGACACTATGGTTTTGTTTTTATTCTACTTTGATTGTACACTATATTGATTCTGACATTAAACTAACCCACATCCTTGAGATAAATATTATTTTCATGGTTATGTCATTCATTTTTATGCTGTTGGATTCAATTTTTCAGTATTTTGTTTTGGATATCTATATCCACTTTTGGAAAATATGTTAGTCAGTAGTTTTCTTGTGATGTTTTTGATTTTGGGTGTCAACAAAATCCTCACCTTCTAGAATGAGTTGGGAAGTTTTCTATCCTCGACTACTTTAGAGAAAGTGTAAAGAATTAGTGTTAGTTCCTTAAATGTTTGCTAGTTCAGTGGTAAACCATCTGGGCCTGGAATTTGGCTTGCAGGAAGTTGCTTATTTTTATTTACAGGTTCATTGCCCCTGTAGTGGATTTCTAACAGGTGGTCAACTTAGTGTACCCAGCCGAATTAGACTAGTGTGGTGCCAAGTGTAGGAGACCTGTCTGAGGATCGTTGCTAGCAGCAGTAAAGGCAGAACAGGAGAAGCTGCTGGGATGCTGTTAGGGATGCTGTTTGGAAAAATTGTTGGAGCTGTTGGAAGCTGCTAGTTTTCTTTGGCTGTTTTGCTGGAGGACCTTGTCATGCTGGCCTTCCTGATGAGCTTTGAAGAAGATTGGGTCCTCCTCTTGAACATTGATTCCTGGCTCTAGAGGGGAAAATGTTACACTGCTGAGCCTCATGCAGCTTGTCATACTGGCTTTCCTGATAGAAATTGGGCTTTCCTCATCATTAGAGGAGCTTGGGACCTCACTGTTGCTGAGGATGGCTGTGGTACTTTTGAGGGAGTGCTGGTGCTTACCTTGAGCATTGTTCCTTAACCTTAGTTCAGATCCCTCAGCCTGCTAACATAGATCCTTCATCCCACTGGCATAGATTTCCTAGCTTTCACTACTAACCTTGGTACCTTTCCGGTACAGATCCATGAAGTGGGCCTGCATGGGACTTTGTTGTGAGCTCTAGGCCTCACATTGGACTGATGGGAGGCATTGTTAGGAGCTATGGGCCCACAGGTAGATTTGTTAGTATTTAGTGTGTGGATAGATTTCTAGCACTTGTAATATATAATTCTTGGGTGATTCATTATAAAATTCTATTATAAAAACTGCCCTGTACTATATTATTCACCTTGAAAAAAACCACAAGCCGTGATAGTCCCTCATGTGAATTTTGATTGTAGATATTTTTGGATTTTGTAATATCTTTATGTACTTAGTGAAATGTCTTGGGGATGTGACCTAAGTTTAAATATGAATACATATATGTTTATGTCTTTATATATCTTATGCACATAACCTGAAGAGAATCTTATATATATTTCAACCATGTTGTACCTATAACAGAATTTCATGGTGTGCAATTTTCTACTTTGTGGTGTTACTCTGGTGCTGATAATGTTTTGAATTTAGAGAATTAAGGTGTTAGATTAGGAATGGTCATCCAATTCAATTTATTTGAGTATTTGTCGTTTCTTTTAGAATCCATTACAGGGGCTGAGGAGATAGCTCAGTAGAATAACCACTTGCCTGGCAAGTGCCAGGGCTTGAGTTCAATCCCCAGTTACACTAAAGGAAAACAAAAACAAAAAACATTTCAGTAGTTTGCATCTTTCTAGGAGTTTGTCCATTTCATCTATCTACTTATTGGCATATAATTATTTGTAGTATTCCTTTGCAATACCCCTCTTTCATTTTTCATTTGAATAATTCAACTCTTCTGCCCCCCCCCCCATTTTGCCTTGTGAAAGATTTGACAATTTTGTGGACCTTTTGAAAGAACTAGCTTTTCACTTCACTGATTTTTTTCCCATTATTTTTTCTATTCTGTTATTTTCTACTCTAATTTTTTAAATTTCTTTCTTTGGCTTGCTTTAGATAAAAACCACAGAGTAAAATACTTATATTATTTGTGTTTGGTTTTGTTAGCCTATCGTCCCTTCTCAGAAAGCTGTCATATTCTATCATTGGATAGGTTTAAATTCTTGTATATTTGTCCTGTACATATTGTCAAATTACAGCAATTTTTGTAAAGAAGTGGGTTTCTAGCCTTCGAAATATGTGGTTCATAGAGCCTGAGCATAAGTGTACCTAAAAGTGTTACAGAAATGTGTAATGTCAGGTCTTTCGTGGACCCAATAAAGCAAAATCACATTAACAGTGCCCAGGTAATTACTATACTCATTAAGCTTTAAGAAACACACTGATATAGATGCACCACCATTGAAGGAGACCAAAAGGGTGACCTGAGTTTGCCTAAGGGTACATGTGATGTTAAAGAGCTTATATCTAGATTTTCATGTAGTATGGACTAAGATAGGACTGGGCTTCAATCACAGCTCTGAAACTTGCAGGTAAACTGATCAGAAAACCACTGGCTGAAGTGAGGAAGAAACTAAAACAGTGGCTGAGATGGAGAAAGGCCTCTTGGAAGGGCAAAGACCTAGTAGAGGTAGTGGAAGGATACAGATATTATCATACTACCTATATGAATTTTAAAAACTATACAATTTTTATGTATATACATGCATGGAAATTATGCATACAAATGTATGTATATGCATGTATAATCTTTATACAGAGCTGTGTAAAAATTATAACATTTAAGCTATTGTGACCTCTTAGAAGGTGAGGTGTCATGGTACATAAGAAATAGATAAATTACCTTCACTCATATACATACATATATAGTCTTTATACAGGGAAGGATAACACATTTAAGATAATAGTTATATTTTGGAAGATAAATTAATTAATATTGTGCATAATAAATTAAAAATTACATACTTCAAAACTCAGCACTTAAGATACACATTTTCTGCCATCTAGATGTGGTTTAACTATCTTGTCTCATAGTTTCCTCAGGAGGCAACAATCAGGTTGTTAGTTGGGAATGCCCTCTCCTCTGAAGACTGCCAAAGTGGATCTGCTTCCAAGTTCATGCACATGGTTTCACATGTTCAACCTAGGTCTTTCGGGTACAGTAAGGCCTCAGTTGCTCAGCAGCTGGTGGCAGCGAGCAGTGGGGGGAGGTGCTTCCCTTGGTTTGCCTTTTGGGCCTTCCCACAGCATGGCAGTAGGCTTTGTCAGAGGGAGCATGTGAGAGTATTAGCAGAGTGGAGGTCACAGTCTTACATAACAGTTTGTAGAGTTTTTCAGTCCATAGTTAGCCAGCTCCAAGGTAAGATGGCAAGGCAGAAGGGCCTGGCCAAAGAGAGCTGCCTACCGGAAAGCTCATTCCTTGGTCAGAAGACTTACTATTCAAGTGACTATTATTTCCAAACAGATTCATAAGTTCAGTAAAATCTGCAGATTCCCAGCAGGACTATTTTTGTAGAATTAACATGCTGATTCTAATCAAATGGAAGTACAGATGACCCAGGGAAGAGAGAAATTGTTTCTAGCTTGAGTAGATCCTGGAAGTCATCTGGGGGAGGGGTAGTTCTTAAAGCTGAGCCTTGATTGCTATGGCTACTCCTGTTTACCTTAGCTTTTCAGAATAAGAATCCAATCTAGTGTGATCAATAACACTGCAAGAGAATTTCCAGCCGCATTCCATGATACTCTGCAGCTACTTTAGAGACCTCTCTGATGCTTCATTGTGAATATGCCCAACCTCCCCAGGGTGACCCCACAACCCCTACTATTGTTAGTTTTTTAAAAGTTAGTTGCAAACTATTATATATAAGGTCCTGATTAATAAATAAAAGCCCCAAAATGTATCTCATATGAGTGAACAGAATAATAGATATTCAGTAAACTCTTAGGACTAGTTTGTTTCTCAATCCTGAAGCTAAAGCTTATTTCTTTTCTTTATAATGCTTATTTAGTGCAGCCTTTTTTGTGTTACAAATTTTATTCTTGCCCTCTTCATTCATCCGTCCACTCAAGGTGTCTTGTGAGCACCTACATGCTAAGCTAATATTATTAAGATAGTCACTCTTGAATTGTTAACTGCTAGCTGGGGACACAGAGTTATAAACATAACAGTTCATAGTGTTATCATTGTTACCAGGAAAGACCTCAGCATACCCTGGTCATGCAATAACTTGAGTAAGACATGCAGTAATCAAGCTCATTAGGACTTCGTTTTTGCCAAAAATGTTATTTATTCAGTAAACTGCAAAATCTATATGTAAAGCTTGCAGCTGCTTGAAGCATATCCACTGACTAGTATCCCCAAAATGTGGAAGAGGAGTGACAATTCTGTCATATATTATGCCTTTTATTATTAGCAGTAAGTAGCTGTAGCGTACAGTTTGACTTTAGATTAGGGGCAGAATAGAAGAGTGTCTTGGATTATCAGTGCTAGAATAGTTACCTAAAAGTACTTTAAAGGTAGCTGTGTTTATTTCTGCTTAAGGATGTTATTGTCTCCTATGCAAAGATATGTGATTAATTCAGATCTAGTTCTTGCATTCTTCCTTCTTGGCCTTTGTGACTATTTGGTTTATTTATTTTAATTGAGGGTTATTTTGATTTGCTTATTTTTCCCTGAGAAAATCTAGATTGTTCATTATTATTAGTTTTTAAGTGATGCAGTTCTGACATACTGCATAGCATTTGAATGAGAGCTGGGCTCACAGTTAGTAGGGGAGAGGAGGTCTCAGAACCTCATATTTATGTCCCGCTGTCTTGGACACTTGCAGCAGCTGTCAAGATTTCAAATGACCACACCTAACAGGCACCTTTTTTGGAGTTTCAGTTAATAGACTCAAATCAGGAGTGTAAGAAAGCATGGTGTGGCTGAGAATCTCAGGGACGCCCTGAAAGCTGTGTGCAGGACAGTTAAACCTTACCAGTGCTTGGGTGCAAGACCAGTGCAACTAAAGAGCTAGCTGACTGAGGGCACAACCGGAGCTGTGTACCATAAGACTAGACAGCTATTCTAGAGTCCTTGGCTGCTACAGGCTTCACTGACAAAAACTGAATTTGCCGTTCAGAGTTGAGTAGCTCTAACTTCCTTATCTACAGAACTAACAGTCTTCACTGGTTGCAGAAAGCTCTGGCTTTCCCCCTGCTCTTGGCAAAGATTTAATAGCTGTGCCCTGCTGCAATGTGGTTTCATGTTGCTCAGACCTCATTCTTATCACAAAACATGCAGTGAAGCTTCACCATAAATATGTAATGAAAAACTCTTGACAAGGAAAATGAGCTGAGCACATTCTGTGATCCAGCAAACTGATTTCTTCTGTATAAAGGTCGTCTGTTAGCCTCCTTACCCAAATGCCATAAAGCTTCTTTGTTTGTAAGGGGCACAGTACGATTGGCTGGGTTCCTACCAGTCTGTCAAATAGGACTTCAATATGCTTACCATTGTAATTAAGTATCATTGTAATAGCAGACATGTTTAGTCCTTAGTACTGTAAATAACTTCTTGAAGACATAACACAACTGTCTTTATGATGTGTCTTATGTTGTTTTCCTTTTTGAAGACAAAAATGTGTAAGGGAACTGAAAATAGCATTCTGAGGCTAGAAGGTATCACTCAGACACACTGCATTCTGTTGAGTGGAGTAAATAGGGAATAAAGTGAATAAACAAGCTTTGTGTAGTTGAGCTAGTTTCTTCATTGAATTGATTGCATAGTAAAAAGAGGGAGTTAGGAAGGACTGTTTTAAACACTAGAAGAGACAAAAACATAGTTTCTTCTTTGGCCATGACTTTTTTAAAAAGTAAAAGAGGTAAATAACTTTTAATCTGTGAAATTTAGATATTGATCATGCATATTACTAAGAGTTCACTCTCAATTTTGTTAGTAACAAAACAATAATATTGTGGCAATGTAGGAAAATGTCCATAATTTTTTGAGTTGCATATTAAAGAGGTAGTGGAAAAATAGGACAGAGGAGACTTTGCTATATGTACTTAAAGAATAGATGGAGGGAAGCAAATAACACAGCATGGTAAAAATGATTATATTTATTGGGGGGTTATTTTATCATTCTTTAAACTGTTTTGTCCTCAAAATTTCTGAGTGTTTTTTAAAAATCTTTTAATTTATTTGGTACAGGGTCTCACTGCGTAGCTCAGACTCATAGTGGTCCTCCTGTTTTCAGGCTCCCCACCACTGGGATGACAGGGATATGCCACCACACCCACATACAGTGGCTGGATCAGTGGACCCAGCCCAGGGTGGGGCCAGCACCCTGACATGGCATGTGGTACTGGGGATGGAACCCAGGTTCTTGGGCTTGCCCAGGCTGGCATTTAGACCATTGAGCTGTCTCCCTGGCCCTTGTAATAATTTTTTTTTTAACATGACTGAATTCTCTAGAAGTAAATTTTAAACTTCTTTAAATAAACTATAAGACCCCCTCCCCCAAAACAAAAAACAGAAAAGCTTGGTATATAAATTCTAGCAGGTTTTTATCCTGTGTGTCTCCTGCCACTCTGTCAACACACAAACTTAGGCAGTTTTTAGATGTAGACTCTCCTGTATTCACTCTTTGCCTGGTCTTTTTTATCCCTGGTCCTCCGTCCTAGAGAGGAAGGAGAAATGGGTATTAAGAGCTTTCCTGAATGGGAGGATACTGTAGTGGTAAATGCTGGCATCACCAGGATTTGGAAGCCAGTGTCACAGCTTGCTGGGTGCAGTCTTGGGCACATCACTTACTGTCTCTGGCTTACTTTCTTCCTTTGTTACAGGGAGTGATGTAGTAAATAGCTGACTCATAGAGTGAAAGCTCAATAAAATAGTACACATGAAATTCACGAGTGTGTTGTACAGACTCAGAAATGTTTCCTTACATTTTTCTCTAACTTCCACTTCCCCTTCTTATTCTCTTTCTCTTGTTCTGCCTCCCTGTGTTTCTTTATGAATTGTATGTTATTTTTTATTTTTTATTTTTATTTATTTATTTATTTTTTGGTCTTTTTGAGACAGGGTCTCGCTATGCAGTTGAGGCTGGTCCTGAGCTCACTTTTGTAGCCCAGGCTGGTCTCGAACTCGCACCAATCCTCCTGCCTCAGCCTCCCGAGTGCTGGGATTACAGGCGTGAGCCACCACGTCCGGCTTGTATGTTATTTTTTAAAGAGACTCTACATAAGCTTCCAGGATATAGCTCAGTGATAGGATTCAGGTTTACATAACCTGGTTCAATCCCCCAACAACAAAACAAGAAAGCCTCCCACTTTGCTGAGCTATAACTGATAATTCTTAAGTTCATGACATAAATAGACATTTCTGGAGAGTAATGTTTACATGATTGATGAAAACAGTGATCATTATTTACTCTATCTTGCCACAACTACTGAAACATTCGAAGTTGTCCTATTAATTCATTGTTACTAGCAATATATTTTAAGTGAAGTGTCTTAAATTTTAACTATATTTTATAGGTATAGTTACATCCTTTTCTTTGTGTGTAGTTAGTATATAATGGGAATGGCATAACTTGCTGGGAAGAATATGGCAACTAGATAGGCCTGGGTTGGAATTGGATACTTATTTGCCTTGTTAGATAATCGCACTAGACCATGTATTTCTTAACTTTGTAAGAAGGGGATAATGCTCACTCTGAATTGCTGCTGTAAGGCCAGCAAAGCTGATGCACAGGCCACTCACTGTGTACACACAGTACCTAGTATCTAGTTGTGTTATCTAGTCCATGGAGAGCTCATAGTATCCTGTGGTCCTAGAGAAAGAATATGGACAAGTCCTGGGCCTTTACTGAGGAACTTGGGTGCAATAGTATGAGGGACCTGATTTCCTTCAGTTCTTCTTAAGACACCAGACAGACAAGAAATGGTACATTTGCTTGGAGTTTTTCCTTTAAGTACTGTGTGTCTTAGTCCTTCATTTTTTAACCTCATAACTCAGCTTTTCTTGTTATCCACCTGGAGTACAGTGAGAATTCCAATACAAGTAGATTGTCATAATGTGGGACATTTACCCTCAGGTATTTAGGAATTGAATGGAACATTAAAATTCTTGAACATTTCACTTGAAATGTTTATGTATTCACTGTATCCATTCTATTCAAGGGCCTGAGAAAAATTTTGATGTTATGACAAAGGCTTTTTGTTATTTGTTTAAAGATCTGTATTATTGATTGGTTTCCTAAAAGAATATGTTACTGGTTAGTATACATGATCTTCTGATAGAATTTTGTCTCTGTCCCATAAATAAAGTTACAGTCATTGAGAATGAGCAGTTCATGTGTGACTTCCACATCAGTAGTGCCACAGAACACCACACAGGTCATATTAATATTTAGTTTTTTAGAAAGCATTTAGAAGAGCATTACCAGTCATTGTTAAAAACAGTTCTGCTGTGCTGAGGTACATTACCTCTCTGAAATTGACTTTTGTGAGATAAAGTATATCATCAGTCTGGTACAAGGCATTTACCTAGAAGAACCAGTATGGAAATGATACAATTACAGTTGAACCTGAGAGAAGGCCAAGACCTTACTTATTTTGTATTGGTGATCAAAAGGTCCATGAGGGTACTATAATACATTTTTGTGGTATATTTATATGATATACATACAGTATTCCTGTGGTATACAGGTGGTGGGTAAAGTGCTAAAGGGGAAGTGTGGGTGAATACTGACCCTAGGCTAGAAGACCTGGTGTAAATGCAGGTGTGGGTCAGTGCCTTGATTGTGACAGGTAGCACTCTGGAGAGCTCAGCTGTTTTAAAATTCATTTGCAAAGTTGGACCTAAGGATTATCAGATGCTGGAGAAGGACAAATGAAATTAGTATCCAGTACATCTTTAAGAAACAATACAGTGTGGTGCTCAAGACCTATTATGATGCAGAAAAAGGTCTTTTTAAGTGCAGAAATTTTGACTTATGAAAAAAAGTAGGTGAAGTTTGTAATTAAAGACCAATTTGTTTTGTTTGCTTACTTGCTTGCTTATTTATTTATTTATTACAAGGTTTCGCTATGCAGTTCAGACTCATAGTGATCCTCCTGTCTCAGCCTCCCCAGCCCTGGGATTACAGGTGTGCGCTACCACACCCAGTTTTGGTGACTGGCACAGAATGCAGTACCACGGATCAAGCCTGAGTCCTTGCACTGGCCAGGCAGGCATTTAGACTGCTGAGCTATGTCCCCAGCCCCTCAAAGGCCAATTTGTCATCTTGTTTTATACTTGGGCAGTGATGACTTCAAGGCTCTCCTTTTTATCCACAAGGATCAGTTAGCCAGAGCCTAAAATGCACCTAAAGGTAGGTGTTATAGTCAGGATTCCCAGTAGAATATATCTAATATAGGACACATAATTTATAGAATTATTTTATAATATTTACCCAAAGAGTCAAATGCAAAAGCTTAGGTAAGATCTGTCCATACACAAGAGAACAGAGAATCTAGCTATGGGCTTAGATCTTGTGATGGTATTCTGCACAAGTCCAGCTGAAGACTAGAACCCATAGTTTGTCTGCCATGACTCCAGCTAGAAGGAAAGACATTGACACAATGTGTCTTCCAAGTCTGTATCAACAATCTGCACTGGGAAGGCCCCAGTGATGGAATCTAGAAAGTCTGCACCAGCAGAGTAAAAATCTCCACAAGATCCTGGAAGTAATACTCAAAATGAGGACCAGAGCTTCCTGAAATGAACTGCAGCCATCCTCAGTGACCACAGGGCCCAAGCTCTTCCTATGAGAACAGCTGAGTACATAACAGGAAAACCAGAGTAACAAGCTTCTCTGGGACTTCAACAGTGCACCATCTTCCCTTCTAGTTCTCTTTGACAACAGTCTTCAGATGGGCCTTCTGTACCCAGCACCATGGTACCTTCTGTACCATCAGTTCAGCTGTGTGTTACAAGTCGACCATTAGTTATTATACCACTGTTATTATGGTTTATATCTAGGTGCCCCTCAAAGTCTCATACACTCATAGGTGGGGCTTTGGGAAGCAGCTGGGTCATGGATGTGTGGTACTGGATCATGGGTGTATGATAATTGGATTAGTTTGTTGAATGGTTTAGTGTTATTCTGAGTGGGGATAATGGAAAGGACCACCCTAATGTAAAGGGAAAGATGGAAGGCATGGAAAGGTGCCCCTTCTCTACCCTGGACTCTTACTCTTCTGCCATGTTCTTCTGCCTTGCCATGCTGTTGTGAAGCTAGCCAGCTATAGACTGAAACCTCTACAACTGTGAGTTAAAAATCAGCCTTTCCTCTTGTAACTTGTGGGTTTCAGGTATTTTATTCCAGCAATGAGAAAGCGACTAGGATGTGAGTATTTTTAAATCTAACCATTTCCCCATCTCCAACACCCTTCCATAACAACTTGTATTGGGGAAGTAAGTAAGTCAACAAATACATTATGGGAACTAAACTTACAGAGAAAAGATCAGAACTGTTGCTAGAATGGCAGGAGATAGAGCTAGAAAACCTAGGATGAAGTTGACTGTTGAGACTAAGTAACATAAGAATAATTTAGTTGACTATGTATGAAGATAAATAAATAGTAATGTGATTATGGTGAAAAAAATCAAAGTAAAGACATTAATGCTACTCATTTTTGCTGAAATGCTGATTTATGTATATTACTTTTGACTATTATGTTAATGAATTAGAAAGTTAAAGAAGTTTCTGAAACAAGGACAGATAAAATTAGAATGCGATTACAGAAATAAAACTAATGTTTCTCATATATCATAGCTTTTCAACAAGCTACTTCCATTTATTGTCTCTGGACAAAACATTGTAGCATAAAAATGTTTTGAAAACTGACCATGTATCCTGATTATTTCTTCTCTGTGCATTTTTGGTAAAAAAATTTACTAGAAAAATGCTAATGTATTATATATTTATAATTTTATATTTCTTTACCCCCCTCAGTTTTTAGGATAAATAAGGTCATTTAGGAAATGTCTGCTGCAAATGTTTTCCTAGGCACAGCTTGGGAAGTGCTAGGTGCCTTGGGTAAATGGATGAAGTCTCTTCCATCAGTCTCTTGTCTTAGAGATCACAGAAGGACTTTGGGGGACAGTAGGTAGGGTGAAGATATTGTTCCTAGCCAAATAACCAGTACAAGGCATGTGCAAATAGGCAGTTACTTTGTGAAAAGGATTAAGATATAATATTATTACAGAAGTTAAACACATTATTATTATTACTATTATTATTATTATACTTTTTAAAATAAAATATTTTAAATACAAATTTTATTTTAAAGTGAAAGTAAACCTGCACACAAACCAACCTGTGTCTATTTTGAGGATAAGGTTTCTTGTGCTTTGTAATGTTTTATTGTTTGCTTTTTGCTTCTGGAGAGTGAACCTAGAGCCTTTCCATTGAGCTATATCTTCAGCCTTTTACATATTTTGACACTGGTGTCATTAAGTTGCTCAGGCCAGGTTTGAACATGGTAATAATCCTTCTGCCTCAGCCTCCTAGGTACACCCACATGCTAGCTTAAAAGATCAGTGTCTTTGTTGAAAATAGGTAGATAAAAGAACTATCTCATTTGTAGTTTTGCTTGTTTTATTTCAGTAGATATGATTTAGAATTTCCGTATGCAAAATTACTACAAATTGACTTTGACAGAAACATCATATACCTGGAAAATTATTTTAGTAATTAAGGCAAAAACTTCAAATGGGATGAAATGGTAATTCATTAAGATTTATAGGCTAGGCAATTTAAGATTTTGAGGGGAAAAATAATAAAGGACCTGGTACAGAGATAATTCACTGAGTGGGAGATAAAGCAATTATGAGAGAGAAACAAATTCATTTATTATGGACTCAGACAATGAGAGCATAAAGAAGAGGGGAAAAAAGCAGATTTTTCTGCTTACATGTATGAGCCTAAAATGGACAGCAAATTGGGGATGGTTTGCATTGTTAGGGTCTAGAAAGGTTAATACTATGTCATAAAGGACTGAGATAATCGTCTGTCTTTAAGAATGTCCGAAAACACCTGATCATCATGTTACTGACAAAGGCATGACACTAGCAACACATAAAAACTTCAGAAACATCCTGATAAAAAATTTGACAAGATTAAGGGATTTTTTTGAAATGTTTAATCCAATAGGTATGTCTTAGAAGGTCTAGAAAGAATAAAAAGTTGTTTGAAAGTTGTATTTTATTTTATTATTATGTTTTTAATTTGTGGAACAGATTTATTTCACTTAATATTAAAGTTGGAGCTTACAAGGAAAAAGATTTAATACAGGGTGTATCATTTACAGGATTATTTTTAACTATTCACTCAAAGAGCCAAATTTCAAAGAGTGCAGGTCTGTCCACATACTAGAGACCCAAAGAATCCAGCTGAGTCCCTGGATCCTTTAGAAATGTCCTGCAGTTCCACCTGGAGGCCACAACAGTGTCTCATGCAAGTCCATACTGCGGGTCTGCACTGGGTGAGGCCCAAATGAAAAGTTGTATTTTAAAAGATGGTATATATTTCAGAGGAAAGTGAGCATAAAGGATATAAAATAATAAAGGTAGTTAAGGCTTATAGGGAAGACTGTAACATTTCTTCTGTCTCTCTAACTTGCCTCTCTATGTGTAATGCTGAAAATGAACTATCTTCCAAGCACTCCTGTGTTTTGAGGGTGACATGGCTTTAGTCTTAGATGCATTGGACACTCTGGGGACTGTGCTAGGTTAATTGTTGGCAAGTAATCTAGACACTCCCACTTTGCTTGTCTGATTTACAGAAAGTTGTTTTCCTTATCTTTATCATATTCCCTGCCAAAGACTTTCCAAAACCTCACATTTTTCTCTAACACTGTCCCACATATAGAATCAACAGACTTCATTTCCCCTCCCTGTAAGGACAGCACAGTTCCAACCACAGGACAACCTCAAATGAGTATTTTTCAGGTTCAAATTGAACAGATCCATCTTGAACTGAGGCATTAGCGATTATGATATGAAATTATCATTTAAAATATTTTCACTTGTGTGTAGTCGCTTTATTCTTTCTTGCCTTTGCCATCTTTTGACCCACCCACTGAAGTTCTTGCTGTATTTTCTTAATTAGATATTTTTCTGGGAATACTTACCTCAAGGCTAAGAGTTTCAGAAGTTACCAGGAATTAGTGTTCTGTAACCTATATGTGTGGGAGGAATTATTTCTAGAAACCTAGAGAAGGAGATTACCAAATTTTATTTTATGTCTCTGTTTACTTTTTTGAGACAGTCTCACTATGTAGTCCAGTCTGGCCTCGAATTCACAAGATAGTCCCTACTGGCCTCAAATGTTCTGCTTTCCTACCTTGAACTCCTGACTACTATGATTACAGAAGTGTGCTACCACATCCAGCTCTCAGTCTTTTTACTTTCAGCACCTCTTTACTCTTGGGTTTGGTTTGGTTTCTGGGAATTGAACTCAGGTCTGCACACTAAGATATATCACCCACCCATTTTTATTTTTTGAGACAAGGTTTCAGTAATTCACTAAGCTTTCCACTTTTGGCTAGAAATTGCAATCCTGCCTGAGCCTCCTAGAGTGCTGGGATTGCAGATGTTCATCACTGCTCCCAGTTTATACTCTTAAAAATTAATGTAGATCATTTGTGTTCATATGGCCTGTGTCTACTGATATTTAATGTATTTGAAATTACAGTTGAGGCTCCAAGAACTGGGGATATGGCTCAGTGGTAGAGAACTTGTTTAGTGTATGTGGTTCAATCCCCAGCACCACAGGAAAAAGAAAACAAACTTCATTAAAATGTACATATACAAGCACATATCCATGAGCCATCAGGACCATGGTATCACTCTGGAAAACCCCTTGTACAGTCATGAGATGTGAGCAGGAAAGGCATTGCTTGTCTGTGTTAACATGAACATTGGTACTGAGTCCCCAAGAACACCTAGTCACTCACAGCTGATCAAGTATAATTACTCCTAAGTAGAATTATTATATGAGCTAATTCTTGGCTCATAACGAGTCTTCAGTAAATTCTCATGATTATATAAATACATCATATGGCTTCTTTATGCTTACGTTGTATATTTAAATACGTTATAGTGTACATGAATAATACCTATATACATTTATACATTATGCTATTTTATATACATGATACATAAGTATATATGTTTCTATTAGTTATATTATTGCATTGTTTATATTTCATTATAACAAGGATTTACAGCATGAAGAATAATAATATAAATATTCAACTCTGAGGATTATAGAATTAAGATTATCTGGATTTCTGGCTTTGACAGCTACAAGCATATGAACAAGTACACTCTAAACAAGATGCCCTAATTTAGCTGGTGTTTCTTATCAGTGTCTCTGGGATGAGAACTAGACACAGAGCTACAGAGTTTTCTTGTTAACTTGGGACAGATAGAAATTTAGGGAGTGAAAAGCAAGTGAACAATCTAGAAAGATTTATGTCATGTCTAATGTTCTGTTCAAAAGCTGAGCCCTAAAAAATGTTTCTTGTTAAAATTATAGATGAAATGAATAGGTAAGTATGTTTGATACCTTCCCTGGATATATAGGCTTTGTCTTCAGTTTTTAGTAACGTTGAGCATATCTACCAGTGTTCAGGAATCATAATTTAGTTTCTTAATATATTGCCAGTTAAGGCAAGCTCAAAGCTGTTTCTCAAACATGGAACCATCCCTCTCTAGATTATTTATTTTCAACATTACTTTTTTTTTTTTTTTTTTGTGGATAGCTGACATACTAAGCTTTATACCTGTCCTGGACTAGGCAGACAGAAGTCTTTCAGGTTAGTAGGTCCCTAGTTTGTTCAGCCAGGAGACCAGTTCATTTCACAGTAATATTTCTTTTATGTCATGAATTTGACTTATAAACACATTGTTATCAGACGATAGAAATTTGAGTGTCCCACTGACCTAAAATACTATTCCTCAGAGCCCATTGTTTAAGCCATTGGATTCCATCTTTGAAAAGAATTCAAAGCTTAACAAGACCAGTCAAATCCCCTCAGGATTTATCCTGAAACTATGTATATACAGAACCTTTGTTTGTTTATTCACTCATTTTTATGGCCAGCTCAGCCCACCCAGAGGGCAGGGCTGGCACAGCATGTGGTGCCAGGGATCGAACCGCGGTCCCTGAAGCCGCCCAAGCTTTCCCAAGCAGGTGCTTTAGACCACTGAGCTATCCCGCTGGGCCCAAAACTATGTATATACAGAAGTTACATTTTTAGTTATATAGGTCTTGCTTTAACTTGGTCTTAACTATTCATCAGAAAAGTATAACCATGAGGTATAAAATGTAATACCATATTAATATGCTGAGCTGTAAAAGACTCAAGTCACCAACCTCTGACAATGCTGGTTCTGCCGATAACCCACTACTATCATGGTCTATTGGACTGTATTGGGTTATTTTGCTGAGTACATGTACCTACAGTATTTGAATAGGCATCAAATATGAAAAGGTCCTTCAAAGACTTCTCACATACAGCTTCTTTAACAGCAGTGGAACACTCACCTCTGACAAAACAAAACAAAAAACAAAAAAAGGCAGATATAAATGGAACATTTTGTAGTAAAAAATATATATATACGCATATACAAAAGAGTTAAGATATACAGTTACTTTCTGTTTAATGAGAAGAAAGATTTGTACTAATATTGTCTAGTCAAGATATCATGTCTGCATCTTGTACTCTGAATAATTACTATGAAGACAATATGCAATGTATTAATTATTGTAACTGTCCTACTAACTTGTTTTGAAACTATCTTATTGCTATTTCTCATTAAAATTAATTTAAAAATCAATAAAATAAAATAATCCTTGGGAGAAAAAAAGAAGAAAGCTGTGAGTCACAACAATTTAAGATGGTCTTTCTCAGGGAACATTCAGCTTGTCAGAGGTTAGCTAATAAGTCACGTTTGCCTTTCTTTTCCTGAAAAGCATAGTTACCATTAAAGTATTTAGCTTGATAAAGTTGTATAAGTATTTTCTGACAGGTTTCTCCAGATTTACTTAAATTTACAAATTGAAAAATGTCACTGCCTTTACTTTTAAATGCTTGGTACAGTATGTTAGAGCATTATAAGATGTCATTAAGTTGTATTAAAAGTTTAAACTCAAAGGACAAGATTTTAAGTTCTTTTTATGCCAACATCTACTGAGTTTGCTTCTAATTTCCTCAAGGACATATTGAAAGTAATACTATCATTTGCACGTATTTGTCTTTTCCCCCCTCTTCCTAGTTCTTTCTCTTTTTGTTAAAAAGTTTTGGGGAACTGTAAGCTGTTCAAACAGTCATGTTAATGAATTTGAAAGGGTACTTTTCTTCTCTATCCCTACTGAGTCCCTGCTAAATTTCGAGATTGGTATTTTTAAAATTATCAAGTTAAAGGATAGTCTTTGTGGCTGTAAATGTGAGTCAAGTGTAGAATTATATAGCAACTGGAAGGGTTAAAAAATAGAATTTTTATTATTTTTGTGCTCTTTCTGTTTCTCAAATGAGTTATAAAATACAGTTCTCAGAAGAGTTGTGCTGCATAGGGAAGATCTAGGTAGTTTTGAAATCATTCATTCATTCATTCATTCATTCATTTATTCATTCATTTGCTTTTCCCTCATCCTAGTAAGTAGAAAAACTATATTCATTAAAACTTATTTCTCACAAAGGCTCTTTTTCTAAGAATTTTAGTTTACTCTTAGGTTTTGCTTTTATAGTTGCCTTTATTTTGTTGTCCATCAGAGAGTTTCTTGCCAGGATCACTTGAAGTTGGATGGACTCCATATTTTAAAATTTGACTAAAGCAGTAGTTTTCAGAATTCCATTAAAATAATGGTTGCAGCACAGCGTAAGCAGCATGACTTGGGAACAGTTAGCATTGTAGATTGTAAGGTCTGTGCCAATCGTACTGAAGGGAAAGGTGAATTTGGTGCTAAAGAGTTCACAAGCTGTTGAGGTGGTTCTGATCCAGGCTCCCGTGTGAGAGGTACTACATGAGGGGACAAGCCCCTTTCCTCCTTGCAGTGTGACTAGCTGATGGACAAGAGTACAGCCAGTTAAAACTTGGGGTTGTTATGATGTTTTTGTCTTTCACTAGGGAACATAGTGTATTATTTTGTGAATGAATTCCCTCATTATAAAACACTTACTGCTCTTCCTGAACATGCTATGCTTTAGTATGCTGTTAGAGTGCAAATACTTTAGAGGAGTGACTCAAGTGTAAAAAAAAAACTTGACTGAAGGTTTACTGACTTTCATTTAAAAAACTTTCTCCCTGGAAGCAGCTGACATGATGTTTCTTCTCTGAACAGCATAGAACAGAAACAAACTAGTCTTTTTGCCCTTAAGTAAAACAGAATCAAAGGTAGAGTATTAGCTGTGGTCAATGTCACAAGGCAGTGAATGCTCCTGGATTTTGTTTTGAAGAATCTTAAGTCATCATTTCTTTCCGGACTAAACTGTAATGCCAAGTCCCAAACAACAGAATGGTGCTTCCTCCTCAAAAGTCTCCCTTTCAGAACTCTGATCACTACTAAGGCTTTCTGATTTCGGACCCATAATGCCCTCTGGGCATTGGTCCAAGAAAAGGCAATACTTACAGTATCAGAATTTCAATACAAATCAGGTATTCACCAAACAGCCAGAAGCTTTCTAGTATTAGTAAATACCAAGAACTTTCAAACTATTTTGTCTTGCCTTATTCTCTCTCTCTCTCTCTCTCTCTCTCTCTCTCTCTCTCTCTCTCTCTCTCTCTCTCTCTCTCTCTCTCTCTCTCTCTCTCTCTCTGCTTTGCAGTACCAGGGATGGATCTCTGAACCTTGTACTTGCCAGTATTTTGTTTTTTATTAAAAAAAGATAAACAAAACAGTGAAACCAAGTTTGAAAACAGTTTAGTGGGACAGAAATTAAGATGATGTTGGTGTATATGAGTAGAGGGATGGGAATGCCAGCTGTGCATCTCATGGCAGCAGACATAACTCATCCTCTTTAGGAAGGACCAATGTCTTTTGTACATTCTTCATAGATAGATTGCTGGAGGTTTATCCTTCATTTAGGACATGGGATGGAGAACATATTCTGCAGGTGTATCTGGTCTTTGCAGACAGGAAGAATTTAGAATAAGAACTCAAACTGATTATGATGAAAATCATTACCTCTGTTGGAGGTTACATATTCATTGCTTTCTTTCATGCTGTACAAATGTTTCCCCATTTGAAATAAACCTACCTTTGGTTTCCTAAGCTTCTGCCTTTTTTTCTTCCTCTAAAAGGTAGCAGAATAGAGATGTTGTACAAAGTGGCCAGCAGCCTAACTAAAGACAGCTGGTACAGAACACTCACCAAAGCAGCTGCTCTAAGGCTGACTCAGGAAAGGCCCCACATCCCCAGAAACTTGCCAGAAGCCAGTGCTAGAGGAGTCACCCATACAACAAAATGGAGAAAATGTTTTTCTGTCCCTATTCCCACCTTGAGAGTGTTCTGAAGCTACAGAAATGTTGCAGCCCTGAGCTTGTTTTTGGGTTCTAGGTCTTGCTGGCTATTGGTACATGGTTTTTTGCTCACCTATATCTACCAACCATTATAAAAATCCCATTTCAATACAAATCAAGTGTTCACCAAGCGACTACAAACTTTCTAGTATTATTAAATATCAAGAACTTTCTAACTTTTTATTTTTAAGAAAAAAAGATAAATATAGCAGTGAAACCAAGTTTCAAAATAGGTTAGTGGGACAGTTACAGTAGTTAATATCTTATATATTATCATCTTCATAGTAGAGTGCAAGGTATAGGCCTGATATCATGTCCAAAAATATTAGCACAAAACTTTTTCAGTGAACTAAGAAACTAACTGTATCTTGTGTATACATATATTTTTTCTTTTTCTCTTCCTTTCCATTTTTCCCTATTGCAGTTTATCTTTTCTTTTGAGCAGTTTTTTTTTTCTCAATTCGCAATGTGTGTTGTTCATTTCACATTATACTTGTTCAGTTTCTCACACTTCTGAGACAATACAGCGTTTGCACATGTGGGTCTGTTTTGTTTCACTTACGAGTATAGCCTCAAGTTGCATCCACTTACTTATAAAAGTCTCCAGTTTATCCTTCTTTATGGCTGAGTAGTAATCCATCGTTATAAAACCACAACTTTTTAATCTATTGTTCAATTGTTAGGCATTTTGGTTGTGACTTAGCTATTACAAATTACACTGCTATGAACATGGTACACATACATTGATATGTTATGATGTTTTTAATTCTTCTGGGAAGATACCCAGAAGAATAATAGCTGGTTCACATGGGACCTTGAGTTCTAATTTTTTTAAGGATCTCCATACTGATTTCCACAGTGGTTACACCACTCTATACTCTCCACAGTGGAGAAAGGTTCCTTTTTCTCTACAACCCTTATAACATTTATTATTGGTTGATTTTCTGATGATAGTTATGCTTTCTGGGGTGAGATAGAATTTCAGCACTATTTCAGTTTGTATCTTTCAAATTACTGGTGATGTGGAACATTTTTTCATATATTTATACTTCTTCATCTGAGAAGTGCATATTCATCTCAGGTGCCCATATTTGGATTGTCTTTGAATTTGAAGAGTGTGCTTTTTTTTTTGTCCAATTCTTTGTATATTCTAGATGTCCTCATCTGTTTTGCAAGCATATTGTCAAAGACATTGTCTTCAGTTCAGCCTATTTCCTTGAATGCTAAAATCTTAAAATGATAACCTGTGACAGTATTCATCAAACTTTGTTGTTTCTACATCAGCTGTCAAGAACTAAGATTTTTATTGTGATTATAACAATTTATTTTTCTAATTATTTCCATAATTACTTTGATGTAATTGCTTTGAAGTACAGAGAGAGCAGGAATGGGGCAGAATGTAGTTAAGAGTTGACAGAGGGAGTGAAGACTGAAGTTTGAATCTTCCTTAGTCCACATATGGGCCAGAGACTCAGAGAAGACACAAAGATAATAAAAGCCAAGACCTGAACAGAACCAGCCCCTCCTTTCTCTTTCTGAGAGGGAACCACAGTTTTTTAGACAAAAGCTGCTTCGGTTCTTTGTTTCTTCTTCCTGGGCCAGACAGTGAGAATTCAAATTGAGAAGATGTGTGAACCTTTCTTTTGCTGGTGAAAGCATCCTGAAATTTCCGGCTATGCTTCTTATGCTAGTGTAGGGGCTAGGCTAGTAGGGATATGTTATGAAGACAGGTGGGATAAGGACTGTATTTAAAGTGAGAGATGGATAGATGAAGGTAGAGATTGATTGTATTTCAGTTAATGGATGGGATTCAGATGAAAAAGACATATCCCTACTTATATTTCTGGCCTTCGTGTTTTCCCAGTCACTTAAATGCCTTAATTTATTTTACTGATCACTGCTCTTGGGCTTGTAAGTTGTCAACTAAAGTGTTTTTTATTTGTTTGTTTGTTTTTTTTCCCAAGAATTTGCTTTTTTTCTCAGGCAATTGCTTGGATTAAACTTCCCTTGGATATATGTATATATTCAGGAAAATAGGGCCTGCTAGGTAGTTCAGCAGACTAAAACACATGCTTAGGCAAGCGCTGGGGGAGCAGGGTTCAATCCCCAGCATGCCATGCCAGCCCCACCCCCAGGGCATGCTTAGACATGAATGACCCTGGGTGTTGTGGCACAGGCTTGTAATCCCAGCAGTTGGGAAGCTGAAAACAGGAGGATCACTATGAGTCTGATCTGTGCAGTGAGACCCTGTAGACCCTAATATAGTATACTCTATCTGTCTGTCTATCTATCTATCTATCTATCTATCTATCTATCTATTTATCTATCTATCTATCTTTTTGGTAAGAATACTTAGAAAAACAGATAATATTGGTTTTGTCTTACTTTTCCTTCGTGGCTTGGACAAAATACCCAACACCCAGAGTTAAGGAAGGAGAGGTTTATTTAACTCATAATTAGCAGAGATTTCAGTCCATACTTGGCTGGCCCCAAATCAGGGTGGCACATGTAGGAGGACAGTAGTTCATGGTAGTGGAAAATAGCAAAAACCGAAGGGAAAAGCAGCAGCTATGGCAGTTTATGGCAGCTCATAAACCTCTCTCCCCTCTTCACATTTATATGTAGGTTGTCTGCCACTGGGTGGTACAGCACTAACACCTACAATCCCATCATTCGATCATGAATTAATCACAAACTCTAGAAGCCACCCACTGACTGCATGAGGCTTTGCAGGGACAACTAGACACAAACCATAACAGTTACTGAAATGGTCAACAATCTAAATCTTTTGATAGTTTTGCCAGTATCATCACTATGTATATCATCAGCACAAAGATACTTTAAAATTGTTTTTTTCTATCACACAGATACATTAGAAACATTTAAAAAGAGAAAAATTCCCATCAAGTATTACATATTAATACATCTCCCACAAATAATTCTGAAGTGCTGTTTTTCTAGTACTAGCCCCTCTCCCCTGCATCCTCCCACCATGTGCCTGCACCCAAAATTGGATCTGACCACATCATTTACTTCTCAACATGAACACCTTGCCATGTCACTCTAGCTACATGTTAGTGGCTATGAATTTTCCCCATGCTCTGGCTGTACACAGCAGTTTTTATAATCAGACTAGGTTGGTGACCAAGCAGATTGTTTCTGGTTCACCAGTATTAGTGCTGTAGTTAAATTCTTTTAAACCTTGTGCATTCCATTGATTGTAGTCTTTACGTACAGTACTTTTACTGGGTCAGAAGCCTGGGCCAACCTGTCTTTCATGATGGCTTTTTTTTGTAGGTTTTTTGGATCAACTTATTCTCACTCGTTTTGTGTATCATCTTTTTCCTGCACTTAGGAAAACCTGAAATCAACTCACATTTCAGGACTTTGTTTTTCACAAAACTGTGTTTCATAAAACATGGCAATAAATCCATAATACCCTTTAAACTAATTCTTGGCAACATATTCAATCAGTAACAGTTTCTGAACATGAATCTGCTCTAGTCCTTTGTTTGCTGCCCATGAAAACACAGTGAACAACAGTGATTGGGCAGTACCCACACTGTGACTAAAAGAGTCAGCTGACGGTACTACTGAAAGAAACCTCAGCCAGAGGATACCCTTCATGTATTCATCAGAGAGCTCTTGAGTTCCTACTGCATATCAGGCAGCAAGTGGGTGCTGTGAACCTGCCACATAACACAGCAGGCAGGAACCCCCTGCAGTGGTCAGCTACCAGTGTAGTGCATGTCTGTGCTGGTGTTTATATGCAGGAGGCTGAAGAAAATAAATATGTAACCAGTATAACAGTTTACACAGGATCTTAGAAAATAGTCTAGTTTATGGGGACAGTAGATACCACCATAAGCATGATAGGGCATGTAATACATAACAAGTAAAGTAAAGTGGACCTTTGAGTTAGTACCAGTCCAACACACAGACATCTTGGGTTATGACCAGAATTTTTGGTTTTAACTTATGACCGAAGTCTTGAGTTACAGCCTGAATACTGGCTGCTTGTGCTTCTAGATGGTCTCAGATATATACTTACCCCTTGAAGACTTCCACGAGGAACATTACAACATGCTTTCCTATAGAGATTGGGAATTCCTGAGCCAGTGTCTCTCTAGGACACTGACATATGCCTGTATAAGGAGAAAGCCTGAAGGCTGTGTAGAGAAGCCTGAGCCTGCAATAGACAACTTGAGTTACAAGCAGCCCACAGGAATGAATTGAGCTTACATGTCAGGGATCCAGTACTACTGTAACAACCACATCCAGACAAACACGTTAGGGCCAAGGCCAGGGCACTGAACCTCTGGTACCAGTGGACTGTATATCATTGAAAGCCATAAAAGGTTCACTATCACTAGCCTAGGGAATGAGGAAGACTAGGGAGAGAGTGGCATGCTGGTCTATATGTTAAGCCTGGCCAGGAGGTTCTGGTGGTACTTTACTTCCTGCCTTTATTATGTTTCTCCATGAGCCTGTCCCACAGGATGCAATGCTGGGCAGTGTGTCTTTTGCATGTACTTAAAAGTATAGAACACACCTGCATCAATAGAAGTAAATGAACAGAAAGTGAATTGGTCCCTTTGGAGATAAAATACTCCTTGTGATGAATGCAAATTCTGTTTTATACATAACTAAATAAAATGGGGTATGGTACAAAATTAATGAAGTAGCCTAAGTAACAGTATCATCTAGTGAAATATTTGTCTAGTGACTATTTAAACTGCATAAGAAAAGTTAAAAATCATTCCATTTGGAGTTTAATAAACTCCTAAAATTGTTATCACACAAGTCAACAAGGATCAATGAGGTCAGTGTTGTGACCTCTTTTTTATAGTAAAGGAAACAACAGCCCAGGCACTTAGAGAACTTGTTCCAGTGAACCCCATTGAATTATATTGTTATCAGCCTTGTGTCTGTTCTGAAAGCATTACTCTTTCATGGCAGGTCTCTTCCAGGATTCCTGTGTTTCCATTAGGGGATAATTCGTAGATATGTTTCAAGATACCATCTGATAAGATAATTTCCTATAACTTTCCCTTCAAGTGATCATCAGTTTTCTAATCTTCAGTGTGTATGCTTGAGCACTGAGTTATTGAAATTAAAAATGTAGTACACACACTATCATAACTATACAACTGACTGGAATTTTCCAAGTCTAGCTGCGTAGCAAAAACAAAAAGGGTAAAGTTTACATTCAGCTTCAGTGAAGTCAATTGAAATTTTTCAGATCCAGTGTGATTTCTTTACAGATATGCACTGAATCTTTCCATTTAGTCTCAGTCTATTGCATCTTCCTTTAAGGTATTTTTCAAGAATATATATTATAATTGACAAAGGCATTATGCACAATTTTAAAATATTTCAGTCCTTGGCTACAGTTATCTATTAGTTATCAAATTGTCACAAAAATAATGACCAAGATTATTAGACTTTGCCTTTACAGGAAATCCTGAGCAGAGCTGTCTCGATCAGCACAGTTAAGTACTATACTGCACACAAAGCACAATTTCAGGATGACTTAATGCAGTCCTTTTCAATGAGCATTTTTAATACTGCAATTAAAACTGTAGTCTGTCCCCATATTTTCTTATTTTTAGAGGATATTGTTAGTTTTTCATTAGTTTTTGGACTTTTTTTTTTTCGCAAATTAAAATCTTAACCCTAAATCTCATATAAACCAAAAAATGTTTATGAAGTTTAAGCATAGTATGCCTGAAAAACCAATTTTAATTTTTACCAATTCTTTTCTTTTCCAAGGGCTTCATTACCTGATCAATTTCCTTCCCTTCCTCCCTCCCTCCCTCCCTCCCTCCCTCCCT
>PVJA010000082.1:81782-246283 GCA_004027025.1 Myocastor coypus | reverse complement strand
AAAAAAAAAAAAAAAAAAAAAAAAAAAAAAAAAAAAAGATTGAGAAAGAAATCTGTTCTCATTTAGAGACTATGAAGGGATAAAAGGCTCTATGCTACTTTCACTTTGCTCTTAAACTGTAAGAACTGAAGGCACGTACATTGTTATGTTTTCCCATCATATTTGTGGTAATTTGATGTGATTGTCTTAGGAAACTGTCACAAATACTTTGTGCAGTACATATTCTGGAGATGTTTAAGTAGGCAATATATTTCTTAGGCATACTCATATATTTGACTGTTTAATATGCTTTTACATTTAGTGATTTATAGTTTTGTTTCTTTGGTTAGACTTGTATCATGAGCTATAAAAAGAAATTGGGTAAAGAAACAGAGTTGTTTCTCCTGAGAGACAACTAGGAATTGGCTTCAGACAGGCTGACAGAGAAAGCACAGCAATTACACTACTACAGAACGCTTAGCACTGTAGAGTTGAAAAGAGAGTAAAAAGCCAATTATTGACTCTGTGTAAAGTGATAGAATTTGTCCACGAACTCTATTTTTTGTTCAGTGTTTCAGTTTTTAATTTATTTTAATTAATACATATTACTATATATAGTCAATACATTCATCATGATACACATACCATATTTTAATTTTTTACTTCCCTTTTCATGGATTCTCAATATTACCATGTCCTTTCTTTACTTTCCCTTGTACCTCTAACTGAAAAATTTGCCAACCACATATTTTAGATTTGGTTGCTAACTAGATTCCTCCTGGTTTCTTTTAGTGGAAAGTACTGGACAGAATTTATACTGAAGAATGAGAAAAATATTATTTTGTTGCTTTTATCAACAAATGATAGTATTAGAAGGGCAAAAATGCTTCCTTGTCTGCAGGTTGATCATATGAATTAGTAAAGAATGAAATCCTTGATCTTAGGATAAATGATAGAGAAATTAATTACATCTAACATATTTTATTATTTTTAAACAGCACTAAGCAACTTAAATGTTTAAAGTAAAAGGTAAGTCAAAATATGTTTTAAAACTTATGTAAATTAAAATCAGTTCACTGTTAAGCATGGCATGACTCATTACAAGAAATAATGATCTCTGATATTTACAAATAACAATACAAATTAAAGAATATTTTAGAAAAAATGTGAAATTCAAGCCCAAACAGAGTAGTCAGTTGAATCAGGGTTGAAATCATGTTTCAAAATAATGTGAAATATCCAAATAAATTTGATTTTCTGAAAGTAATGCTCAATGCAAGAAGATAATTTGATTACTGCCTAAAATACACTAAGAGGAAGTAAATGTGATATGAGAATTTCATAATCTGTGAAGCTGTGCTTTGATAGAAAACATTTTCAAGCACAAACAAACAGCAGGAACCAAGTTTGGATATAAACCAGGTCGGAGTCCCCAGCAGTTGCAGCATAGATGATGATTAAAAAGAAGAAGGGAGAAAATGGAGGTAAAATCAACTAATCAGGGCTGGCAAGATAGCTCAGCAGACTAAAGTACCTGGTTGGGTAGACGTGGGGACTGGGATTTGATCACCAGTGTGCCTTGCCAGCTGTGCCCCCAGGGTACCCTGAAATGTAGATTTAGACTGATCAGGGTGGTGTGCACCTGTAATCCTGGCACGTGGGAGGCTGAAAACAGGGGGATCAGTAGAAGTCCCATGTATGTAGTGAGATCCTGTAGACCACGTACTAAATACCTTGAGAGAGACAGACAGACAGACAGACAGACAACGGACAGAGAAAGAAAGAAAGAAAGAAAGAAAGAAAGAAAGAAAGAAAGAAAGAAAGAAAGAAAGAAAGAAAGAAAACTTTAAAGCAATGTGGAAAGTTGTAATTAAAGATGATAAATGAATACTGCTAAAAGGCTATCTGGGTTTATCTTGAATAGAATAAAATATTCTGAGAATTAAAAGCACTTTTGGTATGTCTGAGTTGCCTGCATAGTTTGAAAATCTTAGCTAAATGGCTATTTTATTTCTATATGTGCTGCAAAGAAGTATTTGCAACTATTAATTTTCTGGCATTTCCAAACAGATTCTTTTAAAATTATAAATGGTGAGGTGAGGAGAAATATTTGTCATTATTTTTGTGTCTCATAAAATATATCTACTATAAAGTTTAGAACAACCAATATATTACTGTTATTTTATTTACATTTTTATTTACTTGTGCATAATATATAGCAGCCATTGTTTCAAGACTAAGAAAACAAATCAAAAAACAACAAAAGTACTCATTTCTTGGAAGGCATGGATTATTGTAGATGTCACTTACTAATAAATAATTCAGATAGTGAGAGCTGGCAGTTTTTATGGTGACAGAAGTATTCTTAAGATAATGCAGTCAAATATAGAATGAGTAATTTAGATTTGGAACTTAAGAATTTTGCTCCAACCAGCTCTGAAATGAGTCATGAACTATGATAAGGAATTAAGCCCCTGAGGATTTCCCTGCAGGAGGTACAGCGCTTGCTCCTAATGACAGAGCAGCCACGATGGTAATGACAGCCAGGGGTGCTCACGCGGCTCAAGCTGTCATCCTACCTGGCATCACGCCATGGGTGTGCAGCACACAAAGTCCTACTGCTATGTGAAGTCGTCCTTTATAATCTCAGCCTCAGTTATATGACTGCTACAGGGGAGAGAAGGCTGCAAGGTCACAGGAGCAGAAGTCAGTTCCTGGAAAATCATTAAAGCATTAGGTGAGTAAAGCACAAAGAAGACCTTCTATTTTGTTTTACTTGAAGTTTTCTCCTTCATATAGAGTACATGATCGTACAAAATAAATTAATTTTTTTTTAAATTATAGTAATTATTTGTGAAGGTTTTGTAACCAGATTAAATAAGATCAATGATAAAAGCACTATTGTAGTACATGATGTCAACTTGGCTAGATGCCTGGTGGTTGATACCTTGTATCAATTTGGCTGCATTGCCTGGCAGTTCTATACTGTGAGCTGTGAGGGTCTTGCCCCAGAATAACTCAGCACAAAAAGGGGTTGAGGAAGAATTCAGCATTACTCTTTATTGGACCAACTCCAGTCTTCACAGTTAGCTTGGACTTTACCTCCTGGCACAGACTCTTCAGCCTCCGGATTGGATCCTTTAGCTTTCAGATTTTTCTGTTTTCCATTGCAGACAAACACAAAGGCTGATCATTAGAGACCATTAGAAACTGTTAACAACCATTACAAACCATCAGAGATCTTCGGAGATGGAACACCGAAGTGAGTATAAAAGCCTTGGGACTAAATCCTTCAGTTGGTCACGTGCAGACACTCTCAGCACACTTCATTTGGCTCGGGAACTATCTGTTCATCTAGTAAAGCCCTAACTGAAACAACTATATTATCTATTCCATCTATAAATTGTAGCACAAAGCTTCCGAAGAGAAAATATATAATCAAGTATTCATTTATATATATGCACAACAGATTCAACCAAGCAATCCGGCCTGGCGTGTAAGACTGCCAGGGGCCCTCCGGAAACCATTTCACCCAGCACGCAGGCCCAGTGTGTGAATGGGACAGTCCAGGGTCAGATGGATTTTCATTTGACCCAGAGCCCAGGTCCTGCATGTAAGTGAGACCACCCAGGGCCCACTGGAAGCTCATTCAACCCAGCACCCAGGTCCACTATATGAGTAGAACATCCGTGAGACATGCACGGTGTGGAATCCTATAGCAGAAATCCCTACAGAGAAGCTAGAGGAAACACCCAACCAGGTGATCCAAGAGCAGAACAGCTTGCCAGAGTGGCACAGCGGGTTTACCTCCCAGTGCTCCAGCAGAAAGAAGTGGAGCATAGAGGCCATACTCAAGACACAATACCCTGGATGAGTTTGGACTTGGTAGATGTGGACCAGCAGCTACGACAAGAACTCTACCAAAGCGCTCCACCAAAAGTCAGAAGATGCTGCTATACAAAATGACAAAGTAAAGGAGCAAAATGCAGTCTCAGGCTTTGAACTCACCCAGAACAAATGCAGAAGACAATAGCATAGAAGAAATTGGAAACCACACACCTGAAATCTCTGAAATAATAGTATCTGAAGTAAAGAAAGAACTACAGAAAAATGATGGAACCCATGAATGTGCAACATAGGAAAGAAACGGAATGCATGCAGCAGATTTAAGGTGCTATACAGTGAATTAAAGCCTCAATCATGAGCAGCCAAAACTGCTTCAATGAAAGTGAAAATAGAAGTTCAGATCTTTTTTCTTTTTTTTCTGTCTTTTTGAGACACGATCTCGGTATTCGGTTAAGGCTGGCCTTGAGCTCACTTTTGTAGCCCAGGCTGGCCTCGAACTCACATCGATCCTCCTGCCTCAGCCTCTCAAGTGCTGGGAATACAGGTGTGCACCACCACGCCTGGCTAGATATTCAGATCTTGAAGACACCATTGCAGCTAAAGAAGAGGTACAAAAAGATCTCTTAAAAAGAACTAGGGTGCAGGAAGAAACAATTCAACATCTCCAAGATGATGCGAAGATGAACAACGTAAGACTAATAGGCATCAATGAGAAAGAAAGAGTTAATGCAAATGGTATAAAAAGAATATGGGCAGAAATAATAACAGAAAACTGCCCAAATATGGGGAAAAATCTGAATCTCAGGTAACTGAAGCATATAGAACCCACCAAAAATACGAACCCAATTAAAACCACACCCAGACATATAGTAATGAAGGTCCCAGAAATTCAGCGCAGGAACACTATACTGTATTCATCAGAGAGAAGAGGCAAATCGCATTTAAAGGAAAACCCACCAGAATAATGGCAAATTTCTCCTCATAAACCATCAAGTCAAGAAAAGAATGGAGCAAAGTACTTTAAGTCTTGCAACAAAGAAAATTGCAGCCCAGACTGATATGCCCTGTAAAATTCTCCTTCAAATATAGTAGTGAAGTGAAATACTTCCATGACAAAGAACAACTAAAGAATTTCATGATGGGAAAACCAACCCTACACAGACTACTAAAAGATTATAAGGAGGGATCAAAATAACCACAACTCTGTGAAGGATAATGGGGAAAAAAAAAAAGAAACCTAGTTGGGAAAACAAACACAGGAGAAAAACAGGTATACAAAGACAGCCTTTGAATTATTCTTTTGTATACAGCAGTAAAATATTTCCATCAGCATACTCTATAAATGAACTTCTCCTCCACCCTATGGGTCATATGGGATCCAGACTTTATCTGGATCTATAGGGTGGATATCAAATAAATAGCAGTAGCTCAGTTCTACAGGTGACCCGTGGCCACCAGTAAGAATCATGGACACTGTCTATATCCGCAACATACTAGAATGTTGTGCGATATCCTATCCCCCCAAGAGTCAATTAATATTTTTTAGTTAGGAAGACTTTTTTCTGTATAATATGATTTGTGGAAATGACTGAAATAAAAAGATATTACATATTTCTGAGACTGGATAATTAGTCCAATATTTAAAGATCATTTTAACATAAAACACAATGATAGAAGGCTGGAGAGATAGCTCAGGGGCAGAAGTGCTTGCCTAGCAAGTACAAGATCCTGAGTTTGATCTCATTTCTGGAACGCAAAAGGCATTTTTAACATTTAAACTAAAAAATTGTAAGAATATCTGGCTTTTATTTTTTTATTTTGAATGAAAAGACTTCCTCAACAATTAAAAGAATATAGTTGTGAAAAAAAAACTAATTATTGTGTTACTATGTTTATATGACCATCTGAATTGATGGAGTTTTGTTCTGAGAACAGAATGACTTGAAGCTCAATGTTTGTCATCTAAGCCCTGTCATATGTTCTGCCAGATATTCAGATTTCCTCTTAGCTTATTTTCAGTTTTCAAATTAACCTGTGGTGCTGGGCGTGCTGGCTCATGCGTGTAATCCCAGCACTTGGGAGGGTGAGGCAGGAGGATCAGTGCAAGTTCGAGACCAGCCTGCGCTACAAAACTGAGCTCAAGGCCAGCCTCAACTGCATAGGGAGACCCTGTCTCAAAAAGACAAAACAAACAAACAAACAAACAATAACCTGTGGTGTCATTTATTTTCATATTAGATCTTTTACTATAAGTTCAAGGATATCCTTCTCTTTTCCTGCCTTGGATTTTTTTTTTTCATTGTATATTTCTCCCAATAAATGATTAAATAGGGCCGGGCGTGGTGGTGCATGCTTGTAATCCCAGCACTTGGGAGGCTGAGGCAGGAGGATTCGTGGGAGTTCGAGACCAGCCTGGGCTACAAAAGTGAGCTCAAAGCCAGCCTGAACTGCATAGCAAGACCTTGTCTCAAAAAGACAAAAAAAAAAAAATAAATAAAATTAAAAATAAATAAATAAATAAATATAATAAATAAATAAATAAATAAATAAATAAAAACAATTGATCCTTATTTACCAGTAAAAATTGTCAGTCCTAATAAGAGATTTACTTTTCTTTTCAAAAAGGCAAATAAAATGATGAAATAATTAAAATGTTTCAATATATCCTTGTATATTAAAAATGTAAGCAAGAACAAAATACAACTTTTTTATTTGAAAACATGTACAAAAAGCATACCAACATCAATAAATAGCTAATTATGTTTGGAATTAGAACACGTCATGAAAAGTATGTAACTAGTGAGAGAACAGATATTTCATTTTCTGACAGAATTAGTTACTTTGACATTCAGACATTTAAATATAGGTCTAAAATGCCAATAAATGTGTGTGTGTGTGTGTGTGTGTGTGTGTGTGTATTGATGACACAGACTAAAATATAGTCTTAAATAACTTTTTTATCTGATATACTGAACTTTAAATTTCATTGTAATTCTTATTAAAGGGAAAAGTTAATATGTACTATACCCCTCTTTAATGAAATATAAAAAGTGATACATTCTGTTTATTCCTTTCCTTTAGTATTAATCAGTTGAATACATTTATCAAATATTGGTAATTTTGATCCTAAAGGTGAGGTTTCAGAGCAAGGAAAATGAGCCTATAGGTGATACATTTGAGTTTGTGCCAATGATAGTTGATAATTCAAAAATACTCTCCACTTCACTATTGTTGTTTCTAATCATCATTTGTTAGTTTCCATAGTGCTTTGGTAAAAATACATGAAGTCAAAGTTGCATAAAATGTGTGAAAATTTTACCACTATATTATTTATATAAAATGAAACTCAAGATAGCAAAAACATGTCTGAAAAAGCAACAAACAAACAAATAAAAAAGTCAAACTCAAACATCAAAGTTCATGGTTTTGTGAGAATGAGAGTTGGTAGGTCAGGATTTGATTGAACTATATATATGAAATGACATTTTACCATTATTTACCCGCACAAATATTGATTTATGTTACTTCTTTTTCTTTGACTCTGCTATAAAATGATATGCATATAAGTAATCCAGGTTTGTGGAACAGAGATTAATGCTCCAAGATATTTTAATTTTTTTAATTTTGGTATCGAGGATCGAACTCAGAACACTGTGCTTGCTAGGAAAGTGCTTATGATACTGAACTATCTCCCTGGCCCCCAGTGCTTCAAGATATTTAAATAAATTTAATTATTTCCTTTAATTTTAAGTTTCAATAGAATACTAAATTTTTTATGAAGCTCATTTTATTTTCACTGTATTTTTCATCAAAAAATACAGAAATACATTAACACCTAACAAAAACAAACAACAGAAACCTGAGGAAAATATTGTAAGCTGAAAATGCTATACACAATTTCAAACAACAGGATAGAAAAAACAAGTTCACATTGATGACCTATCTAAACTTACTAAACACCTTGGTGTACGTGAAACCTGTATAGAATATACCATACACAACTAAAGCTTATAAATATTAATTTTCTACTTTAATAATGCAAAGTAATGCAAGAAAATGTGATAGGACAAAAATGTGAGTAGTATTAAGAAAGAGTTCTTGAGTATTAGAGTGTATTGAGATAGCCCTTCCACTATCTTGTGACAATTGCTAAAACAGAGTCAAGAAATGAAACCAAAAGCTACATATTCAAAGAGGGCTATATGCTTTAATTCCATTATCATTTTGAAAAATGGAGTAATGTTTAAAGAGAAATAGGCAGACTAAAAAAGGATTCCTGATAGGCATAGACACATGCCCTAGTAGTGGCTCTCAACATGTGGGTGGCGACCCTGGTGGGAGTCAAGCGGCCAAAACATAGGGGTCGCGTAAAGAACAATCCGAATCATAATGGTAGCAAAATTACAATTTTGAAGTAGCCACCAATATTATTTTTTGGTTTGGGATCACCAAAACATGAGGAACTGTATTGCAGGGTGACGGCATTAAGAAAGGTTGAGAACCACTGCAGAGCAATGGTCCTCCTTTGGCACTGGGGATTCGTTTTGTGCAAGATAAATTTTCCACAAGTAGGGATAGAAATGGAGAAGGGAAGTTTTGAGCTTACTCAACACCACACTATATTTATTATGAACTTTATTTTTATTATAATATTGCTATCGGTAATGAAATAATTATATAACTCACTGTATTATAGACCCAATAAGGGTCCTGAACTTGTCTTCTTACCATTAAACATTTTCATGTTGAGCAAGTTGGATAAAATGCCACTTTATGTGAGAGTTTGATGTCCAATCTATGTCATAATCTCATTTTGTTTTTTATACTACAGAATCCCACTTCACAAAGATAGGATCTTGAAAATGGAAGCAGAATTTTCAGTTATTTTATAGAAATTCAAGATAGCCTTGACAATCCAAATATATGGAGATTTGAATTTGTGCTTAAAACATCTTTAAAGGAAATGCCATTTGGACTCTCAAGCATACAATCTTCTGGCAGATCAATTTCATTCACCTGGCTTATTTTCTAACAGGAGTCTAAAGCTCAGACTCTTTCAAAAGTTGAGGTTGGTGAATAAACAATGACTAGGAGAAATATCTTGCTTCTGCCTGCTTGAAAATCTTGGCTTAAGTTTAAACATGTCAAAATTCCCAATGATCAATAGCCAGCCCCATATTCTGACTTGGCTTTGAGTGCAGACACTATATGTTGCCTCGGGCACCATTGGTGTTCTCCCTTGAAATGACAGGTTGAGTTCACTAGCAAGTTGAATACGTCATAGGAGAAAACAGGGCATTATAGCAACCAATTCTGTATCACGGAAATAAAATCTCATTTTTGGCTTTAAAAAGAAATCTGTGGAACGGTCCCCAAACTCAAAAAAAAAAAGAAGTCATCTCTCCTCAGATAGCCATGGTTTCCCTGTGTCTAAGAGAAGATGAACATTTTCCACATGTTCACATGGATCTGTATGGACAGGAGAACACATGCTTTAATGACTGACAATCTTAATCACATTTTACATGTTAATTTCCAGTGATATTTCTTGCGAACTAGCATTTTTTTAACAGATGACGCAGTGCATGGATTCAAAATTGACAAGTGCAATCTTCAATCTGAGTTGCAGAAATTTTCCTGGTCCTGACAGCTACTCAGTCCAAGCACATGTTGACATAAAATGTCCAATTGAATTTTCCTAATATATAACTATGCAAAGGTTTGATTAGGTTTACATTTGCGGTTTTTGGGTGACAAGAAAAGTGTGCATAATATAACCTCATGCATATCTTCTTGAAAAATATGCCATATTAACACAAGGATCTTTACTTTGTTGTTTACATCAATCCGCTCATGAAAACTGGACGTTGAATGTGATGGGTAACTAGCCCTCGGTAATAACTATGCCTAAAACTTTCAATATTGCTTTTATCCACATAGTTATAGTTCTATTCAGAAGAGTAGCACATGCCGACATTTCAATTTAAACCTCTTCTGCGTGTTCAGGACAAGTGTCCTTATCAGCAGTCAGAAGCAACTCTTGCTCAACAGAAACAGGCTGCTTATTTTTAGTGACACAGTTAGCTCCTAAGAATCATATTTCCAGTGCAGGCATACTTGATGAATTAAATTTCAAAATTACTTCTGTTTAATTTTTATTTTTTCTTGTCTCTTGTTTTTATTATCTTTTTTATAAAAGAACAAATATGTACTGGAGAGAGGTTATAGCAATAATTGTTATAACATTAAAAGCAGTACTCATTTTGAAGACAAGAATGATAGGTGTTCCAACCACAGATTTAGTATTACACACTGCTATCCACAGTGTGGTTGCTTGGTTCGGAGCTATCAGCATAGAGAGTTAGTGAGGATGAGAATACTACCAACTAACTGCCAGTTTCAAAAACTTGATGGAGATTCTTGGACCATTACCTTAACCATCTGTGTATACAAATGTATGCTATTGTCCCTGTCATGTTTCCTAACTTTTTTCCTTGATCTCTGTCCATTGTTTAATTCTTAAGTTCTCACTTTCCATTTCATGATGTTATACCATTCATTCTTTATTTCTTTTGAATTCACACACTACAGAGACTATACAATGTTTATACATGTAGATCTGGTTTATTTCAGTTATGATACATAAGATACATCCACTTGTATATGAAGGCTTTGAGTTTACAGTTCTTTTTTATTTTTTCATAATCCAGTGTTTTATTTTTATTTTTGAATCATAAAAAGTACAATTTAACAATATTCAGAAAATTAATTAAATATTAATTAATTAAAATTAAATTAAATATTTCAAAACCATATTTCAAAATTCAAGTCACAAGTCCAATTTAGAGGGCATAATGTTGTGTATCAAATGTATGGATCTGTAATCAATTCAGAGTACTCTCACAGTATTTGAATTGATTAATACATACAAAATTAGCAACTAAGGAAAGGTTTGCATTGTAGTAAAGAATTACTAAGAATAAAACAGAGCATAAGTACTGGAATGGCAAATATATGACTAGAACTTCTAACAGTTTGGGGAAAGGATACCACACAAAGTTCTAGTATATTGCTTACTGGTGGCCAGGTGACACTTGTGAGTCTGTGCTACTGCTATTTCCTTGATATCCACCTTGTGGAACTGGAGAGAATCTAGACTCGTAGGGTGCATGAGAAGTCTATTTTCAGAATAAAATGATGGATGTATTCTGCTGCTATATTCAAAAGAATAACTGAAATATTGCTTTTGCATACTTCTTTCTCTCCTGTGTTTACTTGTTTTCCTTCTTTGGTGTGTTCTTTCCATTCTCTGTCATGGTTTCTTTTTTAATTAAAAAAATTTTTTTTCTTGTTTCAGAACTTTTTTTTTTTTTTTTTTTTAAGCTGGCTCAGCCTGCCCAGGGCTGGCACAGCATGTGGTGCCGGGGATCAAACCGCGGTCCATGCAGCTGCCTAAGCTTTCCAGAGCAGGTGCTTTAGACCCCTGAGCCATCCTGCCGGGCCCCCATCCTGAAATTCTTTAGCTGTACTTTGTCCTGGAAGTATTTCACTTCACTGAACTTGAAAGAGAGTTTTGCAGGGTATGGCAGTCTGGGCTGGAATTTATTTTCTTGTGAGACTTGATGTACTTTTCTCCATGTTCTTCTTGACTTGATGGTTTGTTAGGAGAAATCTGCTGTTATTCTCGTGGGCTTTCCTTTAAATGTGGTCTGTTTCTTTCCTCTAGAGGCTTTTAGCATTATGTTCCTGTGCTGAATTTCTGATATCTTGATTATTATGTGTCTGAGTGTGGTTTTAATTAGATTGATATTATTTAGAGTTCTATATGCTTGGGTTACTTCAATGTTAAGTTGATTCCCTGTATTTGGGAAGTTTTCTGCTAATACTTCTGTCCATATTCGTTTTATATCATTTGTATTGACTTCTTTCTCATTGATGCTATTAGTCTTATGTTGTTCATCTTTGCATCATCTTGGAGATGTTGAATTATATTTCCACGCATCCTAGCTCTTTTTTAAGAGATCTTTTCTTACCTCTCCAATTGAAATGGTGTCCTTAAGGTCAGAAAGTCTATTTTCACTTTCACTGAAATGGTTTTGCCAGCTTGTGATTGACGTTTCAAGTTCCTGTACAGCACTTTGAAACTGCTTCATATATTCTATTTCTTTCCTTTATTGACCATGCAAGGCTTCCATCATTTTTCTATTCTCTCTATTTTTTTTGTGTAAGTGTCTTCGTTAGAAGCAATTACAGTTCTTTTGTTATAGGTAGCATTTCCTTTTTTACTTTCAAAATTGTTTCTGATCTGATTTCCTCTATACCTTTCTGCAGTTGTTTCTTTACTACAGAGGCTATTATTACAGAGATTTCAGGTTTGTGATTTCCAGGTTCTTCTATGCTGTTGTCTCCTGTATTTGGTATGGGTTAGCTTTGGGTGTGAGAGCATATTTTGCTCTTTTTTGTCATTGTGTGTAGCCTTGCCTTCTGACCTTTGGTGTAAAGTTTTGGTAGAGTTCTTACTTTAGCACCGGATGTGCATCTGCCAAGTTCCAACTCATCCAGCAGTGTGACTTGGGTCTGGTGGCTGAGTTCCACTTCTTTCTGTTACAGCCCATGGAGGCAAACCTGCTGTGCCACTCTGGCAAGATGTCTTGCTCCTGCATCAGCTGGATGGGTCATGTCCCTAGTCTCTCTGCAGGGAGTTCTCCAGCAGGTTTCCACACTGGGTCTGTCTAATGCAGTGGTTCTCAACCTTTCTAATGTCATGACCCCATAATACAGTTCCTCATGTTGCAGTGACCTCAAACCAAAAAATAATTTTGGTGGCTACTTCAAAACTGTAATTTTGCAACATTTATAATTCGGAATGGCTTTAGACAACCCCTGTGTTTTGGTTGTTCGACCTCCACCGGGGTCGCGACCCATAGGTTGAAAACCGCTGGATGCAGGACTTTGTTGCTGGTTAATGAGTTTCTGGTGGGCCCAGACTCCTCTCACTCATGCATAGGGCCTGGTTGCTGAGTAAAACGAGTTTTCAGAGGGCCCAGAGCAGTCTCATGCATGCACAGGTCTTGATTACTGGGTCAAGTCGAGTTTATCATTCTTTATAACTGAGCAATATTCCATTGTATAAAAACAACACATGTTTTTCATCCATTTTTGAGGTGACAGGCATTTTGGTTGTTGCCAAGATTTGGCTATCACAAATTATGTCCCGTAATCAGGTGCACATACATCACTATGAGATGATGTTTTCAGTTCTTTTGAAAAAATTCCCAGTAGTGGGATAGCTGGATTGAATGTAATTTTCAGTCCTAGTTTTTGAAGGAGTCTCCTCACTGCTTTCCATAATGATTGCACCAGTTTGCATACCCATCAATAGAGTAAAAGTGTCCCTTTTCCCCCATAGCCTCTCCAACATTTGTTCTTGGTTGATTTGTTTGTGATAGTCATTCTTTCTGAGGTGAGATGGTATCTATGTGATGTTTTCATTTGCATTGCATGTATGGCTAGTGATGTGGAGCATTTTCTTTTCATGTATATCGCTTTAGTATTTCTTTCTCTGAGGAGTGTACGTTCATCTCAGATGCCCATTTCTGGATTGGGTCTTTAAATTTTGGGGCCCTAATTTTTTTTCACTTCTTTATTAATTCTAGAGAGAAGACCTTTATCTCAGCCCTTATTGTTTAATATATTTTCCAGCTTTGTGGTTTGTCTTTTCACTTCTGTTCTAATGTTCAATTTTTCTCCTTATTCATGTAAGGAGTTAATATCCTTCTATGTGCAGCTCACAGAATCTTTTGTACTTTTATGAAAATCTAATATTGGTGTTGATTTTATTTGTTGGTAATGACAATGGAAGGTAACTATTTTGAGGATACCTCATTGACCTACCCATCCTCTCCTACTTCGTGGCCTTGTTCCTTTTATTTTTCAACAGAGTAAAAACATAGTTAAAAAATTAGGAACAAACAACTTCACTAAATAAACAATAGGAATTGAATAATTATTGTTATATTGCTTATTGTTGTCTCAATTTAGTTTTTTCAAGCTGAACATGCAAAATTGGTTAAAAATGTTATATAAAGTTGAAAAAGGAAAAAAAAATCATCAAGTGCTCCTTTCAATAGACCAGGAGAAATCAGCGGCACAATTACCCAAACTATCATATGTACTCACATAATAGGATACAGATTTTTCACACTCTGTGTTTCCTAAATTTGGTAACTCTTCAGATATGAATATTTGAGAAATTTGAGGATTCTCACAATTTTAATATTAATCTGACTCTTCTTTTAAACATCAACTTGCAAAGCAAGCATGTATAGTAATCATTGTCCCACTAAGAAGCTATATTAAGGTCCTTTGACTTTTAAGCAATATTTGAAATCCTTGAGAGTGAGTATTATCAATGTCATGACTTTCTATGTGGTTGTGAAACATAGACATATTGTAGCTGATAGCTAATGTAACTCAAATAAAAAAGATTAAAATGTAATATTTAGTATTTTGACGCATGGGATATATTTAATCAGATCTATGTTTTTTTTTTTTTTTTCAATATCTCACCTGTAACTTAGTAGAAAGGGAAGAAGTAGTAGTTTGGCACAATAAAACAAATTGAACATCATTATTAATTTGTCATAGGCTAAAGTAAAAAAGAAACGATTGAGACAGTGGTTACTTATCAAGTGGTTATGTATTTGTGAAATAATGCTAAACTTATGTGATATAAATTTTAATAGGAAAATATTTTCTCTTGATAGCCTTTTAGTACTAAAGTTAAAAGTAAATCAGAATTCTTTGATAATCAATTAAAATCTCAATATAGAATGAAGAATACATATGTTGTTTATCAAAACTTAAAAGCACAAATGTAAATAGATAACATAAAAAAATAAAACTGTGTATTGCCCAGTTTCAAATAAGAAAATGTGTTTCTTCTTTCACTTTTCTCATAGGCTGGCAATTGAAAGCTGTATTGAACTTACCTGACAAACAGGCCATCACTGAATTATACCCAAAATGTTTCTATTTTATCTTTTAGCAGAATCTCATTTAATCATCCAGGTTTGCCTCAAATTTTGACCCTGATCAAAGTTAGCTGCCATGCATTGTAACAGTAGGACAACATATTTCTGTAGCTTAGTGGAGGAAATCCAAACATAAATAGTAATAATTATTTTTAACCATAGAAAGTTTGTCAATAATTCTAAGAATCATGTTCTTATTCAAATATTTCCCAATATTAAAAGTATATTTAGGTGTACTTTATTTTGAATGTAAATCATAAAATTTCCCTATATTTTACTCTTTTTGGTTTCTTTTGGCCTTTTTCATTTCAAATATAATGATTCGTTTTTTAAACTTTTAAAATAATACAAAAAAGTGGTAGAAAATATCATTAGAAATGATATAAAATTTCACTAAATACAGTAATAGGAATTCAACAATATTTTCTATTACATGATCTTATCTTCAAATTAGTTATTCAGATTGCTAGATAGAAAGATGTAGGATAGATTTTAAGAAAAAAGTTATAAAAAATTCAAAGAAGAAAATGATATGAATATAAAGGAAAAAAAATTACACATTAAGCACTCCTTTGAAATTAGCAGTACAACTATCCAAATCTCTATGTGTGTGTGTTTCTACATGTCTTTGTCTCACTCTCTCTCTCTCTCTCTATATATATATATACATTATATACATATATTTGCATGATGTATATACATTATATATGAATTTATAAACACACACACACACACACACACAAACACACACTTGCCTTCTTTCACAAACCCTTTTCCTCATCCCAGTTTTAATTTCCCATTGCGTGGTCTTTCCCTCTCACAGTATCTGTTGTACCTTTCAGATTTTATTTACTCTTTCAAATTCTCCCCTAATGAGATAATATGATGTTTGCACATGTGGATCTGATTAATTTCACTTATGATTGCTGTTTCTAGGTGCATCCATTTATCTACAAAAGAATTTTAATTTATATTTCTCAAAATCTGAATAACAGGGACCTGCAGGGTGGCTCAGTGGTCTAAACTGCCTGCTTAGGAAAGGTTGGGCGGCTGCAGGGACTGCGGTTTGATCCCCAGCACCACATGCTGTGCCGGCCCTCGGGGCAGGCTGAGCCGGCCATAAAAATAAATAAACAAACAAACAAAAGTCCTGAAACAAGAAAAAAAAAAAAAACAAAGTAAAATAAAATAATTCTTTAAAAAATACTATATCCTTTTATCAGTTCCTCAAGGAACTTGTATTCTAGTTGTTTCCAACATTTAGTCATGACAAATTGCACTGCTATACACATGGATCACATATATTGCTGTGGTATGATCATTGCAACTAATTTGGAAAAGAATACCTAAGTGGAGAATAGTTTCTCAAATGTGACCTGAAAACCTACAATATTAGTGAATCTGCACACTGATTTCCATGATGATTGTACCAGTTCACGCTTCCACCAGCAGTGTCAAAGGGTGCCTTTCCCACCACAGCCTCTCCAGCATTTGTTATTCGTTGACTTCTTGGTGTTTCTTGCTGGCATAAGATGGTATCTCAGTCCTCTCTTAATTTGCATCTCTTGAGTGATCAATGATGTTGAGCATGTTTTCTTATGTTTATTTGTCATCTGAACATCTTCACAATTGTACAGTATCATGTCTTCTACAAATAATGATATTTTCACTTCTTCCTTTTCACTCATTATAGTATTAATTTGTTTCTCTTATCTGATTGCTCTGGAGAATGTTTCTTAAACTATACTGAGCAAGAGTAGTAATACTTGGCATTCTTATCTCATTTCAGATTTTAGCATTTTTTATTTGAATAATTCTGATAAAAAAGAAATAACAATGAGAAAGTGCTAAAACATACTAGGATAGCCACAAAAATGAAAACAATGCACATTGTTGTCTTTATAGTAGTTACTCCAATTACAATTCACAGACATGATAACTTTTGGAAACAATATTAGTGTAAATGTTTCTTCTAGTTGAACTAACAGAAAGTAGTTTTATGCATAGTTCAATAGTCGATAATACTAGTCGGACTATTATTGCCAGCTGAACGGGCAATATCAGAAGATGTTGACTTGTACCTTTCACAGCTCTGCATATTAATAGGGTTTTACTTTTTATACCTCATAGTTAAATTTTTCTTTTTTATTCTTTAAAGAATTTTTTTTTTTCTTGTTTCAGAACTTTTGTTTATTTATTTTTATGGCCGGCTCAGCCTGACCTGAGAGCAGGGCTGGCGCAGCATGTGGTGCCAAGGATCGAACCGCGGTCTCTGCAGCCGCCCAAGTTTTCCTAGGCAGGCGCTTTAGACCACTGAGCCATCCTGCCGGGCCCCTGTGAGAGTTTATTTCTGATCTAATTCCCTCCATAGTCTGATGGAGTTTTTTCTCTATTTTAGTGGTTATTCTGTCAGAAATTTCAGGTATGTGTCTGTTATGGTTTATGTCTAGTTGTCCCTCCAAAGCCTCATGTAGTCACTGGGCAGGGACTTCTAGAGTTTGAGACTTGATCCATGATCCCTGGGATTATGGGTTTTAGTACTGATGGGATTATGGGTTGAAGTACTTCTGGGATTATGAGTGTAGTCTAAGGCAGGGCGCTAAGGTGGAGAGCCTGAATGTAATATAAAGAGAGACAGAGACAGACTCGAGCTGTTGCTGCTGCTCTGCTGCCCTGACTGGTTGGCTACCTCTGCCACCATTTTGCTGCTGTTCTGCTGCCATGAACTGGATGCTCTCTGCTCTGTTCCACTCATTCTTGGGCCAGCCGAATATGGACTGAAACCTCCACAAACTGTGAGCTAAATAAACCTTTCTTTCCTTCATCTTGAGTGTCTGGTATTTGTCCCAGCAATGAGTAAAAAGTAACTAAGACAGTGACATTTAAGTTCTTCTATGACCTTGTCTCCTGGACTTATTTGTGGTGGGCTGGAGATCTGAACCTGTCTTTTGTTCCCATTTCTGGACTATTTTTGCAGTCTCTAATGCTCTCCCTGACTCTACAGAGATGGCTGGATTTCAAGGTCCAGTTGAGCAATGCTCTCAGGAGTGTAGGAGGACAGAGTGGGGTCACCAAGCTCCTCTGTGTATAGCTCAGTGTGGCTTCCCCCTCATTCAGGGGAGGGTTTGATGGTGACGCATGCAGTCTGAAGTTCTGCGAGGCTGTCAGTGGTGGGTCAGTGCAGGATAAGACTCCTCAAGGCTTCCACATGTGTCTTGGGCAGTCTTCTGGACCCTTGGTTTCTGGTCCCTGCAGCAGCCATCCAATCCTTCTAGAAGTCTTCAAGGTGAGGATAGGCATCCAGCCATATCTCAGCAGACCTCTGGCAGGCTAACTGAGGGTGTGGGTCTAGATCTTTCATTTTGCTTTTCTAGATAACTTTATTTTTCTTGATAAAGAGATTTATTATCCGACCTTTGTCCTTTATTGTGTGGATTGTTCATTTCCTTGAATTCATTGATTGATTTATCTCTCCAAGTGTAACTTCTCTTCTAAGCCTCATCTTTACTGTAAATTGAACAGTTTAGTCTAATTAATCTTTAGTTTCTAAACTTGGTACTTTTTATACCACAGGGATACTGATTTTACTTGGCAACAAACTTTTTTTTCTTTTTTTTTTTTTAATTTTAGGAAAGTGTCTACAGGTTGTTCAGGGTCTCACTACTAGATTGGACTAATAGTCATCCACCTGTTTATAGCCTCCCAAAGCTGGGATTATAGGCATGTGCAACCGTGCTCAGTCTCAGCTAGCCCCAAATGATATTTAATAGTGTGACTTAGTGTTGTACTCTAAGAATGAGACAACTGAGGCAAATGTTCAAAAATGAAAAAGAGCGCTGTATTTTAGCTGGTAGTCAGCGGCTGTCTCTTAAGCCAGAGTGCAAAGAGGCGCGCTGAGGTGGGGGAACAGGGGGCTTTTAAGCTCGAAAACCGCAAAAGGGGCGGGGAGTGGGAGCACAACTCTGGAAAGCCAGATACAGGCTACAGGGCCTGGAGTAGTGGGAGACGTAAAAGGGGAGTGGCCATCTGGGCAGCCTGGTAGCCAGGGAGAGGCACAGGGAGCACACATCTGGAGGTCTGATGTGGGCTGCAGTCTGGCAGCTTGCAAGAAATAGTACATCGTGGTTTTTCTCAGAATTTTACAGAGCCCAGTTTTACAGAGTAGAGAAGTTTTGAGTTAGCAAACGGCGGCGCATACAGAACAAGATGGCGGCGCCACGGTCAAGGTACAACAGGGATGCGGATTATGGAGTTAAAGAGGCTAATTTATAGTATGACACTTAGCGCTGCCAAGATTGATGATTTCAGGTTGTATATTCATGATATGTGGGCTGGTCTTTCTATTCATGGATGAACATTGCTAGAATATTTATTTATTTTGAATTTCAAATTTATGTTTTCCTGTTCTTATGATTTATTTAAGGAACATCTATGTTAAGAGAGATGTTCTTTCATCTATTATCAATGTTTCCATTCTGTAATACCTGGTTCATGTCAGAAATATATAACAAATGATAAATTCTTTAATTTTAATGACAGTATTAATCTTTACATTCCAACTATGTTTTGCTCTTTTTATTCTGTTTTTTTAAATTTAATTTTGTGTAATCTTTTCAATGCAATGTGATTTAGATATTCAAAAAAATTTTAATAAGTTTAGTTTCATTTTTGGATATAAACTAAATTTATCTTACATCATGTATGCTTCATATAGGTACCTCTATCCATTTGAGTAATATTTCAACTTTAAAGTTTTTCACTTTCTTGCTCCAGAAAGTATCACACAGAAGTTTCTTGCCTGTCTATAGTATCATTTCCAAAATTCTTAGGTTACAAGATTTTATTTTTAATTAATTAATTAATTGGATACAATATCTTACTTTGCAGCTCCTACTTACAGTGATCCTCTTATGTCCGCATCCCTAGTGCTGGGTCAGCACAGAGAGCACAGATACCTGGGGCCAGCATGTCATGTGACCAGGCAGGCACTTGAACACAGAGTGATCTCCCCAGCCCTATTATTTTTAAAAATGGTATTTAATCACTATTATTATTATTACGTGACTGTTCATTGTTCCTCAACTATTTGCTTCCATACTTTTCAGTGAAGAAAGCTTGAAAATAATATAAAGATGAAAATAGTAAACTTACATTCGTATACCTACTTTAAATTGAATATTACAACATTTTGTCTCACCTTTTGAAATTTTATGTAACTCTCATTTAATAGTTTGGCTTATTAAAAATGCATTGTGCTATCTCAGTTGCTTGACAATACTTATTCACAGACTTTAAGTTACTTCTAATAAATATTATTACTATGAAAACATGATTGTCATTCAAGCATTGTTTGCAATTTTGGTATAAAAGATTATAAACTATGGAACTAACAGTAAATTACTATGTTCTATTTCAATTAATATGTTTTTCTTTTTAATTACTTGTGTAACAAATAACCGTTCCAGTCATTTTCAATAAATCTTGACTTTCATTACTTTTATTACTGAAAGCAATTTATAATTTTCCTTAGTTGATAACACATAAGAAATTATAGTTCCCAAAATATCACTTCCTTAGTTGTTTCTCAATTTTATTGCTCAACCTTTATAGAAAACTATAATTTTTTGTTTTTCTTCTTTCAATATTTTTTCTTTTGAAATATAGACAAATATGCACACTTACGAAAAAGGCTGAATATTAAATAGTTTGATGCATACATGACAGAATGCGAGATAAAATCAGATATGCTTATCCTTACTGTTACATAAAAGGCAACACAAGTATTTCTCTGAAGTTTGACATTACCACTTAATTATTTGTATTTAATATATGCAGTATACTCTCCTTTATATATTGACCTTCCTAAATGATTTTTATGAATGTATAGTACTGACATGTGATAAATATAACTCCCAGCCTTCTTCTGAAGAATGAGTTACAGTGAACAACTGAGGTTAAAAGTAGGAAAGATTTATTGAGAAAGAGCTCCTGAGAAACAAAAAGGGTTCCCATGTGTTTCCAAAGAGGCCCTTTGTCAGCGTCAGTTACATATCAAACTCACTATGTGGGTACAAAATGAGACCATAATAACTCCTTACAATTATGAGTGCAGTTTAGGTTCTATTGATACAGTAGTGAAGCAGATCATATAGCATGGGTACATGGAAAAAACAACTACATTATGAAGGAGGGTTGTGTCAGGATACTCTGCCTAACCACTTGGGAGACAGATACCTAGCTGAACTTACTGGGCTCTGAAAGGCTAATTACAGAATAAGACGAAGTGATTGCTTATCACTTAGGGACACAGAGACCCAGGCATTGTCTTTTTACTTTGAGGCCTGATCTTCTGAAGAGAATCGTCTAGCCACAATTCTGATGTCTTCATTTTCACTAACTTCCCTGACAGCACAGTTCCTCTTTGAGGATATATTAATTTCTATCTAGCTTAGCTGCATATAACAGTACATCCCTCCATGGGATAGGGATGTTACTGTTTACTAATCCAGAACACTAATACCGAATGCTGTGCTGATTTCAATTTAATACTGATCCAAGCAACAGTAGACTGAATGATGTTTGATCTATGTCATTTCAAGTTAATGTCAGCCTGCCTCTGGGCTTAGGAAATAGACTACTATAAGGAGGTTTGCTGAGGCAGAGTTAAAAGCACGTATTATATTGCTCAGCATTGCAAAAGTCCCCTCCATAGTCTGGTCTCATTTTGCAGTCTTAGAAAAGCTTACGAGTGCCTCTTTCCGTTTTCATCTTATCAGTGGAGCATATTATCAAACAGTACATATTTTTCTAATCACAATTTCCTATTATGTTTTAAAATTCCATTTCACCTTATTCATGTTTACAATAAAATAAAATAATAATATTTAAACAAATATTTTTCTTCTTATAATAAACAAATTTATTTATTTGAGTGATCTTGTGATACATCCTGTGTTTATGACAGAAAAATAGATCATTGTATTTTATTACATTAACATTGTAAAAGTCAATATATTGAATCCATTGCACAATCTTAATGAAATTGCTAGTCAGGAAGAAAAGGAAAAGAAAGTGAAAAGTTTTGGGAGGGAGAGAGAAAAGGTATATTTAAAACAACCACACAATGTGAGATTAAATGAGAATTAACAGGGACCAGACAGATAGCTGTGTGTTAAAGCTTCTGCTTAGGCATATGCAGGGAATGGGGGTTCAATCATGGCCTGCTCTGCCAGCCCTGCCCCTGGGGTGTGCTGGGACAGTGATTGACGTGGGGCGTAGTGACACGCACCTGTAGCTCCAGCACCTGAGAGGCTTAAAAATAGTCAGGATCACTGCAAGTCCAATCTGTGTAGTGAGACCCTGCAGACTCTGTACTAAATACATTTTTTTAAAAGAATAAACTATTTAAGTAAGTGTAATTACATTTCCTAGAGACCTATATCACAGCTCTTAACATTAAATCCCACTAAATATGTGTTTTGATCTTATTCATACTTCACAAACATGCATCTTACAAGCTAAACATGTAAATGTTCTACCAAAATTTATGATTAAACTATGTGTATTTACATGCATCTAAATTGATGTATCTTACTATTGCACATTTATCTTTTGCTTTGTAAGAGCTATAGACTTTTTTTTTTTTTTTTTTTTTTTTTGAGGGAAGGAAAGGTTTATTTAGCTCGCAGTTACTGGAGGGTTCAGTTATATTCAGCTGGCTCCAAGGCAGAGAGGCACACAACAGAAAACAACCTTTCATGGTGGCAGCTAAGAGCAAGAGCACGCAGGGAGAGAGCTAGCAGCAGCTCAAGCAGCTAACTTATCTTCTTTTCTTACACTGAAACATAAATCACCTGCCCAGGGGAGAGGCAGCAACCATTTCCACAATAATCAATTACGAATTCCAGAAGCTGCCCCATGACAGCGTGAGGCTTTGGGGGGACACCTGTACCCAAACCATAGCACCTAGGAAAGGAGCATACTAATCATGGCACCTGTCCCTTTAGTCTGAGGTCTTCTGCCTACTCCTGATTCATCTCCATGTGGTATTTTCCATTGTCTCTGCATATCGAAACCTCTGATACTGAAACAATAAAGAAGACAGAACTTGCCACTTGCTCTCCGGGCTGCCTGAAGTTTACCGTCAAAGTTTCTAGGTTCTCTTGTTCTTTCACTTATTTACTTATTCACCATAGCCAGCGCCTTGGCACCAAGCCTCAGGCCCACCCAACCATTTTTATTTTTGATTTTTTTTTTTTTCATAAAGACACAAGTCACTTTAATGGATGTGGACAGTAAGAGATAAATGTGCAACCTCTACACACAAGCTGGGACCTGTCCCTTTTGTCTACCCCAAGCATTTGAGGGTCATGTTATTGGGGCTGGCAGGAAGATGGTCAATGGCTACTTCTGGGAAAGGTAGGTATTAGCCAGAGCTGGAGATGGATGGTGTCTTACTTACTTTTTGCTCGTTGCTGGGACAAATACCCGACATTCAAAATGAAGGAAGGAAAGGTTTATTGCTCACAGTTACTAGAGGTTTCAGTCCATATTCGGCTGGCCCAAGGCTGAGTGGAGCAAGGACAGAGAGCATCCAGTTCATGGCGGCAGAACAGCAACAAAATGGTGACAGAGGCAGCCAAGCAAACACGGCAGCAGAGCAACAGTTACAGCTTGAGTCTGTCTCTCTGTCGCTCTTTATATTACATTCAGGCTCTCCGCTTTAGGATATCCGCCCTAGACCACACCCATAGTCTCAGCCGCACTCAGACCGATAATCCTATCTGTACGAAAACACAATCCCAGGGATCACGAATCAAGTCTCAATCTATGGAAGCCATGCCCCATGATTGCATGAGGCTTTGGGGGGACAACTAGACATAAACCTTAACAGATGGTTTATTTGTTCACACTTGGTCTGGATTAACCAATCAGAGCTTGGCGCGTGGCCTCTACTTCCGTGGTCCTGCACTCAATTTCCTGTTTGAGCCATTCATTCTCTTCTGTTAGCTATGCTGCTTTCCTTTCCTTCTCCTGTCCTTTTTCCTTCACATGCTGCCTTCCAGCTGGACAGGCCACTGGCCACTCTGTTTCCAGTTCCTGGCTCTTCCCTGGTTTCCTTCTTCTTGAGCTAGGGAGCTTTGACTCTTGCCTGACTGACTGAGCTGCCAGGACCAGCACAGGACACAAGTACCTCTCAGAGCCCTTGGTCTCCAGATTCCAGCTATAGACTTTTTTAATGCTGAATATTATCATATTTAACAAAGAAGGTATTTCACTTAATGACATAACTAGAAGTGAAGTCTGTGCTAGACATTTGATCATACAAAGCTTATGCAAACTACTTAATAATATTAAAGCAATCAGTGATACCTAAAATTCAATGTGAATTAGTATTTATAAACAAAAGTTTGAATTTGTATGTGCTGAGAAACTAAATATTTTATCTTGATGTATTTTGAAGTGACTGCTTGCCCATAGTAAAAGCTACTGCAACAAACATTTGAATGGCAACTTATAGAAGAGAGTAGCTACTCCATGGAACACAGGTTCATAAGTATATTGTTACTTTGAAAAAAAATAATCTTTACAACATACAACTTCAAATTGCTCTTTAGTAGGTCTAAATTATCAAAATTTGAAGCTTTTTGGCTGGGAGTATGGTTTGTGCTTGGCATCCCAGGGCTCAGGAGGATTTCTGTGAGTTTGAGGTCAGCCTGGCCTACATCAGTAGTGAAAGATTAGCCTATGTTACATAGTATACTACGGTCTCAAAAACCAAAAGCAAAACATAAGAACAGTGAAGAAGAAGAAGAAGAAGAAGAAGAAGAAGAAGAAGAAGAAGAAGAAGAAGAAGAAGAAGAAGAAGAAGAAGAAGAAGAAGAAGAAGAAGAAGAAGAAAGAGGAGGAGGAGGAGGAGGAGGAGGAGGAGAAAGAAGAGGAACACGAGGAAGAGGAGGATGAAGAAGAGAAGGAGAAGGAGGAGAAGGAGAAGGAGAAGCGAAAAGAAAAAGAGGAAGTGGAAGAAGAAGCTGGCATAAAAAACCTTTCAAAAATAAATTTGCATAAACTTGAAATATCCGTAACCTATGTATTTAAAAATAGTATAAGACTGAAAAACATATCTGACTTTTTAGACAGGGTTTCAGTATGTTCAGGATGGGCTTGAATTCTCTACATATCCCATTGCATCCTGAAACTCACAGTGATCCTCCTGCCTCAGCCTCCCACGTGCTAGGATTACAGGCCTGCTGCACCATATCCAGCCATAAAACCTCACAAAATCTTGTAGAAACTACATGTTGTAATACTGGCAATGTATGCAAAATTTATTTAATGACAGATTTTAGTGTTTTGTATTAAAAAGAGTACTAAATCATCATTAAGTTTACATTTTTATGAGTGTTTGCGTACTAAATTGTCTAGGTTCTACTGCTACACCCTTAACCTTCCACCTATACACTCTGCTCCTAGGTATCAAGCCTGTGACTTGCAAAGCCTGTGTGATCCCTTAGAAGTGCTCTTGTGGAAAGAAGCCAGTAAAGCTCCCTGCATGGCCTGTGGAAACTGGAGGACTCTTGTAAGGGGTGAGAGGAGGGGGTATTCTCATGGAACGAAGCACTCAGAACGTTAACTGAACTCTGCACACTGAGAAGGAAGGCCAACAGTGCATTGGGTAAGCAGATCTGTGGGCTAAAGTTCTAGGTACGGCTGCACTTCCAATAAGGGGGCATACAGGGATGCACACCAGCCTGACGTGGTCACCAGGAGAAGCCAAAGAGCATTTCCAGATGGAAAAGTCTGTCTGGCAGGACAAAAATACAATGTACAGTTTCCTCCTGATCTTTTTAACAGAGAGTTATCATTATTGAAAGTATGGGGGCTAAGGGTGACTGTCACAGGGCAAACTCATGATGCAAACCCCCAGTGCCTACCCAGACGCTGAACACCAAGGAGTTAATGGGCTAAAAGTGTTTACTTCTTTTGCCAAGGTCAAGCTCTGGAAAGAACTCAATATATTAGATTTCTTGTGGCTGAGACAGTAACAAACACAAACAATTTGAAGGAGGAGTCTTAATTTGGCTTACAATTTTGAGGAAACAAATCTATAGATCGATGGTACTGAAGCACAAACATCAACAAAGTTACACAATTTATGTCAGAAGCAAAGCAGAGGAATAGCGCCAGAGAGAAGCAGTGAGTAAGCACCTATAATAGTGAGGGTCGTGTCTGCAAGACCCCGCCCTGCACATATGCCCTAGAGCATGCTCTACTAATCTGCTAGGTGTTACCTAATCCCATGCAGCTAAAATATCTACATAAATGGGGACACTCAGCACAGGGTGCCAGGTTATACTGAAAAGTTTATATAAATACACATATAAAGTTCATACAGTAATCATTGAATGGACAGAACGAATACTGACCTGCCATTTTATTGGGATGTTCAAAACATAATATACTATACAATATGTAAAGAATAAGACATAATATACAACATATAACAGTATGTAACATATAATGCATAATATAATGTGACATACGATATACAGTATATGTGATGTGATATATGAAGTATGATACACAATATGAAATGTAATATAATATGCAATATATAATATGTAATATATACGCTGATGGATTATCAGAAGATCATATCTCTGAAAATGAAATGTAAAATGTACTCGATTTGAACAGGTTTTGCTGGATGCAAAGTGATCTCAGAGACATAGTGTAAGAAGTTGGAGACAAACAGCAATTTTAGTATGTTTAATGGATGTGGTGTATTCCTAGAACCAGAATCCGCTCTCTACCTTTGGTCTCTTCTCAGTGTTGGGCTTCACTCTCACTTCCGGTACAACGTGGAATGACTTTGTTCTGAGGATGCATGCTTACCTCCCCTCCTCCGTTCCTACACCTATCACGCCCTTTCCGTCCTGTTAGGATTCACTTGCATGCTGTGCGTGCTCCATTCCCAGGACAGCTGGTCCAGCCTCCAGATTAGTGAGCAGGTCTGCTGCTGTCCACGAATCGTGACAGCACTTGACAGGTTTCTGCAATTCATCCTTTTAAATCAGGAGCCAGTATGTCAGAGTCTCAGAAGGCAGTGTTTACTAATTGGCTACGATTATGATTTTCCCAAGTCTACTGAACATAAATGAAAGAGTCTAGGCTACTTTCCCTAGTACCCCGATTGTCTAAAGTTGATCATGCCCACATATCTTCGTGATAGCCAGGCTACTTCAACAATAGCTCATTTAAAGACCTCGCAGGGGGCACCACCCACTCGGGCTCCCCTCCTGTCCCTCTCTCAGAGAGGAGCTTTCTTTTCGTCAATAAGTATGTTCTGCTCATAAAAAAAAAAAAAAAAAAAAAAAAAAAAAAAAAAAAAAAAAAAAAAAAAAAAAAAAAAAAAAAAAAAAAAAAAAAAAAAATGACCATGCAGGCACTGCTGTCAGCATTTTCTCATTAAAAGATTTTTATGAAAATATACACCTAAATTGTACACTATGATAGTGAAATTGGTGGAAGGAAAAACACCAAACTGTATTGTCTTTTAAATATGAAGAGCACATGTTCTGCTACTAATAAAATTCTCACACAAGAGGAACAAGAATAGTTCACTTCTGAGCTATGTTTATAAATTCATACAGATCTAACTATGGGAAGAGAAGTACCTAGTTCATTGTTATTTTCTGATAATCGATGTTTGCTTACTCAGGTCTAATATTTACTGTTTCTCGGAGTAAATACACTAAAATTTAAAAACTCCAATGATGTTGTTCTAGTGACATAAAGGTGCCTTTCTAGTTCTGTTCTTAGTAGATTAAACTGCTTTTCAGGTAGTAATTGATCTGTTAAAGACAGAATAAATCCCTATTTAAGGATGGAAGTTTTATTTGAAATGGAAATTTCAGTGTTCTGTACTTTAGAATGTGTTTGTGTATATGGAACTGTATCTTGTACTGTTAAATTTGCAAGTTTTGTTTTCTTCTGTTAATGATAAAGGCAGTAAGCCACGAACTCTACAAAATAGAGGCAATAACAGAAAACAACATATAGTGTTAAAACTTCTAGTGAGAAATTTAATATTAACAACTAGAAATTAAAACACAATACACAAAAATTTGTCCTAATTTTAGAACAAAGTGTTATATTTTTGGACATTAATCTCAATGACACATATTTTTAAATTGTGATAAATGATTATAATTATTCTTCTTAGTTGAATACAGATGTTAGCTTTCATACGGAAATTTCATGAACTTTTAAATTAGTGAACTATTTTTGTAGCAGTTTCGATTAAGAAAAAACTCAGCAGAAATGCAAAGAATTCTGAATCACCCTTCTATATTTTGTCATTAACTTTTCTGTCTGGACCATAAAAGTTTCAGATTCAGCAAACTTCCAGTTAAAGCCTTATGTGTAAGTTTACAGAAAAGACCACCTTACCTGTTGCAATAATTCCTATTCTTAACTGGAATTGTAATATTTAGAAACATCATCAGCCCATTGGTAAGCATCTTGGTTCTGACCAGGAATGGAAAAGCTTCACTGTCTTGGTACTTGTTGCAAGGATTCTTTTTTTTTTTTTCTTTTTTTTTTTTGTTTTTTTTGTCTTATTGAGACAGGGTCTCGCTATGCAGTTGAGGCTGGCCTTGAGCTCACTTTTGTAGCCCAGGCTGGTCTCGAACTCGCATTGATCCTCCTGCCTCAGCCTCCCAAGTGCTGGGATTACAGGCGTGCGCCACCACGCCCGGCAAGGATTCTTAAACCGTGGTACATGTGGGATTCACCTAAGAGCCCGTAGAATACAGATTGCTGATTTGTTTTCTGGGTCCTTTGATCTAGACAGTCTGCCCTTCTAATAAATTCCCATATAATTCTGGAGCTACTAGTCCCAGCCATAGTCAAATTCATAGTACTAATGCTTCATTTTTTAAACATTTTAAAGAGAAATCTATTATCCTATCTTCCATAATTGTTCCAGTATTGTATTAATATATAAAGACTATTTATTGCATTGATAAAATTATAATGACTTTCTTAGCCATGTGTCTCCAGTTGTTTACGTAGGTACCGGAACAATGAAATTATTTTGTTATACTCTGTCTAACCTTTAAGTCTGTCTTTTCCTAAGAACTTCGATTCCATGGCATCTTCGCTCATCTTCTGTTCACTCTTTTTGGTGCATTTTATTCCTCTTCTGTTCCTTTAATTGACTTGTGTTACTTTATCATTAGATATATCTTTATTTTTCCCAAGAAAGACAAAGCAAGCCTGATGAGTCATTTTTTTTTTTTTCACGAAGTCTACATCATGCTAAGGTTCTTGCAGCTGTACGATCAATGAAGAAAAAATATGCAGATGGATCAGTGAAAAATATTTCCCTTTCGGAACTCATTCTAAAATATAACTTCCCAGCAATAACAAGCATAAGGATAGGAAAATTTGAATTCATATTACAGGAACTAAAAGAGGTTGGCCAATGGGCCATAGGCCTGTCATCCCAGTATTAGACAGGCTGAGTCAGGAGGATTGCTCTGAGTTCAAAGCTGGCCTGGGCTACATAATCAAATTCTAGTCCAACCTGCACTACATAGTCAAACCTTGTCTCAAACAAACACACAAAAATAAAGAAATAAAGAGGGGAAAAGAAGATAAATCAAAACCAGGCAAATCATTAAGCTGGTTCCTGTCTTAATGTATTATTTTGACAAGAACTAAATAATCTAAACATAATTTTAAGTTAATCTGCCTGATGTATAACAATTTTCTCTGCATAACAATTTTCTGTTTTCGTAAAGAACCAGATTTCTATGAAGAAATGAAAAGTTTCATCCTGAGAGACTGAGGATGGGTCCTCTGGAACCAGGGACTCCTCCTGTATAAGGAGGACCTGCTTGGGTTTTCCTCTGGGAAGTGTGGTTGTGTTTTCTCACAAAAGCAATTCCAAAGTCCTAAGTATTCCACATTTCTGGATCTGCTGAAACTTCTTCACTCATGTAGCTCTAGTAACAATTTCATTCCATACAATCACACTGTGTAGTATACAATGGGCTATTTATTCTAGCAACAGCTTTTCAAATTTAAACTGTATCTTAGTTACTTTTCTCTCATTGCTGAGCCAAAGTATTAATCACCTGAAATTAAGGAATAAACCGTTTGTTTAGCTCACAGTTTGCAGATGTTTTAGTGCATATTCAGCTAGCTTCAGAGTAGGTTAGCACATGACAGAGGGACACTGCAGTTCGTGGCCCCAGATGACAGAAGGAGCAACAAATGTAGTGCAATCTGGCAAACTGCACTCTGGGGGCCTAGAATATGTGGTCATGGAACTTTTGTCTCCCAGTTGAATTGTTTAATAACTTAGGATGATGTTAGGCAGCCCTTGGAGTCCTAGTGAATCTGATCCATACTCAGCACTCGAAGCGAAGCTCTGTTAGGCACTGGCCAGTTTCCTCCACCCATAATGAGAGCCGTCGTGACTCCTACCCTGCTCCCTGCTATAATGGGAAACTTTGTGACCCATGCCCCACCACGGCTAAATTTGAGTAATTATTGGGAGCTTCAAAGAATGTTAAAACTCAGGAGCAAAATGCAACCTCCATGCTCCAGCCCAACCACAACAAGACATACAAACACCTGGAAGTAACACATCAGAAATTCCGAAATGATAGCAATTGAAGAAAAGAAACAAGTTCCCTATGAAAAATAAGTACATATATAAAAAAAAAAATGTTCAGCGTCATTGTTCACTTGGGAGATGCAACTAATGAAAGGGAGATTCCAACTCATCCCAGAAAGAATTGTCATCATCAAGAAATCAGCCAATAGGGGCCCGGCGGGCTGGCTCAGTGGTCTAGAGCGCCTCCTTGGGAGGGCTTAGGTGGCTGCAGGGACCGCGGTTCGATCCCGGGCACCACATGCTGCGCCAGCCTTGTCCTTGGGGCGGGCTGAACCGGCCATAAAAATGAGTGAATAAACAAATAAAAGTTCTGAAACAAGAAAAAAATAAATTAATTAAAAAAAAAAAAAAGAAGAAATCAGCCAATAGAAAGTTCTGGGGTGGGAGGGGCTGTGGGGAAATAGGAAGTCTTCACCGCTGGAGGGAGAGCAGACTGTTATAAACACTGTGGAGACCGGTGTGGAGATTCCTTAAAACACTAGGAGTGGAGGTCCCATTCAGTCCAGCTCTTCCTGTCCTAGATACTTTTCTAGAAGAATTCATAATGTCATACCACAGAAATATATATGCATCCATGATTATAACAACACAATTTGTCATAGCTAAATATTGGAAGGAAACCAAATGCCCATCAGCTGAAGAATGGATAAAATGTGCCACTGTTATGTAATGAAGTTTAAAATAATGAAGAAATTTGAGGCTTTTATTTATAAATAGAAGCAACTAGAGATCATACTCTTAAGTGAAATAATTCAGACCCATGTGTGCAAACATCATAATGTTTTCTTTGTGTGAGAATCTGAAAGAGAATTTAAAATATGAAGAGTACAATAGACAGGGGGAAAAGGGAACAGTACCCTGCTCTCCTCTTGCACAGATTAAGGATGTTTAACAAGCAAGCATCCTGACTCCCTACCAAGTGCCTCAAATTTCTCAACTCCTCAAGTTGACAAGTGCATCAAATGTTACAAACTATAAAAAGAAAAAGTATCCAGGGATAAAAATCAGACCAAGCTCTTTCTCTGCCATCGCCGAGTCGCGTGGAGGCCGAGGCTCGGGTGTATTCAAGATTCGGCTTTACCCATAACCCGCCGCCATGGCCGAGGAAGGCATTGCTGCTGGAGGTGTCATGGACTTCAACACTGCTTTACAAGAGGTGCTGAAGACCGCCCTCATCCACGAGAGCCTTGCGCGTGGAATTCGCGAAGCCGCCAAAGCCTTACACAAGCGCCAAGCCCATCTTTGTGTGCTTGCATCCAGCTGCGCTGAGCCTATGTATGTAAAGTTAACGGAGGCCCTTTGTGCTGAGCACCAAATCAACCTGATTAAGGTTGACAACCACAAGAAACTCGGGGAATGGGTAGGCCCCTGGAAAATGGACCGTGAAGGAAAGCCCCGTAAAGTGGTTGGTTGCAGTTGTGTGGTGGTTAAGGACTATGGCAAAGAGTCGCAGGCCAAAGATGTCATCGAAGAATACTTCAAAAGAAGAATACTTCCAGTGCAAGAAATCGATGAATGAACAAAAATTTTGGCTCACTTTAAAAAAAAAAAATCAGACCAAGCCTACCATTACAGAAGCATTGCAACGACACGGACTCTAGCACATCTTTCCATATGGCAGCAGGGAGATATTCCATGCCCTTCTCTTTTTTCCTTATTTTTTAATAAAGTATGCATAGTACGTAAATTAACAGTACTTAAAAGTAACAACATCACTTTTAAATAATTTAGTGACATTAAGTGCATTATGCCAAACTGAGTCTTTGTCAAATGCGAATTCCTGCAGCCGGCTGGCCAGAGAGCTCACGGGAGTAAAGCACTTGTTTAGGCAGAGTGCAGAGGCTGGAGTGTGATGCCTGGCATGCTTTTTATATTTTCCACACATTCCATATAATATTGCACATTTATGGATGTTATAAGGCACCCACCTTTAATATCTGAATTTTCAGAGCAAAATATTTTTAGAGTTTGTAAAATATTAGTATTAATTTTGTTATTTTCATTTATTATCATTTTTTTTTCTTGTTTCAGAACCTTTGTTTGTTTATTCACTCATTTTTATGGCCGGCTCAGCTCACCCTGAGGGCAGGGCTGGCGCAGCATGTGGTGCCGGGGATCGGACTGTGGTCCTTGAAGCCGCGCAAGCTTCCCCAAACAGGCGCTCTAGACCACTGAGCCATCCTGCCGAGCCCCATTTATTATCATTATTATTATTTATGTATCATTTTCATTATTTGATTATTTTATTAGTAATTATAGTACTCATTTGATTATTAGCTAGTATTAGTAGTAACTTTATAGAACCATATCGATAATTTCATTAGTGAGATTTTAAGAAAACAAGTAAAAATATGGAGCATTAAAAAAAAAAAAAAAAAAAAAAAAAAAAAAAAAAAAAAAAAAAAAAAAAAAAAAAAAAAAAAAAAAAAGCCAGGCGTGGTGGTGCACGCCTGTAATCCTAGCACTCGGGAGGCTGAGCCAGGAGAATCGGTGTGAGTTTGAGACCAGCCTGGGCGTCAAAAGTGAGCTCTAGGCCAGCCTGAAATGCATAGCGAGACCCTGTCTCAAAAAGACAAAAAGACAAAAAAAAAAAAGCATTTTATTTCTACATAGCCAGAGGATTTTACTTTTCGTGTCTTTTTGTTTTTTGTTTCTTTGGGTCAATAACATTTCTAATTAAGTATGAATCATTTAGCATTACTTATTAATAGTCTGTGTGATGCATCGTGTTTTAATAGTTTATAACACCAACGTTCTGAACGGTTATAATATGGAAGAAACACATATGATAATTACTGTCTTAATTCCAACAGGAATTTCTTTAGAATTTTAAAGGTGAAAACAAAAGGGCCCTATGTGTCTTTTCCTATTTCTCTTAAATCTGCTTTTTCCTCTCACTTAGTCCTGTGCAATGCTCTAATGTAGCGCTGCATATTCAGTCACTAGCGAGCAAAAATCCGCCACTTTAGAGATATGAAAGAGAGAATACAAGTGAAAACAAAAATCTTCTGAGTTGGTAAAATCCGGCTAAATATCGTTCTTGGCAAATAGCCATCAACCAGAGTGTACAAAATCCGTGAGACACTTCATATCTTAAGCAACACCTTGCTACTTAGGAGCAATCAAGCCACTGTAAAAGAATCTTTACAGCATGGTTGTGTTAAGGTAGCATTATATTGTTCTGTGGAAAGTTCAATTGTGGCTGAGTGTGGAGATAAAGAATACAAATATTCTCTTTTTTCCAATGTTACTTTTATCAGAAAATTATTTTTTAAAAGTTGCTCACTTTAAACAGCAGTATCTTCACTATTTACTACTAATTAGCCAAAATGTTATACTTCACTGTCATCAAAAACCTCTTATTTTGCTGTTCTTTGAAGTAGATATATTTTTAATCTTCACATCTTTCTGTACAATAGCGGTGAAATTAGCCATCATCTATTTTTTTACCTGTATGTGATTTATGTTTAGTTGAACAATATATAAAGAAAAAATATATATAATTACATTTTGGTCATTTGTGTTTATCCTTAGAGAAAATAAAATATTGTTCTAGTAATCCTAGACCAATTTCCTTCAAAAGTTACTGGTTATTGGCAAAATATGAGTTTAGCTAAGCTAGTATTTATTCCACGGAGCTATCTTGCTGCCCCTAATAAAATGTTAAATAAACGTGTGTTGGCTTGGGGGCCAGGGAGCTATCTCAGGGGCACAAATGCCGGCTTGCCAAGTGTGAGAGCCTGACTTCTATCCCTGATTCCACACACCTCAAAAAAAGCATACTGGTGTGTTAGCTTCTAAAATCAAATCGGAACTTTGATCAGAAACAATAAATTTAATAAATTATTGAACATAATTTATAATAATTGTATATAATTATATATAATTTATAAAATTAAAATAGCAATTTTTTACTAGTGTAAGTATTTGGGGAAATTTTCTATTATTGGAATGGTTGAGATAGTGTAGTAGTGTATGAAGTAAAGGGTAGAGATAGGACTTCTTTGTCAAATATTCAGTTATAATTGTCATTAGATGAAACTCAGATATATGCATTCAAAGCATTTTTTAATTAGGTGGTTCAGTAAACTACTTTTGACACAACTTTTAGTCAAACAATGTCAAAATTAAACCCTTATCTTCTTTTTTGCCATTTCGGGACACATACAGATATCATTAGGTAGTCATTTTAAAGTTGATAGTTTAATAAAAGTTCAACAGTAAACCTCAGCAGACCTTTTCAAGCCAAATAAATAAATCAATACTAATAGCAAAAGCTGTCAGACTCAAAAGTGGAATTGCCCATGTCAAACTCTTGACCAAGGGAGTAGGGGGAGTCCTTGCAGGCAGAGTTCTGACCCACAATTTGCCTCTAAAGAAAAGCACCAGGCATAGCCAACTGCTCATAGATGAACACTGGGCGGCAAGTGTGTCCTTTGAAAGCCCAAGCTGCCAACACATGTTTTCTAAATTAATAGTTCTATGCAGCACTGTAAAGCCAATCAAGAGTGACATCTTACCAGTCCTCCCATGTTGCCTTATATAGTAGCTTTCTTTTTTTAATAACTGTTTTATTTTATTTTTATTGACATGTACTGATTGCAATACTAATAATAACGTCAAAAGTGTATTTCCCACACATAGATCTACTGATCAAATACAGCTTTTTTCATTTACCTTCTCCCAACACATTCTACTCAAATTCCACTTTTTTATTTACCACAATATAGGCTGAACTCTGTATTATTTTTCAGATGTATAGGAGCCCACAGACCTGGTTGGTTTGTCTATACTCTGGATCACGATCGTTATTATCAAATGAAAAACTTCTTTCGTGAGATTTCACCTGCTTGTAGTTGTTTTACTTTGACAATTACACACGCTCACACACACACACACACACACACACACACACACCCTGACAACTCATGGAATTTTTATTCATGAACATCCATGTAATTTGTGAATAAATTATTTACTAGTTTAACTTTAAAAACTCTATACACATTTTACCTTGTTTGGTTTAGTTGCATCTTTTGAACACTAACACATTAATGATCATATACAAATTGGATATCACAGTAAGTTTTTAATTTTCCATTGCATATGGTCAAAGGATAGTGTTGTGTGAAATTACTATGAATTTAGGAATGTTGGTTCTGCAGAAAAGAACATTTTGTGCAGCAAATGCAAAGCTGTAGGATTTAAGCAGGATTACATAAGAGAACACATGCTTTCTTTTCAAAGGACAATGACTTAAGCAGCTTATGATGACTTAGCAATGGTTTCCTGAAGAACCAATAATACGTAAATTGCCCATTATTTGAACGGTAACTTCTAAATTAATTGGAAGTGTGATAAGTGGTTCCAAATTAATAACTAAAACCTAACTTCAATTTTTAACTAAATTTTTACATTTTAAAATTAATTTCTGTGAGTGATATACCTTAAAAATCTAATTAGGGGCCCGGCAGGATGGCTCAGTGGTCTAAAGCACCTGCTCAGGAAAGCTTAGGTGGCTGCAGGGACTGTGCTTTGATCCCTGGCACCACATGCTGCTACACCAGCCCTGCCCTCAGGGCAGACTGAGCCGGCCATGAAAATAAATAAATAAATAAACAAACGAAAGTTCTGAAACAAGGAAAAAGAAAAAAATAAAATTCTTTTTAAAAAATCTAATTATTTATCCAGTTCAAAATTTTCCATAGTAGGCTAATTGCACCTATATATTCAATAATTCAATCATTGACTATGTTAGACTAAAAATATTTTAAACAATATTAAGATCCAAAATGTGTAGAAGTAAGGTTATTATTGAAACAGAGCTTGGGACTGGGAAGATACCTCTGTGGCACAAGTGCCTGCCTGGCAAGTGCAAGGTTGTGAGTTCGAACCCCAGTCCTGCAAAAAAAAAAAAAAAAAAAAAAAAAAAAAGAAACAGAGCTTGTATGTTTATTTTTTATTTTTTATTTTATTTTATTGCGTTTTCTTGTTTCAGAACTTTTGTTTGTTTGTTTATTTATTTATTTTTAAGGCTGGCTGAGCCTGCCCTAAGGGCAGGGCTGGTGCAGCATGTCGTGCCGGGGATTGAACCGCGGTCCCTGTACACACGCAAGCTTTCATAAGCAGGCACTTTAGACCACTGAGCAATCCTGCCAGGCCCCAGAGCTTGTACGTTTAGACTTTAGCAAAGAATGTTTCTTTTGACAGAAGAGGGATGTCCCATATATTTATCAAGCCTTCTTTAGTTTTATTTTCCCATGGAAGCCTTGCTGACATTTCCAGTTCTACTGTGCCAATGCATTCTGAAAATTCCTTGCTGACTTTGATTTTTTCTTAATTTACTAATTTACTCCACTTTTACTTTTATTCCCTCCATTGTTTATTGACTGAACTCCTAAGCTCATCAGAATGTAGCTCCTCAAGTGCAGAGGTGTGAATTTGCCCATCAGTTTATCCGTGCTCACGCACTAAGTATCACTCTATGTCTAACAAAAGAATCAGTGGTATGGAAAAAATTTCAGGAAATTTATGCTGTTCATGATCACATAAGAATAGGTAATGTGCATGACACAAAGAATAATCAAATGGGAAGGGCATGCTGGATGAAGACATCCTAAAGTAAATAATAGGTTTCACTGTGTTTTATAAAATGTTAAGTTACTACAAAACAACATCAGATACACTCACAACAGAGACTATATGACAAAAAAAATAACCTTACAAAAATAAACATTATTGAACTGGGGAAATAGCTCAGTAGAATAAGCACTTGCCTGGCAAGTGCAAAGGCATGGACTCAATCCCTGGTTCTGCAAAAATAAATAAATAAATAGGCATTAGCTTTGTTGAAAATAATAACTCAAAAGAAAAGTAAAATGGTTGCCGGGCGTGGTCACGCACACCTGAAATACCAGCACTCAGGAGGCTGAGGCAGGAAGATCAGTGTGAGTTCGAGACCAGCCTGGGCTACCAAAGGGAGCTCAAGGCCAGCCTGAACTGCATAGTGAGACCCTGTCTTAAAAAGACAAAAAAAAAAAAAAAAAAAAAAAAAAAAAAAAAAAAAAAAAAAAAAAAAAAAAAAAAAAAAAAAAAAAAAAAGTAAAATGGTTAACATTTAACCCAGCTGTTTTTCTCCTTGGTATCTTCCCTAAAGAATTAAAAACTTAGGACCAGGGCAATGTATGTTCAGCCATGTTTATAGCAGTACAATTTGTAATAGCTAAATCTTGGACACAGTCCAAATACCCATCAACTGAGGAATGGACAAAAAATTTATTTATTTATTTATTTATTTATTTATTTATTTATTTATTTATTTATTTATTTTAGATAATGGAGTACTCCCAACCATAAAGAAGGATAAATGTGAGGTTTTTCTAAGCAAATGAATACAACTTGAGACCATAATGAAGCAAATCAGACACACATGTGAAGTCACATTGTCTCTCTCTCTCTCTCTCTCTCTCTCTCTCTGGAGTAAGGAACTGAAAATGTAAACAAACACATGATGAGTATTGTGAAATAGGAAGAAAATATTAAAAATGGAAGGGGAACTCGAGAGGGGGAGGGGAAAGAAAAGAAGGAAGGAAAAGAAGAGTAAAATGGAAGTATGAAGCTTCTGTAATCAAGGAGGGGGAGTGGAGTTGAAGGGAGTAGAGAGAGATGGGCAGAGAAGGGGAAAGCAGGGCCTTGCTGTGCAAACTCACTGTGATGAAGCATGATCGCTGTGTCTATCAAAATCCTACCAATAAACTGTATTTCAAAAAGAAATGTTAAATTAAAAAATAAAAAGATATATAAAAGAAACATTACAGAGAGTATACAACCTGATGCCTGCATACCATTTAACTTTAGCACTATTTGTAGCAGGTGCACTATGGAGTCAGGCTAGGTAATTCATTCACAGAGGAGAAGAAAATCGCTTGGTTTGCCAGAAATAGAAATAGAGACCATGATTATAAACAACCCAGAAGTCAAATTTTACATGTTCTATCTTGCATGAAGAAAACAGAAACAATGAAAGAAAAGAGATAGACATGGCAGGACAGTAGGGCAGAAAGAGGAATATAATTAGAAAGAGGAAAACGATCCTGAAGAGGGAAGAAAGTGTAAATGGGTGGTGAGAGGGAGATGTAAAAATTGTATATGCCTAAACACTGTAAGTAAGCCTGTTACTGTAAAATTGATAGATACAAATTAAAATATAAAATAAAACAAACAAAAAAAATAGAGAAGAGTTGTCCATATAGAGGCTTTACAAATCAAATTACTAAGATATTCGCGCAAAATGAAAATGATTTTATTCATCGTAGAACTTTCTAAACTATTGTAAAGAACAGGGCTAGGAAGATAGCTCAATAAAATAAGCACCTGCCTGGCAAGCTCCAGTGTAGCCTAACTGGCATTCCAAGAAGCAGGGTGTAGTGAATGGGGCCCAGGGACAGCTGTGGTCTGTTACTGAAAATCCCGTAAAGCTGGGACTCCAGGTGATGGATGGCGGCTTCACCTGTGGGCTCTCTGTTTGTTGCCTTCTCCCTTGCTTGGAATGCTAAAGGTTGACCCCTGTGTGAAACTGATGATAGGGAAGGGGTGGAAGTTAATGGAGATCGTGGGTATATTCGTTCCTGGGCATGTGGTCCTCCTTTATTTTAATAATTACACATGAGATCATGCTCACTACCTGAAATAAAGCTGAGTTGCTTCAGGGGTTCCCGACTCACTGAGCATTAAGTCTCGGTGAGTCCTCTGAGCTACCTTCATCAGATCCTCTTGTCGTTTCTTTTGACAATCGACACATACAATTACAACACTCAAGGGCTTGAGTTCAATTCCCAGTTATGCAAAGAATGAAATAAAATAAAAAAACAAATAAATAAAAATAAAGCATGGTAAAGAATAAAAGCAGTATCAACTGATAATGACAAAGTCTAGTTTGCAATAGAGATGATTAATGTGAAGACATTGAATCAAAAGCATAAGAAATAATATTGAGAGCTGCAGGAAGCCAGGAAATGGATCAAGTGTGTGTAGGTGGGACTAGGACTCAACGCTTAAAGCAAACAACGTACCCCAATGCTGAGAAACACAACCTGTCTGGTTCAGGACAGCTATTCGTCACGAAGCAACCATGTGTCATGTGATGCAATCTTTGCAAAAGTAGAAGGATTGTTTTTGTCTGCGTTGAGTTAGTCTTGCCCATCAAGCAGACTGGCGACCACCTAACTCAGGTTTTCCTCTTGTCTATTTTTCTCATTCCTATCACCATGTCTCCCAAGGGTAGAAGTATTCACAGTAAGACCAATGAATTCTTACAAATTCATGTATATATGTGTGTGTCTGCATGTGTGTTAGAGTATATGACTGTGTGTGTGTGCAAAAGTAATGGAGGGGGAGTCAACATTAAGAGAAAAGAAGGCACTAGAAAAAGAGGCTTTAGCTCAGTAATGTATGTATGCACTCAGGAGTCTGAGGCAGGAGAATCACTGTGAGTTTGAAGAGATTTTTATTATTATTATTTTTTTGTGTGGGACCAGGGTTCGAACTCATGACCTTGCACTTTCCCAGCAGGCACTTGTGCCTCGGAGCTATCTCCCCAGCCCCTATTTTTTTTTTTTTTTTTTTTTTTTTTTCTTTTTGAGTTTTTTTTTTTTTTTCTTGTTTCAGACTTTTGTTTGTTTGTTTATTTTTATGGCTGGCTCAGCCTGCCCTGAGGGCAGGGCTGGCACAGCATGTGGTTCTGGGGATCGAACTGTAGTCCCTGCAGCCGCCTGCAGGCACTTTAGACCACTGAGCCATCCTGACAGGCCCTAAAGAGATTTTTTAGATAAATAATGAGAGGAAGGTTGAGAGAGAGAGAGAGAGAGAGAGAGAGAGAGAGAGAGAGAGAGACAGAGACAGAGACAGAGAGAGACAGAGAGAGAGAGAGTAGGAATTAAGATGTAGGTTAATTATACTTTATATCATTTATATAGGCTTGTAGTCTATATTTCTAAAATATTTTGCATATTTCAAAATAAATTAGGGTGTTGTTGGAGATATTAAAATATTGAAGTTTCAAGCTATTTCTCTAAAATGTTATAATCATTAAACAAAATTTTGATAAAAATGTTATAAAGTTAAGACAGATTTTTAAATATATAGATAAGAAAATAACACTGAGGTTTTCAGTCTCACCCACACATCAAAACTTTCTGTATCTTCAGACTATAGAAAATCAATTGACAAAGCTGTACAGTGTGTGAAAAGGTTCACCCTCCTCATTTTCAAAGATTATGAGTCCCAATCTCACCGATAGTCTACATCTTATAGCAAGGCATCACGTGTTCACTAAAAGGCAGGCACCATATTGGAGCATTTATCACAGCAACCTTTGCAAACCAAAACTAGAAACTACCTAGAGTTTAGCCAGAAGGGAGGGATTTTCAACCCTGAGCCACATGGAGGAGACTACATTCTGTATAATGCTTGGGTTCTCTTATATTAAGGACAGAATGGAAAAGGTCAAGAGGGAAACTGGAGCAGTGGCTAAACTGAGAAATTCTGGGTAGTAGGCTCTGGTTCTGTTTCTAAGCTAAATAAACATGTGTCTTCCAAATGGGCATGCCACTCAACTTCTGTGTTAGAGGCCCTACTTTCAAAAGATATTTTCCTTCCAAAACAAATTAAAATGAGAAATGCATAAAGTTTAAAATTTGATTCCTATATATTGATGTTTAGTAGTAATGAATGGAAAAGAATAAAACAATCAGGAGTGATGGCTCATGCCTATAATCCCAGCACTGAGGAGGCTGAGGCAAGAGCCTTGTGAGTTTAGAGCCAACCTGGGATCCAAAATAGGCTCAAGACCAACCTGAACTTCACAGTGTGACCCTGTCTCAAAAAGAAAAAAAAAAGTGAAGCAAAACATTTGTTTAATAATTACATCATTTATGAAACTATACAAACCACTTAACTTTGTAAAACTAAATGAAATAGCTAAGTTACAAATACTTTATTTTCAGATTTCTTAGTTACTTTTTCTTCCTTGCTGAGCCAAAATATCTGACATTCAAAATTTAGGAAGGACAGGATTGTGTCACTCACAGGTGGTGGATTTTCCAATCCATCATCAACTGTCTCCAGAGCAGGGTGTCATGGCCCGGGGGAAACAGTTCAGTGTGGCAGAAGACATCAAATATAACAAGAGCAAATAGGAGGGGGGAGCATTAGGCCTCTTTTCATACCTTATATATCAGCTCTCCATTTATATTACCTCTGTGCCCTAATCTTTCACAAACTCAAGGTGTTTACAAAGTAAGTATTGAGGCCCAACTGCTGACTTACACTTCGGCAGTTCTCTAATTTTACAATATACCAACCATTACAATCCACCCCTTGTCAACATGGCAACCTGATGTGTTTCTTTAAACCACTTGCTCGATACAAAGACATGCTTATTTATATCATTTCACAAATTGAACATTATAACATAGTTTCATAATCCTTAAGAACCAGTAGTAAGACTATTAACATTATATTACATTAGAACCATAAACTTCTGCCCCTGGATCCCAAACATTTATACATGTCCCTGTATGAAAACGGCATTAACCTGGTACCACCATGAAAAAACAACAACAAAAACAAAACAAAACAAAAAAAACATAATAAGGAAAGGAATCAGCAATTCGTCCATCTCTAAGAGTTGCTCAAGTCCTAAAGTTTCAGCAATGCTGAAAAGTCGAAACTGCAATTCTCTCTAGGATGTAAGGCAAACTCTTAACTCCAAGCCACCATAGGAATGAAAATAAAATTAAGCACTTTCAACATTCAAGGCCACAAGATATTTTCATTCTAAAGTTATGAAAAAGGAAATGCAAAGGACTTGGACCAAAGCAAGTCCAAACTCCATTAGGGTAAATTTTAGTTCCTGCATTTCTAGATCCACCATCTTTAGCAATCTGTGACAATTTGTGAGCTCCAAAGGGAAAGCCCACCCCTAGGCACATTTAGTGGCTGTAGCTCCTATGGCATCTCTCGAAGGCTGAGCTTGCTCCCTCATTGCAGGTTTCCCTAGATGATCCAAATTCCTGGCTTTTCCAAATTTCTGATGTCCCCACTGCACCTTTGGCTTCGTCCTCACAGCCTCACATATTAGCTTCTAAGAAGCACGCAGTTCCACCTCCCAGGCCACCTGAAATCAGGGTGAAAGCTTTCTTTACCCCATAAACCTTGCATTCTGCAAACACCTAACTCTGGCACCACAAGGATGATGGCAAGGCCTGCTGTCAGCCAAGCAGTTGCCAAGCTTCCCACTCTCCTGGCTCTAGGGCTTGAGCGTTTCAATTGTTAGGCACTCTGAATCCAATTCTGAGAAAAAAAAATGTGTATGCCGCTGACATTCTTTTTTTTTTTTTTTCTTTCTTGCCTACCATGTGTTAGGCCCTAGATTCAACCTCAAGCACTGTGAAAAACAAACAAATGAAAAATCCGTTTCTGCAAAGCTCTCTCTCTCTCTTGCACTTTTCTTTCTTTTTGTAAATTATTTATTTATTTATTTATTTATTTATTTATTTATTTATTTATTTATTTATTTATTTTGCGGAACCGGGGCTTGAACTCAGGTTCTTATGCTTGCCAGGCAAGTGTTTATTCTACTGAGCTATCACCCCAGCCCCTTTTTAAAGTACATTTTTTTTTCTAATTTTTTTTTCTTGTTTCAGAACTTTTGTTTGTTTATTTATTTTTATGGCCAGCTCAGCCTGCCCTGAGGGTAGGGCTGGCACAGCATGTGGTGCTGGGGATCGAACTGCGGTCCCTGCAGCCGCCCAAGCTTTCCTAAGCAGGCTCTTTAGACCACTGAGCCATCCTGCCGGGCCCTTCTTTTTGTAAAATTTGATTTCAATTAAAATTTTATTACAATAGAACACATTGCCATTAAGTCCCCTCAATGCCCCCCCCAGCTTTTTAAAAACAGTATATAGAGTTTTTTATTGTTACATGAAAAGATGACACTCTACAATTCAATAAGACAAAAACACAGCTTAAAAATGAGCAAAATATTTCAGCAGACCATTTCACAAAAACAGATACAAATGGTCAAGAGGCCTTTCGGAAAGTGCCTACCATCAGTAGTTACCAGAGGAATGCAATCTAAACTCACTGACCTTCTGGAATGTTGTATGGCTGCTTTGAAAATTTTTGTGCCAGATGAGTTACTTTCTCATCTTTGATCTCAGTCTCAGGCAACATTTCTGGACAAGAGCAAAATGCAGACAAACTTTCTGCCAAGCCATAATATTGTATACAACTGAATTAGATAGAAATATTATAGGCAGTCAGACAGGACCAGGCCCTCAAGGAGACAATATGGAAGACAAGGAGACGGTACAACTTGAAACAATGAGGCAGACCCTTGCTGTGGGCCAGACCTCAAGATAAAAGAGAAAACAAATGTAGCCACATGCTTCCCTAGGAATGTGCAACATGGATTGGTATCCTAAATAGGTCTCAATCACCTTAACAGAGCCTAAATGAGTGACTAACCCAACCCTCAACAGGAAGGACTCTGTTCCGTATTCATGCCAACTTCCTACATGACTGGGTTCTCGTTTCGGTACTGGATTTAATCAACTTTACCTGAGCAATGGTGCTTGCAATCTCATTGGTTAAGCATAGTTTTGTCACATCTCATGCCCACCTAAGTGAATTCCCATGTCCTCCACCATCTTAGACACACCCCACCACATGGTTTTCCTCTATAAAAGTCCCTGGAAGAGACAGCTTCCTGGGGACCACCCACTCGGGGCCCTCCCTTCTGCATGTCTCTCAGACAGGCGCTTTGTCCGCCAATAAATATATTGAGCTCATAATCTCTGTTTGTTCCTAAAATTCATTCTTTTGTTTTAGAGAATATGAACTCGTCCCAGGTACTTTTCAGGTCGGGAGATCAGTTTTCCCATGTATCATTTGTAGGTCATCAACCTGAGATCGATTTTTCTCCCTACATCAATAATACACATCATCTCGAGTCTAGTACACAATGTCGTCTTTCCCAACAGAGACCTCCTTAGCCTGATATCTACTTGCAGGATTTATGGTCTTCTGAGCTCTGACCAGAATCTCCCAAAAAGAACAGGCCAAGACATTTCAGCTCAATTCTTTCAAGCAACATCTCTGAACCTTTTCCAAACTCTTCCCATAAGCCTTTTCCAAAGATTATTGAGCCACATGGCTAGGTATAGTCACAGCAATGAGCCCACATCACTGGTGCCAAACTCTATCCATTATTTTTCTTTCCTTCCTGAGACAAATAACTGACACCCAATATTAAGGTGATTGAACTTGTGCTTTGTGGAGATTTCAGTCTGTAATAAGCTAGCTCCAAGACAGGGTATTATAGCATAGAATTCAAGGCAACAAAAGAGAGAAAAAACAATAAGAGCATAAAGGCTGGGACACAAGCATTTTTTCTTTCTTTATACATTATGTGCCAGCTGTGTGTCTTGCCCTCTTCTTCCATAAGCTCAGGTTGTTTACAGAGTAGGGAAGCTGACCATTCTTCTGAGTTAAGCTTTTTTTTAAAAGGTATTTGGTACAGGGTCCCATTATGCAGCCCAGACTCTTAGGGATGCTCCTGTTTTCATTCTCCCCAGAACTGGGATCACAGGAGTGTGGCACGATGCCTGGTCCTGGTGGTAGTCTCAGCACAACCAGAGACAGGCCCGGAGCAGTACATGGTATCCAGAATTGAACTCTGGTCCCTGTGCTTGCCTAAGCAGACACCTAGTCCATTGAGCTACCTCACTGGTAGCTCCCTGAGTTAAACTGCCAACCTTCGCAAGTTGACATAGTATATCAACCATTATATCAAGCTCCAGAAAGAAAACACAGATGAATTTAAAATTATAAAGATTTGTGATCTCCTGCATTGCAAACTTCCCACATGTGGACTGTGTGTACATTACCAAGGTGACAAGAGGAACTTGGGTATTCTCTGCCAAAGTTCCTCTTTGCCATGCTCCTATTACTCTGGCCTATAGCTATGCCAATGGACCAGGGACGTCCTGCTATATGTTTTGCTTACTCCATCCTAAGCCCAATAATAAGAGTTGCCCAGGGGTTCCTGCTTAGTAGAACCTGCTCTTATGGTGCTTCTTCCTTATCCAGTCTTGTATGACCCATGGTGACTGACTGTCTTTCTAAAGTATGAATATAATAACAATTGTCTTCTATAACTCTCCACTCTTTATTGTAGTCAGATATACTTTTGATCCGGTTTCTGTTTCATAACCATTATTATAGATGGAATTTTCCAAAGAGAAACCACCTTGTTTTGCTGCATTGTATTAGCTTGTTGATGGTGTGAGAGAGGCCAATTCCTCAGAAAAATCACCTCTTTCTTTCTCTTTACACAGTTTAGTGTATCCTATCTTCCGTGTGGTATAAATTCACTCCTGTTCCATTATTTCTAGAGATATCTATGTCTTCGACTTTTGCATCATAAAATCATCCTAAGTATAGATTGGTTTGGGTCCTTGGACGTTTAATGTCTCCAAGGAACACTTTATTGATTGCAACTCCAGCAATTGAGATTTGTGCCTTATATTCCATCCCTGCCAAGGATCTGCAGAATAGTGGCCTGTTTCTGTTCATTTCACATAGTTTTCTCTGCTATGCTGTGTTCTCTAAGGCTGGATCACAAAATGGAATTCAGTTCCTTTTTGAACTTTTGACCAATATATATAGGAATATACATTCCTTTATATAAAGAAATATATGTTATTATACTTATAAAGTTACTTTAAATAATAATAGTGTAACTCCATCTATATTTCATTTATTACAACTATGAATTGTTTCTTTGGCATTTCAAGTTAAACAGGTGTCTCTTTCTGCTTTAGTAAGTGAAATCATGTTAGTCAGTTGATAAACTTTCTCCTCTCAAATTGGCTGCCAAAATATGAGGATAGTTTATTTATTTATTTATTTAAATTTATTTAAATTTATTTTTTTCTGTGGAACCGGGGACTGAACTCAGGCCTTTGCACTTGTCAGGCAAACTCTTATTCTGCTGAGCTGTCTCCCCAGTACCCTAGAGAAGCAATATCTATTATCCCACAATTTTGATCTTAAGTTGTAAGCATGGCTAACTTATTTCAGCTCTAATTGGTAAGGATCCCAAGATAAACCATCACCTTTCTATTGTTAGAAGACTAAACAATACCATTCACTAAAGGAAGATTCTTTTTGGATGACCTATGCATTTTTTAAAGATATAATTTAAAATAGCCTGTATACCACATCTATTATATATGCCATATTACACTGTGGAAGGGAGGAAACACTGGAAAACAAAGACAAGGTGCCATTTAGAAGTCTGCAGTTCACTAAATAGCAGTATAAAATGTCTTCTTAAAAAAGATAATGGGTCTGCTATTGGTTTCAAAACAATTCTAAGGTGGTAACTGCCATGAACTGTAACCAAATATGGCATCTATCTTATCTATTAATAGTCTAGAGAGAACTATTTTCAGAATACAAAAGTTTAGAAGTGAAATTCCTTCTCTGGTTTAGAAGTTTTAATGGACTGGCTGTCACCGATAAAGAAATGATGGAAAGCAAACTGCTTCTTCAATCTCATTAGCTGGATATAGCGTGTGGAGCTGAATATCCACATCTCTGGAATACTAACAGGTACTGACCATTGAGGAAAAAGGAGGAAAGTAATTCAAAATTCCCATAAATTTTATACTTCTGATTTCAGAATTGAAATAATAATTTCCATGGCATTGATTTTTCCACATTTCACTTTTTGGCAACGAAGAGAAATCTCATTAACTTAGCATACTATCATTTTTCAAAATAAAATCTGTCCCAATTGGTCAGAGAACATGCTTTAATTCAAATAAAGTGGGAATAATACTGCTTTCTTTTCCACAAAGAAGATGACATATTCGACCTTCAGTGTCACAAGGATCCCTTCACAAATGTTTGTTTAAAACCTTTAGTTCTGTGCAAATGTGACCTTTAAGGAATGATCGTTTACAAGAAAGCAGCACAAATTTGCTGCCCTTTATTCGCAATGCACATGAATTATTTTTTTTGTATTGATCTTTTAACTGTCAATGCATGAAAGAGGAAATTAAAATTCAACCTGTGGATGCAAATATAAATTTATCAATCATAAATTGATTGGTAGGTGATCAAATGTTTGCTATAATTAAACCATAACATGCCAATTCAAATATAAACCTTATCAGTCATATATAATTCACTGATTAATGCTCAGATATTTGATATAATGTAACTAAATAGATTTTTGCTCCTCAAGAGTAGATTTCTCTTTCTAATTGTTCTGCAATTCAATAGCATCCATTCTATGAACTACATTGATCAAAGTTGTTTAGAAATTTCAGTATATTCAAGTGCAATAACAAAATGGACCATATAAATGTACAATAAAAGCAATAATAAAAAATGACTGGACTGGGCCGGTGAGATAGCTCAACAAACTAAAGTGCCACCTTAGGGAAACGTAGAGTGGTTTGGTTCATTGCCAACACCACATGCATCACTAGCCCCATTGTCAGGGTGAACCGAGCAGGCTAGAATCCAGGCATAGTGGTGAGTGCCTGTAATCCCAGAAGTGGGGAAGCTGAAAACAAGAGGCATACTATAAGTCCAGGATGCATAGTGAGACACTGTACTAAACAAATACATTAGAACAAAGACAGGGATTTTCCCAGTTGTGCAAGTTTGATAAATTTGATTTTCTTTCATTTTGAGGACTATTATCTGAGGGATATTTTTGTTGCTATTGTTTCATGCAAATCAGTAAATTTACCCAAACTTACGTGCAACCACATTTGTTTATATTTAGCAACAAGATAGTTGGAAATGCCATTCATAATTTTATGATAATTTAAAAAGATAGAAGAGAGATAGGTAATTTTCCAGTGTGGATAAACTAACACAATGTGCAACGTAAGTACAATGACGATCTTTAATCGTGATGACAATTGTCACAGGCATGTAGATTTTCCCTAGGGAAAGGAAATGTATCTTCTGACCCATACAGTGACATTTACACACAAATCAGAGAAATAGAATGAGTTCAGAGGGTCTAGTAACAACTGTGATATATGGACACTTTTGTTTTCCAGTTTTTATGGCAATGGCTTGAATGACTACTTACAAAATTAATCATAGCATGCTGAGGAGGCAGGCGACATGATGACTCTTATTTTAGTGCAGGAATGGAAATCACAAGTTTGGAAAACCATATAAACAAAACACAAAGCTAGTAAACAATGAATTTAAGATTGGAGAATCTGGCTACAGAGCTATTGTTACTTAGCCATATCTATTGCTGTGATTTTAATGTTTCATGTAAGTCATTTACATATTTTGAAAGACATATGGAAACAGAACATTTATAACAGAAAAACAATGATTTAAGACACAATCAGCCAGGAAGTTAGCTCAGGGGCACAAGTGCCTGCCTGGAAAGTGCAAGGTCCTGAGTTTGATCCCCGGTTCTGAAAAAGAAAAAAAAAAAAAATTATACAATCATCCTTTCTTTGAAAAACTATCTGAACTTTTCAACATAATCTTGTAAATAGCCTTTCTCTATTTCAAATGATAATCTATATTTAGATATATAAACCTATGTGTAAATATATATATATATATATATATATATATATATATATATATATGTGTGTGTGTGTGTGTGTGTGTGTGTGTGTATGTGTGATTAAAACTATGGTTTTGGTTTTGGCAGAGAATTTAATCTTGAGAAAATGTCATAAGAAATAATTGTCACTTAAAGTTTTTTAAATGTTTTAGGGACTGTGATCAAAATAATGAAGGATGGAGTAGTTTGCGGTCAAATAGTGCTTTTGAACTTATGCCGGATACTGTGTCCTTTAGCACAAGGAGGATTTCAAATTTACTGCTTATGGTCACAGACATTCATTTTCTTTTCTTTTTTCGTTATCACAAGCATGCAAAACTTGTGAGAGATCACATTTAAATATTAATTTCTGTCTTTCTGCAAACATCGGAATATCTCCCAAGCTGGGTTCTGAATTCCAGCATGGCAGAGGTCCATGTTTGCAGAACCGCAGCTGCCACTCCGTGCAGGCCGTGCACTGCCTGGTGCTTCCAAGCCACCTGCGGTTGGCTGCAGTGCTTTGCATTCTCAAAATGGTCCTGAAAAAGTCTCTGTAGTTTCTATTCTCCTTAATGCAACCATTTAATACTTTTTTTCCTTCCCAGTGCTCATTATGGTCTTATGAAACAGTCTGAGTCCAAAGCAGTGAAAGTTTTCATTGTCAATTGAAAACAGGAAGTTTTGATTTGATTCATTCTTCTGTATACTTTGAAGTAAAGCATCAAAAAAAATCACTGTTTACCTTGTGAAATGCTCAGATTTTGGAACTAAAATAAGGAAAATCTGATTCAACTTTTGTTCAAAGAACAATTGCAGAACATTGGAGCTTACTCTCAAACAAAGGCATGTCAGAGCAAACCCTACTTTTTTCATGAGAGACATGTATTTAGCATGAATATTATTTACCCTCTGGCTTATATCAGTGAAAACAGATTATAATTACTGTGATTTTTTAAAAATGAGAATTTCTTATCAAAATGCATTTGCACTATAAAAGAATCTTTTATCTAAAGGAAATCTAAAGCTATTTAAGTGGACTCATATTAGTACTTTCACAAAAATTGGTCAATTACTGTAGTAGCTGGGGGCTATAAATTAACCTAGGCTAAGTAGTATTAAAATAATCCTATATGGCAGTCTAAGAATTCATTTTCCATTTTCTGAGCTACTTGACAATTTAAAAAAATAGAGGAAATATTAACAGGCATTATTTAGAACACTATGTTAGTTTTACCGAATGCCATTATTTTGATTCATCCAATAAATCCACACTAAGATATTGTTTCTCATTTTCATAATCTCTTGACTTTTTTCTCCATCTCTCTGTTTTATTTATTGCTGTGTTTGGTACAGGGTCTACAAGGTCTCACTACATAGATCAGACTTGTAGTGATTCTCCTGTTTTTAGCTTCCCAAGTCTTGCAATTATAGGCACACCCCACAGCGCCATCTCAGTGGCCCTATCAGTGCACCCTGTGGGTGGGCTGGCATGCCAGGCGGGGATCAAACTTTCACCGCTGTGCTCTGCCTAAGCAGGCACTTTAGTCCACTGAACTAACAGGCTGGCCCTGTCATCTCTCTGTTTTATGTTGCTCTCAGAATCACATACAACAAAGCACGTGCACATGCGTGCGTGCACGCATGCGCGCGCGCGCACACACGCACACACACACTGTAATATATATTCCCCTCAGTGACTGTTACATTATTTAACAGATGCTTTAAAAACAAAACCTCAAAAATGAAATAAATTGGGGCTGGGGAGATAGCTCCGTGGCACAAGTGCCTGCCTGGCAAGTGCAAGGTCGTGAGTTTGAACCCCAGTCCCATCAAAAAAATAAATAAATAAATAAATAAATTAATTAATTAATTAATGACGTGACATCTGCATTGGGTTTCTCATCGCTGGGCCCTAAGAACATAATTTTGCAACTTAAAAGAGGATCGATTTGGGGGATTTATTTCACAGTCAGATGGCAGCATGGCAAGAGGCTCAAAGGTAAATGGGTCTGGGGTGCAATGATGCTAAACTTAGGGCAGCCAGGAAGCAGAGCAGAGGACCGGAAAGCAGGCAGAATGTGGCACAAGGCCAGCTGCAGGCCCCAAATCTAGTTCTCTGGGATCACTCAGAAACACCTACAATGTGCTCCACCTGTTAGATCCCAAAGGCACACTGGCACCTAACACAAATCACCATATTCTGTCTGTATCAATTACACCAAAGCTTAAACCCTGATTAACCTCCTCATATACCACAAAGGTCATTACTCTGCATAACAAATCCTACTACATTTGTATAATGAGAGGTACAACAGCCCCTCTGTCATAGTCTCTGAAACTTCCAGAATTTTTTCAAAACTTCAAGTTCAATGTCTTCTGAAACCAGAAGCAGACTCTTAACTTGGAACATCAGGCAAACAGAAACGCAAGCAAAACAAAACAAACAAACAAACAAACAAAAACATAATTCCAAGGTACAGTAAAAGACAGCAAAAATTCCCATTCCAAAAAAGACAGAAAGGGGGTAACAGAAAATAATAGGACCAAAATAAGACCAAGCCACCATTATCTATGTAGATCTATATATGGCCTCTACAGAAAATGGCAGTGAGATATGAATTTCAGAGTGGTTGGGCAGCCCTACTGCTTTGACCCTCCTGTTCAATCTACATGACTTTTCTAACAGGCTGACTCCACTCGATGTCTACAGAATTCTTTGGCTCTCCTATTTAGTTCCAGGAGCTCCAAATTTCCATCTTCTCTTCTGGACCTATGGTCCATTCCCACAGTTTTCTGCATGGTTTTCTCAAGGGCTGATCGACTAGTTTCCTAGGGTTTCCTTTGAACTCTAGGTAGAAACCACAATGACCCAAACAACTTGCACTGTGTTTACTATTAACTCTTCATTACATGGATGACACCCATATCACCAATCATTGAAACAAAAGCCAGGTACACTGGACAAATGGCCAGAGTGGACTCTGAGCTCTTGCATGGGGAGCACAGTGAAATGGAACTTAGGGAACCAATTATCCACAAGGTTCGTTTTGAACAAGGGCAGCAGAGATTCTCTTATGAAGTGAAAGAGTGATACTTTTAGACATTTGAGTCTGCAACAGGTAATGTTTGATTTCTGAGATGCTCTGAACACATTTTTCTTCTGGTCTATATAAGAAATACTTGGTTTCATCTTAGTAGTGCTAATTTCATCAACAGCCATAATATTTGGCAAAAATTTACACATTATTTCTGAGACACAAAGTTTAAGTTTTTCAAATAGTTCTGCTCTCTTTTTGGCCCTGGTTCTCACTCTGATTCTAAGGCTGCAATACCCATCCCACATATGGAATATTAGTTGCTTTTGAACTTCTTTTGCCAGATCAATAAGCCCATTGCCTGGAAGATAGCAAAGAGCAGTTTAGTCTTAGTCTCCTGAAAACAGTCTCATGGGATGATTGAAATATAGACAACTTTTCTGCAATTTTGAAACACGTATGATTTCTATACACCTGTCCATGGATTTCTTGCTCACGTAAGAACTTCCTGAACCTGGGATTTACTGTCTGTATACCTGATAGAATTCTGGTGTTCTGTGATCACATAGGACTCACCTATCAGGCTCTGTTTGACCATTCCAAGACTTTTCTAACACTAAAGAAAACCTTGTATACAATTTATATTAGTTCTATCAATAAAACCATTCTTCAGAGTTCCTCCTACTTGAAAGACTGAAAACACAATTTCAAGAGTAAAGGATAACATTCTTAATATATCACAACATATATCAGAAAGTAATAAAATTAATATATGTATATATTATAAAATATAATGTATTTAAATTACATGTCATCCACTTGGGGATTTAACATCTGAATGTTAGAATAATGGAGATGCATATCTATTAACATTAGATATATTGGTGTTGAACCATCTAAATGAATGATTCTTATTGTATTACTACTTAGAGATAGGGAATTTACCTCAGTGGCAGAATAGTTGACTAGCAGTCGTGAGTGAGGCCCTGGGTTCATTCCACAAAACAAAACAAATGAACAAACAAAACTTTAAAGGCAATGGCCCCAATCAACAAGTAACTATATCACTGCTTCAACAATTGTGAAAGACTGGGCCAGGGGCATGATATATGTTCTCCATGTTGGTCAAGAAATTTAACACTGGTAACAAATATGAATTTTTTTTCCTTCTAGATCTCTGTAAATTTAAAAAAATGAGATACAAAAAGATTAAAATGATAAGCATGCCAAATGAACTACATTCCATGTAGTTTCAGTATTACACATTGAAATCCTCAGTGTCGAAAACTTGTTGGAGATTCTTAGGACCAGGACCATTGCCTAATTCATGCTGTGTATGTAAGTGCATGGTTTTGCCCCTGCCATGCTTCTTAACTTTTCTGCTTGCTGTCCTGTTGTTGTTTAACCCTTAAGTTCTTGATTTCCATTCAGCTGTGTTACACCTTTCCATTTTTATTTTTTTTGAGTTCTTACACTAGGGAGACTATATGAAAAAGTAAAGCCAGATTAGTATGCTGAGCTATAAAAGGCTCCAATCAATAGCTTCTGACATTGCCAGTTCTGCAAAATCTCCAAGAAAGTGTTTTGGTTATTTTTATTTTGTTCATACACATGTACACTGACAACCTCAGTATACTCAGGCATGTAAGCTGTAAATGCTCTGGTTACTGGGCACTTATCAACTATATTTACAGCAAATATCTATAATATCTTACATATTTGCATTGCAAAACTCATCACTATACCTTTAAAATAATATATTATAAATAATAAAACTTGATAAATTAGGATTTATCAGTATCTTTGGTTTTCTTTGTTCTTTGTATTTCTTGCTTTAGTAAAACATTGCCTTAATCTGAAGTAAAAAGAAAAATATTGATAAGATTATCTTCAAGAAGTTTATTTTATTTTTCCTTTACTTTTATATATGTTATTTTGGGCGAATGCAAGATACATGCATTGTATAGATATGTATTTGACACAACTGTATTTATTTAAATATTTTCCTTGCCTCCTAATCTAGTGCTCCTCATATATTACACTAAAAGGAGCAATTTGTTTTTTTTTTAATTTTTTAAATTTTATTATTTATTTTTTATTCTTGTTTCAGAACCTTTGTTTGTTTATTTACTCATTTTTATGGCCGGCTCAGCCCGCCCCCCAGAGGGCAGGGCTGGCGCAGCATGTGGTGCCGGGGATGGAACTGAGGTCCCTAAAGCCGCCCAAGCTTCCCAAGCAGGTGCTGTAGACCACTGAGCCATCCCGCCGGGCCCAAAAGGAGCATTTTTGTTTTCCATAACTGTTTCATTCTCTGTTTCATTAGCTTTGGCTCTTACCTTTGATGGTTCCTATGTCTCATTTTCTTGACTCCTATGTCATTTCTCAGGCCTTAACTGTTTGAAACTGATACCAACCGTAGATGTTTTCAGCATGTCTATCCAATTACTGCTTTTGCTTTCTTTCACATTGTATTTCTAAGGCTATACAAACTTGGCCTACCTCATGCTGACTGTATTGAGAGATATTTTGATCCTAATTTATGAGTCCTTATTTTTTTTTGTAAACATGCTTCTTTTACCAGCAGTAGGGATAATGGTTTGCTTTGATGCTAATGGATATGAGAAGGACTGCTCATGAGATAAGCCTTTCTTTTTTCCTTTGTGCCCTGTTCTTTATTTCTTTAGTCTTCTAACTGCAGAAGCATTTCTATGGTGCTCAATATATTGACGGTAGATGAGCAAATGCTCTGATTCTCCAAATACAGCAGCATTCCTAAGTAAGTTTCTCTGGCTTGCTGGTGACCTGAAAGACCATATTTGCCCCACATACACCTTCTGCTCAATTCTTTCTCCTGAGTTTCCACTACAACTAAGTGTCCTGTGGAGCCTCCATGAACTCCATACCAGCTGGGCCATAATCATGTACTCAGAAGAGAGTTGTGAGTCTCAGCTAATGTGTGAACTGCAGGCTTGAGGAAAGATGAGAAAGACAGGACTGTCCTGAATTGATTCCTTTTTAAACCAGACATTTGCCCTCACAGAAGCAGAGGCTACCTGTTGAGAGCTTCTTACATTCTTTAGAGTTTTATCTATCCTCTACCCGCCACTTGCACTTACTCCACTCACCTTTTACTATGTAATAGTGTTCTGAGCTGAAGTGTTCCCTTGTTAATCACGGGATGACATTTCTCTCCATTTACCAACGAGTACCCCATACCAAGAGTTAGGGAAATAAGCAATGGCCAGCAAACACAACAAACTGGAGTGGAGTTCAGCATAGAGATCAGATGTAAGATGCACTGCAATTTAAAGACACTGCCTCCTTTATTTTGAAGAAAAAGAAGACAAGATATACTTATGGAGTTGACGACTAATTAAAAATTCTTATCTAACTAATTATTCAAATAATTTCAACATGAATATAAAATCCACTTGTGAACCCTCTAATACATCCATAGCCTGAAAAAACTGAAGTGGAACAAAAGCAATAATAAATCAAGATTGGCAATAGAGTTAGTATCTAGATATGCCCTTAAAACCTCGAGGACATAGAGTAGGGGCCTTTGGAAGACGATTGCATCATGGGGTGCTATATTTCTATGAAGATTAGCCCTTTGGTAAGTCCATAGCTGGTGTTCATCCAGAGGGCACCCGGAAGGAAGACAGGGTAACTGGGCTATGGTCTGGGAGGACAGAGCCTTGCATATGCCTTCCAGTTATGGAGTGGTGTACTATCGCCTACAAGCTGTGAACTAAAATAAACCTCTCTTGTAGGTGTCAGGTATTGTATCTCAGAGAAGTAAAGACCAAAGGAGAGAAGATTAGAATAAAATAAATGAAGACTCACTCAAGTTCGAGATGGTATGAGCCACTCAGATGCTCAGTTATCTGTCAGTGTGACATCATTTCCTCTCTCTTGTCAAATAACTTGACCACTGGGAGCATCTTAGGTCTTTCGTAGGCAGCCCCCCCTCTTATAGCTCTGGCTGCACAGTTTTCTCTTCCTCCCCTCTCCTCCCCTCCCTTCCCTTTCCTTTTTCACTTCCCTTCCCTTCTTCCCTTCTTTTTCCCTTCTTCCTTTTTTCCCTTCCCTTCCTTTCCCTTCTCTGCAGCCAAGCCACCTACCAATTAATTAACCAGGATAGGGCTGGGGAGATAGTTCAGTAGAATAAGTGCCTGCCTGAAAAGCACAAGGCTTTGAGTTCAGTTTCCAATACCACAAGAAAAACCAAAATTAACCAGATTACCCTGTGTGGGACTGAACTTCCTCTACCTATGGAATATTGTGATAAATAAATAAATAAATAAATAAATAAATATTATACTGTAGAAGATAAGTTAGGAAATTTATCAAGTTTTTGGATTTATATTTGAAATACGTATAGAAATTCATCAGCTTTCAACAGTAGTCAAATAGAAAGCTGTAGATTAGTTAAAAAAATTATAAGTAAATGAATTTTCAAAACTCAACATGCCCAAGCTAATGAAATTATTTCACAAAATGCATGACTTTGAAAAATGAAATATTTTCCTTAAAATGTTGAAAATGAATTGATTTAATATAACCTCAAGGCAACATCAGCATTTCCTTTGTGAACTGAGTTGTTTAAACCAAAACTTTAGTAACAAATTCATGGATATGTATTAATCAACAATTTATGTATTAATCAGTACACTGCATTGTGGATTTTTATTTATTTTATCTAAATAGAATTTAAAATTTATTGAAGCTCATTGTGAAATGAATATTAATTTTGTGTTATGTTTGTCTTTCTCATTTCTTTTCCTAAGGAATTTAAAATTCTGAATATCATGTAAATTTTATTTAAAGTTTATTTGAAAGTAATTTAAGAGAAATCTAAGCTGAGCGTGGTGGTGCATGCTTGTAATCCCAGCACTTGGGAGGCTGAAGCAGGAGGATTGGTGGGAGTTCGAGACCAGCCTGTGCTACAAAAGTGAGCTCAAGGCCAGCCTGAACTGCATAGCGAGAACTTGTCTCAAAAAGACAAAAAAAAAAAAAAAAAAAAAAAAAAAAAAAAAAAAAAAAAAAAAAAAAAAAAAAAGAATCTGTTAATGTATTTACCTCTCTCACTTCCAACTGCAGAAAAGCACTGTATGTTTCTCCATTTGATTCTAAGAAGTAGAATTTTAATATTAAAATTTAGTCTGTACATTTAAGCTATATATATTTCCACAAAGAAATGAGAGGAGATAATGTTACATTTTCAAATAACTATTTTTTCTTTCCTTTTTGTCTGTGTCTTAGATGTTATGTTTTCATTAACATTAATAAATGCACAACACACAATATATTATTTATATACAACAAAATATTTATGTATATAACATATCTCATACATATATTGGATACGTATATGTCTCAGTATTCTTATTGAAAAACAACCTGCCACTCAGTTACCTGGAAGTTTTATAAGTCACCTTTTTCTATTTTTGACAGCTTATTTATCCTGCTGTATATAAACCTGGAGGGAAGGTTTGTGTTAAACGATAGTATATTTCATAAATCATGTAATTTGCAATTTGTCATTCTTTATTTTCTAGGACATGGGACATGGTGTCAAGAACACATAACCAATATATTAACATTTCTGTTCCTGTCAGCGTTAATCTTTCTAAAAAAAAAATTTGGAGGCAACTGGAACTGTAAAATGATCTAAGAAATTATAGGTTGTATAAAAGTAGATAAATGTTAAGCTCAATAAAATGCTTACAAATGGGATATCTCTAACTAATGTGTTTTATGTCTTTAGTTGGGAGTTCCATCAACTTCTCCGAAAATGTACTTAGCATCATTTATTAACTAATTTAAATAATAAAAAATTTATCCATATGCTTATGTCAAATGTCTTTTAAATTTTTATACACATATTGTGGGTAAGAAAAGTAAGAATAAAATCATTTTCTTGCTACAGTCAAACATTTACCCAAGCTTAGAATTATTCACTTTTTAATGCGGCCTCTCTGTGACATATCTTTCATTTTGCCATAAGAAATAATTTTATATTTAAATACTTCAATTTAATGGTTTTTCATAAATAACTTATTTTCCAACTTATGATGATTCTACACTGAGTAAATGAACGTTAAGTATGAGTTCCTGAGAGGTACAAAATTAAAATCAAGTAACTTTTTTTCATCAACTTCACTTATAATAGCCAAGTATTCATTTCACTTAGTTCACCTCATTTGAATATGATGCAAATAACTTCATTTTTCTATGGTTTATTACTGTGTTTACCCAACTGAAGAATTTCCCTGAGTAGGTATGCTGGTTTAAAATAGCCACCAGAACATACGTATGATACATAGTGAATATATGCAGAATGAAGTACTGGTATATATACATATCACATCTTTAACTGCTGAGCATAGACTTGTGAGTTGTTGACTGCCTCGTGGTGGAGGTTACAATGATACCTATACTTATTCTCATAGTCGATCTGAAACAGTGGCTTTTAGCGATAATTTTAAACAGATTAAAGCAGGCCTAGGTCCTTAGTTAATGATTTTGTGTTATAGTACCCACTTACATGGACTTTTTCATAAATCCAAGATTTCTTTCTTCCCTTAATCTTAAGGGGTTTTTATTTTTTATCTTTTTTTAAACGTACTTGCCTTCACATACTGAAATTACAATTACAGACAGAAAACTGCCTAAAATGATTTTTCCCGTATATGAATGTTGACTGTCTTCCAATCCTATGGCCACTACATATCTGTTTTTAGATCCATGGATGCATTCAAGTCACAGCAGGCCCTGAAGGTAAGGCGCAAGTGCACCATGTGGGAGGCATGCTGCTCTGGAGAAGGACTGCAATCTACAGATTTACAGAATGCCTCATCTACTATCATGGGAACTGAATCACTTCATTCACTCCACAGACAAAGTAGCACAACAGTAGTCCTATTATCACAGACTAGTCATAAGTTCCCTAACATTCTGATGAAGTTCTCTGGATAGAGTGACAGAGCAGCCTTTTGAAGAATCAGCTGTGATACCAGCTGAGTTGCAATATCTTGTAGGTCTCAGTTTAGCAATTCCAGATGGTCGTGTGGGCTCTGACTCAAAGACCAACCTACAATGTTATCTCTACCATATGTAGGATTCACGTGTCCAAGAATCAAGTATTAGAAATATAAGTGGCATAACTTAGTGTTATCCCTGATGACCCATTAGTAAACTCATGCCTCCTTTACTTCGGAAATTCTGTGCTATGCTGGCTTTGTATCTTAGTTCCAGATGGAGAAATGCTTCTACCAGGAAAGAGAAAAATATTTAAATTGCAGTAGAATAGTGCTACTCAGTCACTGTTCACATCTCAGATGGTGCCTCACAATAAGACAGGCATTGTTTTGTGGGCTGAGGTAAGCACAACCTTGTTACTATGATAAACATGGGCTAATAGTCCATGTTGGAGCTTCACAAAATGTTGTCTAGAATAAAGGCGATTCTTTAGGCATCTCTTAGGAGTATCATCATCTATCGTTATACTAGTGGAGAGCTTCACAATTCTAATCCAGGCAGAGCTACTGCTGCGAGGCACCATTTAGAAAGGAAGATTCGCCCACCCTACAAGGTTGTGGGGTGCTGAGGGCCTAGACAGTGGTTCTCAACCTGTGGGTCGCGACCCTGGTGGGGGTCGAACGACCAAAATACAGGAGTCGCCTAAAGCCATCGGAAAATGTTCTTTATTTGAAATCACAGTTTTGAAGTAGCCACCAAAATTATTTTTTGGTTTGGAGTCACTGCAACATGAGGAAATGTGTTGTGGGGTCACAGCATCAGAAAGGTTGAGAGCCACTGCAATATGAGAAGGGAAAGAGAAGACACCTGACGGCAAACCATCTGGTTAAAAATATCAGCTGCAGTCACGTGACCTGACCAGCCACAGATATGAGGATCATGGTGTTCATACACATTTCCTATTTATTTTGTTTTGAATATATATTTTTGTGTGTGAACACAGTTAGATGTTAATTTAGTTCCTTTAATTAAAAGTTATTTGAGAATGGAAATATTTCTGAGAAAAGTAGCTAAGTATGCTGAATTAGGAAAGTGCTTATTCAGGTCAAATTTCAAGTTTGCCTTAGAGTTGTGAATTGAAAGGTACTGATAATATGTTGAATTATGTGACTAATATGATCAACAGCAAAATGCTGTAAGATGTTACTTTAAGCAATTTCTGAATGTTTGCAGAATGTTTCAAGGTGGAAAATGGACTTGGCTGTCTTTCAGAATGCCATATATGTGAAAAGTTGAAATGTATTATATGATACAAAAGAATTGTGGCAGATGTTGAACAATAACTGTTGGGTTTTTGCCACCTTCATTCTATTTGAAAGTTTGAACAATAAGTTTTAAATAACATGTTATGCAACTGAAAAAAAATGAGAGGTTGCTTGTTTAGTTTGGTCAGAATCTGTCCAATCCAACAAAGATATGAATGAATAAAAGCTGTTAAAATGAAGGATCAAGTTAAGTGAGCTGGGCCATAGGACTTTTAACGTCGGAGTTTCCATCATCATAACTTATTCTCAGGCTTGGGAACTGGAAGCTGTATTGCCACTTTTCCCAAGTTTCCAGCCTATTTCTGGCTGATCTTGTAGCTCATAAGATTCAGTAATAATAACAGTCAATTTCTACATGACTATGTAGATATAATACATGCATATATTACATATGTATCCATAGGTTAGGTTATATAGCATAACCATAGCTATCATATTATAAATAAGTAACTGGTTTGACATTACTGGCATACAATGTGCATTAAGTGTTTTTTATTTTTAGTTATATTAGATATATTAATCTTTCTCACTCAATACAATTTAAAGATCATATGACATATAGTTCAATATCTCTTATTAATAATGAATACATTCCTGGGGGTCTGCCAGATAATTCAGTTGTATAAAGCATCTCTTGGGCAAGTAAAGTCAGGCTCATTGAACCACAGTTCAATTCCCAACTCCATAAACTGCACCAGGCCTGTCCTTAAGGCAGCCTGAACTAGCAAAAAAAAAAAAAAAAATCCTGCTCCAATAATGAACACATTCCTAGCTTTTCTTGGAGCCTCTGTGCAAAGCTTTAATTATACTCCATATACTTTGTTATGTTGTTTTACACACATCCTTAAATTCTAAGTGAGTATTGTTTTAGATTTTCTTCCAGAGAAATTAGAGCTATTTAGATGAGGTCTATATTATAATGTTCCACTTGTGACATAAAGTCATTAATTTCTCAAATTGCTGCACTGTGGCCAGAGAGTATGGTCTCTTTGTAGTTTAAATGATTGATTTTAGCCTCCTTAAAGCCATGATATTATTAATCTTATGTGCTTTTGGATACCTGGGAACCTTGTACCTATATATTTGGTGGGATTTTATATTTTCTCATGAATCTATTCAGTAACTCAAAAACCCTAATTTTGTTCTTCAATATATTTATCATTTGTGATTTTTCCATAACGTATTCCACATCATTTTGAGAGGTGAGTTGAAGTTTTCTAACTTGGGGGGATTATTTAGTGTCTTTTTCTCCTGATACTAAAATTGTTTACTACTCCTCAAACCAAGTATTTGGTGGACAGTGAATAAAACTATCTTTTTGTATTCAGTGCAATTTCTCCCTGAAGCAAAGGATTCGATTAAACCACATGGCCAGTAGGAATGCTCTGTCAGTTTCACTCTGGCCTACCTAGACATGACGGTGTTCAAGTTATACAGTAATGGACAATGTCTTTGTCTTTGTGTAAGTCAGATGGGCACAGAATTTGAAAGGAATATTGTGCAACAAAAATACAGAGTACTTCGTGCAAAAGATTTAAACATTTTGAGGTAAAAATGGTTTTGTTGATAGGTAAAGAGGCATCTGCTATTATTCAGATGGGTTTTCCTTTGTATGTAATCAATTTCTTTTCTCAAGAGGCTTGATTATTATACGTCTGGTGTGAATTTAATTGGGTTGATATTATTTAGAGTTCTATATGCTTTCGTCACCTGAATGTCAGACAGTTTCCCCATATTTGGGAAGATTTCTCCTGTTACTTCTGCCCATATACGTTAATTTCATTCATACTGACTCCTTTCTCATTAGTTTGGATGGGCATCAAGTATGAAAACGTCCTTTAAAGACTTCCAAAAACAATTTCTCTAACAACGGTGGAACACCCATCTCTGACAAAAACAAAACAAAAAAGGTGGATATAAATAAAGGATCATTTTTGATATATCTATATCTCTCTATCTATCTATCTATATCTATCTATCCATCAAGAGGATAGATATATAGCTATTTTCTAGTGCAGTGAGAAGAAAGGTTTGTACTAAGATTGTTTAGACAAGATATCATGTCTGCAACTTGTCCTCTGAATAACTACTATGAAGACAACAATATGCAATGTGGTAATAATTGTAACTGTCCTAATCCACGTTGGAACTGGTTCATTGTTTTTTTTTTTTTTTTTGGCTTTTTGAGACAGGGTCTCACTGTGCAGTTCAGGCTGACTTTGAGCTCACTTTTGTAGCCCAGGCTGGTCTCGAACTCGCAGCGATCCTCCTGCCTCAGCCTCCCAAGTGCTGGGATTACAGGCGTGAGCCACCACGCCCGGCTTGTTTCATTGTTATTTACTCTTTTTTCTCCTTAAAATGAATTTTTAAAAAAATGTATGCCTTCCAAAACACAAAACAATTTTATTTTAAACAAGTCTCAGTTCCCAAACCATAATGAATGCCCATTCATTGATGCAGGCTTTGCTGTACCCATTGGTTTCCACCAATGATGTTATCATTTGCTAGATGAGTCAGTTCAGAAGAAATCTGGGAAAAAATACACAGCTAACCCACAATACAATAAAATTCATGGTGTCAAAGACAATAATCACTGCAGTAATAACTTGTGAGAGTCTTACATTTTTGTATGTAGTTTTTACAGTATACATCACCAAAGTGAGACATCCAAGCAAGTTCATAAATGTAGAAATACATTTGGGCTTACCTGGTATTTCTTAAACTTGCATGAAACTATCTTTACCACCTGTAATACTACTTTTCCTTAACTAACAATAATAACTTACTATTTTTATCATTAGAAGTATTTGTACTACAGTTGTTATTTATGATGTAATGTTTTTCAGTGTTCCTATATGGAGCTTTTTTCTACAACCTTAGATAGATAGATGATAGTACGGGTTTGGAAAAATTAAAACTACATGTTGTATGAGTTTTTCATATTAAGATTACACCCTTTTAGAAATTAATGAAACTTAAGACTCCTTCATAAAGTTTGCAAATTAATCATGTTTTAATTTATGCATTTCATAGTGTTTATTGATCTAATTTTATTTCATATCACAATTTGTAAATGGGCCTGTGCAATAGAAACAATTCATGCACAGCTCTTAATTTATGTGCATTATTTAATTTTAAAATCCAAATTCATCATAATTCAAAATTAATTGCAGGAACTGTTGTCAAATCATTTCAACTTACCCTATTTGTATTTATAAATTCTTTAACCATGCATGAATTCATGTCATCAAAGTAGCTTTAAAATCGCATTACAAATGATAGCTTTTTCACTTAGATTAATCTGAGACTATGATACAAAGGGTGTTTTATTAAAAATTCATTTTCTTCTATCAGCACTTATATTAGTAATTTAAGTTTGGTCATAGAATAATCAATTAAAGTAAAGCATGCTGTGTGAACATGAAACCATCCACATTAATTTAATCTATTTTGGCTACTCCTGCTGTCTCACAAATCATTTCTATGGTTACAAGGCATTCGTCAAAGTTTCTAACAGAAAAACATTCTGCGATGGCAAGGCATTTACTAAATAAAGCTAAGATTTATTGATAAAAAATTAGATCTAATTTTTATGAATTAAGGTACCTTTGAAAGATCATAGAACACATAAAATAAAAAATGCAATAAATATAATAATATTGTACTTTAAATTTTAGTAGAAAAATAACTGTAGAAGGTTAATCATATAAGGTGTTCAAATGATTATAAAAGAAAGGCATGATATTTAATTAACTCTGATAAGCCAAGGATAGAAAGCTGGCAAGCTACATTTTAGAGCTGACATATAAATGGGATTATAACCAAATATCAGTTTATCCTTTGGGGTTGGAACTTTTCCCATGTTATTAGTAAACATTTGTTAGCATTTCAGCAAAAAAATGAAATAGACTTTTGAAATAGTATTGTCTGAAAACTTAGTTACTATTGTTACAAATTCGGAAGATTAAAGTTTAAAACAGAACTCTGGCAAGTGTAGTAGGCATTTAATTTTGTGTAGTAGGCATTTTGTGTAGTAGGCATTTAATTTTGTGCATAAGTAAGTCTGATCATTCCACTGGACTTCTGAAAAAATAACCCTTAATGTAGTATAATAAAGCTGACTGTAATGTCCTGCCAGCCAAGAGGATCTTTATATGAGATGATTGCTGGTCAGACCAGGTGGATTGAAGATAGCCAGTGTAGGGATCCGTAAATGTAGGGATCCATTGATCTTCCTACGAATGGTTCAACCCCTGGGAGACACGGCGGTTGGAATCAGAAAAATAGGCAAGAAGGAAAGTTGGGCTAGGTGGTTGCCAGTCTGCCTGATGGGCAAGACTGACTGAGTGCACACAAATAATGATCCTTTATTTATACTTGTACAAAGTTTGCATCCCATCACATAAGCTGGCCTGAGCCACACAGGATGTTTTTCTCAACAGGACATTTTTCTCAGCACTGGGGTAGCGTTCTGCTCTGGGCAGGGAGGCCCAGTCCCACCTACACACACACGGTCAAATTCTTGGCTTCCTGTGGTTCCCCACAAACCAGTACATGGTTAAACATAGTATCATTCAAAGCAGAGACTGAGATCAGCCAAGCGGGCAATGGAAGATCCAGGCACAGCTGAGGACTGGAGTCGCTTGAGCTTCCCTGGTGGGCAGTTCTTTGTGGCTGTTGTTAGATGTCGATCCCTGGAGAATACTATGGCCTAATCTCTGAGAGGAAGGTACAGGAAGCTCTGTACTTGATTCTTCCCAAAATCTGTCCTAGGAGGGTTTTCTCCTGGTTAATTGCTATTGTTTTTCTGACACAAAGTCTCACTATGTAGCCAGGCTTGCTTGAAATTTCCAGCAATCCTCTTCCCTCAGCCTTCCAAATGGTGGGACGACAGGAATTTCACCCCACACTTGCTAGTCTTGGGTTATTTTTGTACCGTAATTTCTCTCAGGTACAACACAACTATGAGGATAATGATCTATAAAAGGTTATTTGAGTGCTGTTACTTCCAAAATTTTGTGTGAGGAGGGAAGTTGGCATGATGCCTTAATTGTTCCTGCTAAATTTTGGATGGTGTACACTCCATCAATGCTATGTACCAAAAGGATTAAAAAACTAGAAAATGTTCTTTTTCTGATCTTTGACAAATGAAAATTTCTCATGAATTGACAGAAAAAAAAATAATGAAAAGTTGGATAATTATATATATTTTTTAAAGTATATGTTAGAGTAAATGCAACTGGGCCAGAGATATAGCTCAGTAGCACTGTGCCCATCTGGGAAGCACAAGGTCCTGAGTTCAATTCCTGGTATCAAAATATAAAAATAAAAAATAAGCAAAGTGAATGGAGCTAACATTTCTAGTGATTTTAGTTATGCCTTATATTTTAAAAATCCTGCTGTCACATTGGAAATTTTATTGTTTCTTTGCAGGACACATATAATACACTAGGAAAATGTTTCTTGGCTTCCTTTTCATCTGTCATATTATAGTTTTTTAAAAAAATCTTAACTGAGCTCTCCATTGCCAACTGGTGAACCTATTCCAGAATTGCTACTGATGTTTCATTTCCTACTATAGTCACAAGTCTTTCAAACTGAATCCTGCACTCATCGATTTTTGAACTGGTTGAAACTTATGCTAATGTGAGAACTCATAGTAAATTTTACTTCCTTCCATAATCACTTTAGGTGTAAGACGAATAATATAACTGGACCCTACTGGCTTTTCAGTTCTCTCTACCACCTTCTGTGTTGGCAAAAAAGAAAACCTCGCTAATACGCTAATACTTTGATACATATTCCCAGAAATCTCTTTCTACCTTCTTAGTTTTAGCCTACTTTATTTTCTTTAAACTGGAAGGCTCAGTAGTTCTCCATTTTGAGTGCAGCCCCAGACATTGCAGATACAAATGCAGCTGAATTAGTCTCAGCCTCTGTCTTCAGTGTAAGTCACATGGAAAGGGAAAACAAGAAGGGCATAACAGAGGCTGTCATAAAATATGTGATGGGTGAAGTAGAGAGAGTATATCAGGGTCATTTCCTTAGGTCAAGGACAATAGAAAAGCAGTGACCACTTTCCAAAGCAAGTGCTATCTAAGCAAGATTCATGGGCAGCCTCTGTACGCAGCTATAAATCACTGCTCTTGTCAGAGCTAAGCTCTGAGAACACCTGCCTTCTCGTGCTCCTAGGGTCACATAATTTCCTCAATTTTGAGGATACCTGTAATAGACTAAAGCCATTTATTTTTCAGTTGATGGAATTACATTGCATACTTAAGAACTATAAATATTTAGGGGCATAATTTGATGTTCTGAGAACTGCAGCCTTATGAAATTGTCCTTACAAGCAAGGCAAAACGTTCACTACCTCATATGTTAACTTCATGTGAATGTAACAAGAACACTCAAAGTCCACTTTCTTTTTCTTTCTGGCCTGCTCAGCCTGCCCTGAGGGCAGGGCTGGTGTGGCATGTGGTGCCAGGGATCATACTACGGCCCCCTTCACCTGCCTAAGCTTGCATAAGCAGGTATTTTGACCACTGAGCTATCTTGCCGTGCCCCCAAAGTCCACTTTTTCAGAAACCTTTAATTGAACAATATAATAAACTATAGTCACTATGTTTTACATTAGCCCACCAGATTTTATTCATCTTATGGAGCACATAGCCGTCTTCAGCTTACCAATTGCTATTTCATTCACAACTGCCTGGATCCATTTTTAAGCCCTCCTTCATGGCCAGGCACTCCGAGGCACGCTTCTCCTCCCAGCACACCGATGAAATGATTTAAGAAAAATGATGGCGCCTCTCAATCCTCTGACTGTATTAGTGCTTCAAAATATTTTATGTGTGCATGTTCATTCTTTCACAGCTTGTATAACAATAAGCATGGTGTTTTAATGAAATTATTTGAACAGGACTCTTGAATGTCATTATCTTAGTAAACATGTTTAATATGACTTTTCAAAATTAATTTAGTTTTAGTTTTCTAAAGTGTTTCATTGAATTTTTAAAATTCATTTGTTATCCTGTCGTGGGTAATTCAAAAGATAATTCATTGCTATCCTTTACCTTCTTACATATTACTCTCCTCTTGCTTCAAATCTGTCTTTTTCAATTTTTTGTTTGTTTATTTGTTTTGTTGCCTTTAACTTTATTTATTTGTTTCTTTGTTTTAGTTATATGATGGCTGGCCCAGCCTGCCCTGGGGGGTAAGGCTGGTGCAGCATGTGAGCTGGGAATCGAACCTTGATTCCTGCACTTGCCTAAGCTTTCGTAAGCAGGTGCTTTAGACCGCTGAGCTATCTCATCAACTCCCCCCCACCCGGTTGCTTTTAAAACAGGTTCTTGCTATGTAGTTTAGACTATCCTTGAACTGAATATATGATCCAGGCTGGCCTCAAAATCTTTCTGCCTCAGCCTTCTGAGTACGGAACCATCCCTCTGCGAATGTCAGTGACAAATCACAATTATTATGATGAAAATAAAATGTATGTTTGTGTCCTTTATACTAGTTTTTGAAGATGCATGATTTTATTTATAATACTTTTCATTATTCTTGATGTTATTACAATTAAAGGGAGAAAAGCTTCTAATATGTTACTAATATACATTTTGAGCCCTTACAGTTGAAAGGAAAATTAAGATTTCTGTTTTAAAGAAAAAAAAAATGGCGAATACAAAATTAAGAAAGGATCAAGGTGCCAGGGAGATAGCTCGGCAGCATAAACGCCTGCTTGCCAGGCACAAGGTCTGAGTTGAGTCCCCAGTACCACATGCCAGGCTGCGTGCACTGTGCTGGGCCCGAACCCAGGTGTGGTGGCACAGCCCTGTGACCTCAGCACTGGGGAGGCTGAAACTGGAGGATCACTACAGGTTGGAAATACACAGACAGATCCGTATCAATAAGATAAAACATAAGAAATGACCGAAATGTATTTATGTATATGGAGTATCTTGTTGTTATGGTTTGTATCTAGCTGCTCCCCCAAAGCCTCACATAAATCATGGGGCTGTCAAGTGCTTGGCTCAAGGTGGGGCAGAGGACCAGGGTAGGGCTGAGGGGCAGATGTTAAGTGGACAGCAAGTGCTGCCAGAGGTCCCCCCCTTCCCCAGGTGGGGTCTCTTCGAAGTATGGTGTGAATCATCCTGGACACTGCGGCGTAGTATCAGAAGAGGTCTTGCTATGCAATTCAGGCTGCTTTAAATTGTGAAACTTACAGTAAGTGTGAGCTAAATAAACCTTCGCTCTGCTAAATTTGCTGGGTCTCCTACTTATCCCAGCAAAGACAGAACAACAACTAAAACACCTAAGTATAGAGGTATTAAAAGTGAACTTGAGAAAATGTTAAATCTGAATAATTTCTCAGAATCACTTTATCCTTTTTTTTAAGTTTCAATATTTTTTGTTTAAATTTAACAATGATTATATTACTTATTTTCATCATCAGATGATTTTAGATTAATATATATAGGTATATAAGATTGATCAAACAATTAAACATTAACCCTTCTAAATCAACATTTCTTTATGTTTTTTTAAAATTAAAAAAACTTTCACAGTTTCAAGAGAGATGTACTCATCTAGAAGAGAGGCAGTGCAAATTCTCTGAACACTGTAAGTGAAATGGAGGCATCCGAGACATCTGTAGGTGGGGCTAGGGCGGAGTCCGGGCGTGTCATGCCGTCATCAGCTATCTCGGAAAACGTGGAAGCTTGGGATGTAGTGTATGCACCCATTTGTGGTAGATAATATCAGAATATATGAAACAGAGAAAATTAGACACATATGAAAGTCAGTGAAAATGTGGATAATTTAATATTCTGATTAATCTGCTTTATTGGAATGTTTACAGCAAATTTCCCCTAAGGAGTAATTCTCATCTGACCTAGTTTTTTGGGGCCCTCTTTCCCGCAGAAAGGAGTTGATGACTTCTTTACCAGGTTTTGGAGTTTCTTACACTGCTCTCCTTTTTCAAGACCTGGGTTTGCTGGCTTTTGTTCCTATACGAAGAAAGTCTTTTCTTAAAGCACTCATTCACACTCAAGTCCTGCATAAACAAGCACATTCTTATGACAGGATGGAAGCTTCCTGTTTTCACGTTATCCATTCATATATCATCAACTGATCTCACAGTGAGATTTTACTCAAGGAAGAGCAGAGGCTCGAAAGTCAGCACACAGGACCCTGAGGGCTTTGGCAAAGCTTCTCCTGTGATGCAGATACACAGTCTTGTGATTACACCTGACATTTTGATACCTCAAATTTCAGTATGAATACTAAAATAAATTTTAAATCTAGGACTTCTCTTACACGCACATTTACATAATTTTCTTACCGTTAGTGAATCAAATCACTGAATGAGTGACTTATTTCTCATTCACATAAACTCAGAGTGTAAGCCAGAGGATTACATATTTTCATAGTAATGTACAATTTTATTATCAATATATAAGTTTATATATAGATACACTATATGTATGTACTAACTTAAATTTGCCAATCTAAATATAAGAGCTCTCTGAAAGAAGTTTAATCTGCATAAGTCTTATGCAATGCATTCCAGAGTTTATTTGTATCTGTGAAAGACAGTTTCCTCAATTCTGTATATTCCTCTGGGTTCTTAGAACATGCTCATATATTCAGAATTCCTTCAAAAGTTTCACGAAAATTCATCCTGGAATTCTTTGTTTTTAATTTTCATTTTCTGGAGTTCACAATTGTTTTTTACATTGAAACATTAATTTGAGGACAAGTCATATCTTTAAAGTTAAGTACAGAACAACTTGACATAGATTTAGTTGTTTTAGATTTTGTTGTCTCTTATGTACTTCAGTATCCTTTTATTTCTACACTGTCATGGGATACATTAAGTGCTTGAATGTTATTTTAAGTATGTTTCTTTAAAAACTAATTTCTTAACTGTGGTCCCACAAAAACAAACAAACAAACAAAACGAGCAAACAAACAAAAAACACCTCTTTTTTTCTTTTCTTTCTTTTTTCTTTTTTCTTTTTTTTATTTTAGGAAAGGGTCTACAGGGTGTTCAGGATCTCACTACTAGATTGAACTCATAGTGATCTGCCTTTTTATAGCTTTTCCAGAGCCTGGATGACAGACATATACCACCATGCCCATTCTTGCCATCTCAGCGCGCACTAGAAGCAGGGACAGCACTGCAGGCTGGAGGAACCCCAGGTCCCTGAACCTGCTTGCAGGCACTTTAATTTGCTGAGTTACTTGGCCCTAAAGGTTAATTTTCTAAGTGTGATTAGTCTCACTCATTTCTCTATCATAGTAACAAAATATTATTTTAATAAATTAACTTATTATTTTCAAGCTTTACATGACTTAAACTGATTTAAAATATATTATTTTATTTTGGGGGGTGTTTTTGGTTTTTGTCATGGTTGGCTTAGCCTGTCCTGGGGGTGAGGCAGCCATGGTACATGGTGCCAGGGATGGAACCATGGTCCCTCTGATTGCCTAAGTTTGCCTAAGCAGGCATTTAGGACTGCTGAGCTATCTCATTATGAGGTCAGCATATTCATTATGTGTTCTTCATGGCATCATAATACCAGTTATGTTGCAGTCGTGACATAATACCCATTATAAGGTAAGCATGACATCATAATATGCATTATGATTTGAGCATGATATAATACCTATCGTAAGGTGAGGATGAGCATGATGTAATGAGGCCATCATGACATCAGAATATCAGTTATGAGGTGAGCATGACATAATACCCATTATGACATCAGCATGACATCATACTACACCTGAGTTGAGCATGACCTCTTTATATTGATTATGTGCTCATCATGACATCGTAATATCGTTTGTGATGTGAAAATAACATAATCTCCACTATGTGGTGATCGTAATATCACTAAAACATATTCTTGAGAAAGCTCATTGCTGTTTTAAGCAGTTAATATCTGGTGTTAGGACCTCATCTGTCTCTTACAGCAATTAATAAAGAAAAAGGCCTGCCTTGCGTGAGCATGTATTTCATACTTCTCAGAAGTTTATTTCTCAACAACCTGAGCTCCATTGCTTTGAACAGAAGGATAGGAGCCCCAGGAAGCAGGATTTCTCCCTTAGGCTCAGTGAGTGGCTAGAGTCCTGTGATCATTATCAGCTCATAGACAGGTAGCACATTTATGCCGACCAACATGGTTCAGTTTTTCACTTCTCTGACTGTAGCTGCCACTCATCTCTCCTTTTTCTTTGGTTAAAATGTCCAGCCATGTCCACAGTGAAGCTTGGCTCTCTTTCCTACTGTTCAGAGCTACTAAAAACAACCCAAATTCTGTTCACACTCCTAACTAAATGTCAAACTGTGCTCATCTTTGATTATAACTTCTTAACACTCTTCTGGCCTTCTGTGTACTATTTTCTTTTTCAGGGAGGCATGACCTTTATTAAGGTTGTTGGATGTAGAGGAGTCCATACGCTGGCCACAGAACCCCGGGGTCCTGCCCTACCCCAGACAGCACCCATGACTGGCAGCAATGCCCTCAGGGCCATGGCCTGGGCAGGATGGAGTCCAGGGGAGCAGGGAACTCAGGGGACCCCAGGCCCCACTGCCAGGGTGAGCTAGAGCCTTTTGGTCCCCAGCATAAGGAAAAGGCTGAGCTGAGCTCTAGGATGGGGTCTCCCAGATCCTCTTTTAGATGGCCTGTCCTCCTGTCTGGCTGCAGGGGTCCAGGGAGCTATGGGATCTGCCCCGGGCCACAGGCTTTGCTTCCTGGCTGTCTACCCTGGCAGCCCCACTGTGGCTGTATAGCATGAGCAGCTAGTATGAGTAGCTGCCCTTGGGGCCAAAGGGCTGGGCAAGGCTGTCATCCAAGTGGGACAAAGGCACCATGTCCTCCTCGCTGACCAGCCAGTCAAACTCGGCCTTCAGAGCTGCCTGCTGATTGTCCGAGAAGGCCAAGGAGATCAGAGCCTTGGACTTGCACAGGACCTTGTGCACACAGCACTCCCCAGCCACCTTCTGGATGATGCCCTTCTCATAATAGTGCCGCAGCTAGTGGGTCAGCTTGTCATAGCTCGTGGCCAGCAGGTTCTTCTGGATGCTCCAAAGCCGGGCCACCACCTCTGGCTTGACCAAGTTGAACTCCATTCCCAGGCTGGCCCAGGTCATGAGGTGGGCGTTTGTGGGTTTATCCATCCGAGGAGCGGCTGGATATATATTAAAGTTAACAATGGAAGTCATGCGTGTGATATACACACGATGGATTTAAAACAATATTCATCATCCTGCAGAGGTCATTGTCCTTTGATGCAGTGATGTACAGAAAGTCGCAGGTCGCTCTTGCTCTCTCCTTCCTGGCAGCCAGCTGCTGCTCCTACCACTCCCCTTTGCAGCTTTGAAGCTTCAAACACATCACTGAGCACTTAGCTCCAGTTTTAAAAATGAACAAAGGCATTATTCAGTCCTAGACCATGGCACAATCTCCTCAGCAACATTTTAATGACTTCAAAGTTTCCCCTTTGCTTTTGTGACTTAGACACTGATGTCATTGTTTCATGAGTTATATTACTCATGTTTTTCTAACTTTCAGTGTCTGGTTGCTCTACTTTTCTAGCTTCTGTCATGGTTAAGTTTTAAGCCAATTCTTCATTTCACATTACTGATACTTGTTCTCCTCCATGAACAAAATTAACTAGTTACTACTAGTAGAGTTCTAGCGTCAGTTTACACAAACCTGAGATATTGGACATTGTAATTTTAAGTTTAACATTAATTTGGCCTGATCATTTTACATATCTATGATGTTTTAATAAATGTATGAAGTTTGTAATAATAAAATCAAGGTTTTTGCATATATACTTCCTGAAATATTTATCATTTTTGCAGTAACAATTTTAAAATCATTTCTTCCAATTATTTTCAAATATACAATAATTTTAGTTATTCTTACTTTCTCCAAACTGGAATTTTGTAGCCATTGACAATCTCTCCCCACTACCATTTCCCTCCTGCTCCCCCAAATTTTGGTAACTGCAATTCTACTGTGAGATTCTGTAGGCAGATTTTAAACCTTCTGTTTTAAATCATTTAGTATTTGTCTTCCCGTAACTACTAATATTATGCCCTCCAGAGGTGATTATTAGTCAATGTTGAGAAATCTGTAATTATATTGCTACTAGGGCTGAAACTCATGCACATCAGCTCACCTAGAGAGGAATGCTTTCCAACACTCATGTGGAAGAAGTCAAGAATACTCACCTAGTACTTTGTGTGTGGGGTTAGTAAATAAAATTATAACCGAAAGCTCTTCTGTTTCACAGGTTTCTAGCAGGAATCAGAAATGAGTTTTCAAAGCAAGGGGAGACTTCTGAAGGAGTGACAGGTAAATTAACAAAAAAATAAATTCCAGGTGACTACCTATAAAATATCGAGGTAAGTTCAAGGGCCAAATGTATAGAAAGAGCAAAATAACTGAGGTCTTGCATGTTAAACTCACTTGGTCCTGCAAGAACCAAAAAGGTCCTGTAATGTGACATCCCAACCTTGGGCTACAGTAGAGTACCTTACCTCAGGAAGACTGGTTTCGCATGTATGCTAAGAACAGAATGCCAACAAAATTCCTCTGTAAATAACATATGCAGATTATAACAGAGCTGTATAAGGTTGGGCAACAAGTTATACAAAACTATCACTGTAGACTGAGAGACACAAAAACATGATAAATAGGATTCCTTTGGCCCTCAAGGGCAGACTTCCGTGTTAAAGCGTAGAGCTTTCCTTTGTGCAAAGAAGAAACCGCAGGAGGAGGAGACAGGAAGAATGGGGAGGAGAAGCCGAGAGCATAATGGATAACAACCAACAACTCAGACCAGTACCTAAAAATTATTCTACAAGTCAGAATGTAGCCTTTACGTTCATTACCTTTTCTCAAAGTAGAGGCATTAACCACATGCTTAGCTTAATTTCAAGATTTCTATGAATAAAACAAATAACTAGCTACTATAGCTCCTTTCCATATATTTCCTGGTCTATACAATGTCTCATCAAAATGGGAATTCACATGCAAATACTGTTAATATCATCTTATACAGTCAAAGTTAATAAGCATCTTTCATGGCAGACAATGTGGTCAGGGATCTCGAGGAGAGGAGTTTATCATGGATTATCAGGGAATAGAGTAATGGCCATAACATGTGCTCCTACAAGATACTGATGGACATGAGAAAAATATATTTGGAGCGAAACATGTGACAAGTGAGGCCTAAGTATATCAAGACACTGGACACTGAATGTCAATGACAAATGGTAGCAGAAGTAAAGAAAAAGTTCTATCTCTGACATCCCAGAAAAAAAAAAAAAAAAGTTGGCAGTGTTCAAATTTCTGAAACCTGTAATTGTGAAATAATACATTTATTTTGTTTCAGGCTACAAAAGGTACATACATTGCTACAGTACCCACAAGAAAATAATATGCTATTCCCAATTAGATATGAATGTTACTGTTTCACATTGCTTGTTGGAAGCACAGATCTCTGCCTTCTACATTTCGTATGCAAAGTTCTACATAGGGAAACTTGATGTGGATTTAATTTTATAGTCCTGATTTAAGGTTGGGTAATGGTTGGATAGAAATGTCAAGGTTTAGGGTGTGTTTAGCAAAGGAAATTAATTAAATAACATTTAATTAGAGGAGGGCCAGTGAGATAGCTCAGCTCACTGCTTAGGCAAGCACAGGAGCTGGTGTTCAATTCCTGGAACCACATGCTGCACCGGCCCAGCTCCTGGAGCCCATTGAGCTGGCAGCCAAGACTGGGTGTGGTGGTGCATGCATTTTAACTCAGCACTGAGGAGGCAGACAACAGGAGGATCGCTATAAGTCTGAGCTGTATAGTGAAACCCTGCACAAAAAATGATAATAAAAGTAAATAATGCACTAGTGGACATTATGTATCTAAATGTTTAGACACAGGTCTAAACATGGACTTGTGTTCTTTGCCGCTTCTCCCATCTAAAAAAAAAGTCAATTTCCTCTTCTTGCAAAGTATATTTCATTAAAAATGAAAATGAATGGTTAGATATAAAATGTTTCCAGGCTATCACTTAATTTCACGTTTAAATATGTTGTTGCTTTTTTCCCCCTTTCTGGCTTCTTTATCATGTAAATAAAAACTTAAGATAAAACAATATTTTGTCTTTAATTTTCCAATGACTCATTGTCTTCGTTACCTTTTTTCTTATTGCTGAGACAAAAATGCCAGGACCCAAATTAAGTAAGCAAAGGTTTAATTTGCTTACAGTTTGTGGAAGTTTCAGTCCATGCTCGGTGTGCTCCAAGTCAGAGTGAGGTATGGACGAGGGCAGCAGTTCATGGTGGAAAAACAGTAAAAGCAGAAAGAGCAAAAGGCGGAGCAAAGCAAGCCTCCTTCCCTCCCCTGTACAGCACACAGGCTGCCCACCCTCGGGTGTCTGCAGCAGTCACACCTATCATCCCAGCATTGGACCAACAATCAATGAAGAACCCTAGAAGCACGCCCCATGACTGCATGTGGATTTGTTGGGACATCAAGACATAAACCGTAACACTCGTGGAGAGTACAGGAGCACCTTATCACACATGCATACACACATATTGTGAAGCACCAAGTTAAAATAAAGAAGGAGCCTCCCATTCTAGAACCATGCACTAAAGACTCTGAGCCTGGCTATGGAGATGAAAATGTTTGGAGTTTGTTGCTGTGGTTGGTTGGTTTTGTCTTCATTTTAAGTGAGAAGATGAGTTTTATGACCAGTGTTTCACATTTATTTCAGTAGAGATAAGACGTAATTGCTTTCTAAAAAGGAAAATAATATGTAGAAAGGTCAATGGGTCCACAAATTGGAAATAAAATCTTTGAAGTAATGAGGTGAAATAAGTCAGAATCAAGTTTGAATGTCACAGGAATAGGATTTCTTTTATGAGAAAAGAAAAGACCACAACCAAATCAAGACAATAGGAAACAGGGAGATAGATCTCTTCAAAAGGGAAAGGGACCAAGAGACAGAAAGAAAGGAGAGAAAAAGAAGGTTAAGTGAAGACAAATAATTAGAACATGTTATGTGAATGCTCTCATTCCCCAGAAGGAATATGGTCATCATGGAATACAATAATGCTTTAATGAAAAAAAATGAAAGGAAAAAGTGTCACAGGAAACTGGTAGAAGTATGCAGGACCCACCCTGGAAGATCCTGGAGGATAGGGCAAGTTTTCATTGAAACTTTTCGTGTAAACAGAGTATGATTTGTTCTAGAAAATGGTGATTTTTTTTTTTAATTTTGTTCTCAGAGTTTAACAAGTTTTAACAGTTTGAGTAAAAGAAAGCTCAAAATAGTAGTTGAGATCAGTGTGGGACAGAGAAAACTGCAAATTCTGAGTTTCTTTCAGTGCCAAGTGAAATCTCATGAGGTCTGATCATTTCAGAATTGGTTAGAAAATTGTAATCACAGGAATATTTCATAGAGTCAATACAGTTACTATCCTGGCATTACTATTTTCCTTTAATTGATATATATGGAATATATTGCCATAACATTTGATTTGAATTATCCCTTTAAAAATTAGTTAAACAAGTTTTATAAAAATGTAAATAATCTAAACCACGTAAAGCTTATGTCATAAAAAGATAAATAATATACAGTAATGATAAAAATATACTTTAAAAACTAGACATTTATCCCAACAACAAATACAAAAAAATCATTAAACTGAAAATAGTCTTCAACTGGACCACTTTAATGTTGCTTTCCCAGTGATCAGTATATATTTTAAATATGGCAACAAAACTTTTGCAAAATTTTACTGCCTAGCTTCACATAAGTGTTGGAAAAATGAATACATTCATGATTACACTATAAATTCTAGTGATATTTTAGGCATATTTATGATAATAAGTGATTCAGAGTCAATTTTCTTTTACTTTAGAGAGAGTGTAAATTTAGTTTTCTAGGTCCTCTAAGGACAAATTTATTAAAAACAGACAGTATCATATGCTAAAATTTACAGAAAATAATCTTTGTAAATTCTGTGAATAAATGATACTTTTGCTAGTTGTGATACTGAGGCTAAATACACACATTTTAAAACTTTTAATCTACCAAACTATATGCAAGGAGTATTGTCCATGTAGAATTGTGAAGTAAAATGCATTTTCCTAGAAGAGAACTTTTACCATGTACTTGTTTCAGAATATTTTCTAGGAGAAATGAATAATTTACTGAAAACAATTGTTGTACGAGAGGAACTTGATTATAAGTGGAGAAAAAACACAGAAATGACCAGTTTAAGCAATTTTAAATCTCTAAACACATATAATCACAGGATTTTATTCAGAATTTTCCCTTACCTAATTGCCTAATTTTAATGCACGCTGGAAATCTGCTATAACAGAAAATCATACTAATTTTTAATCACATAATGTCACCTTAATTTTGTTTATTTATTCTTATTTATTTGTAGTACCAGAAACAAACTCTTGGATCTTGAGTTATTTTTCTGGCCCCAAAAAACCACTTTAAGTACATCAATAAGTGTTCAAGATGGAAGCTAATTATTTTGCTTTATTCATTTATTCATTTTACATAGGAAACACAAATACACAAAAGCTTTCTTTTAGGTGAAACAATTACTTTTTGCATTAAAAGTTAGATTTAAGTGATCTGATTATCTGTAATGAAACAAGAAATTGTGCATTAAGTCATAGATGATATTAAAATATCATAGTTTAAAAAGTTCCTGGATATATGTGTGTTACCTTATTTTATTGGTTAGATCTGTTCTATTATTTTTTTAAAAAAAATAGGATATAGTGGTAGAATTAGCTTGACACTAAAAGTAATTTATAAGTTATTTTCTTCTCAATTATCTCCTCTGCTTTGTACATTAAAGACGTGGTCTGCTTTATTAGGTTACAATAATGAATTGTACTAATATATTTTAGTTATAATTTTAATTTTATACAGGAAATGAGAAAAATAGGAAAAAAATTATGTGAAATACTTTCTTAAAATGAGACTTCTCTTAAACTATTCATAATTATAATGATAGAACTTTATCTACTCTATTGCCAAATATTAAGCAAGAGATATTAAAAACATATACATTAACTCTCAAACAATTGCTATGACAGCAATTGTATCTAGAAAAATTATTTTTACAAAATGAAAAGGTTAAATTTAAACTAAAATGGAAAATTTGTTATTTTCCACGTACAACTATAATAGTCACTAGAAGACACAGTGATAACTAAAATATTCATATATACACTGTTGTATTAGGTTAGAGTTTTAGGGTATTTCATTGATTTGCCCTTTGATTTCATGAAATATTAGGATGCTTCTCAGCAAACAGTGCCTGACTCTTCTCTGCTGCTCACTATAGCAGCATCGGAACAAGCAGCGTTGTTCCAACTGGCCCAGTTTTCACACAGCAATGGCTTTCGCAGTCGCTGGTGTCTGTGGGATTGGGGCCAGACACGTGGGCCAGCTGACCTATGCTTGTCTCTGGCACAACAGTCTTTTCAGTTTCACAGGAAAATATGTTCTCAGGTAATGGCCTCTCCTTGAAATTATAAATTAGTTCTAGTTCAGGAAAAATTGAAATGACTCACTGAAAAAAAAATTTAATTATTTCTAAATGCCTCTGTAACATATAAATGCTAAACTGTGTGACTTTTCCATTTATGGCCTCTGAGAAATAAACAGCTGGAATAAACAGCAGGCATTTCAGGATATTTTATTTATTTCTCAGCAGAAGTTTAAGCATATGTCATAATGATGGCATTTACAACATAATATATGTTGCTTCTTACAGCTCTGCAAGCCCATCAGAATCTGCGCAAATGACTCCGGAATGGTAGACGAAGAAGAGCCCAACAAGCAGACTTCCATATGCTTTGATTCCAAAAGTTCAACTTTTACCGTAGACTAAACAACTAAAAATCAAAGTTCTGAAAACATAATTCTTTCCCTCAAACCTTCGCTCTCCTCTGACTTTTAGAGTGATCTAATGCTCCATGTCACAGGCCTATTTACTTGCTCTTTAAGTGTTTTCCTTCCTACTGACTGGTCCCTGCTGTTTGCTTGTTTCCCAGGCCTTTATCCCATTTAACAAGACAGAGATCAGATGCACCATTTAAGTCACTTTCTTTGTTGCCAAGACACAGTATCTGTTGACCACAGCTTAAACAGGGGAGGCTTGTTTTGAGTCTCAGTTCCGGGAGGTTTCAGTCCATAGTTGGGACAACACCGCAGAGGGGAACAATAGAGGGAAAGCAGGTCTTGTCAGGAATGCAACAGCCCTGGGAGAGTGAAGGGAGGAGCATAGGGAGGATGGTGGGCATCGATGCCCGTGATTTGTTCCTTCTGATGAGGCTTCACATCCCAGTATCACATCTAACCCAAAACTTATCAATAAACTAATCCATTGATGGATTTCAGTCCTTATGATGCCATCATCTGCCAAAACCCTGCTTAGGAGTGCATCAGGCTCTCAAGGCACATCTGGAGAAGAAGCTCAATATATATCACACAAGGTCAGCTGGATTACATACTGTTAACTGCAGAGACCATCTTCTCTGAGAATTCTACTTAACATGAAGAAGGAGAAATTTAGAAAAAAAAATTTGTATTTCTTTCTGGCAGTATTTAGTCATGAAGAAATGATCAGATAGCAATATATTTTTTTTTTTTATTATTATGGCTGGCTCAGCCTTCGCTGGGGGTGGGGATCACGCAGCATGTGGTGCCAGGGATGGAACTATGATCCCTGTGGTTGCCTTAGCTTGCCTAAGCAGGCACTTTAGACCACTGAGCCATCTCACCGGCCCCAACAATATTTTATTAGAACATAGACCAGGGATAACTTAGTGTAGACTATGGAGTGTCATTATTTCAAAGAGAAAAGTGTGGCAGTCTTGTCTTTTCCAGTCGAGAGATTGTTCAAGGCCCATCATTTGAGCAAATGTCTCATCTTGTTTTCTGAAGGAACCAGTACAGGACTGCAAACTGGTGATCCTCAGCTCTTGCAGAAATGGAGGATGTAAAGACACAAGATCGTGATTCTGAGCAGTGGGTTTGCTTTGTCATATATTGTTCAAAAGCAGAAGAAAGACAATTTCAGAGTGCTCTGGGTTATCTGGTGCATGGGTAAGGCAAGTGGCCATAAGTTTTCTTGACCCAGACGTAAGTGTCGCTAAGTGATTCTATTAAACAAGGAATTCTGGGCCTTTTGTATGAAAACTCAAGTACTATAAGGAAAAACCAGAAATGTGGGTAGCACAAATAATCTAGCAAGAACCCAGATAGAACCAAGCTGCTGGGAACATTGGAGAGCTGGAATTGTCTAAGTCCACAGAAGTTGGCTTTCACTATCCTTGTCTTTATCAGTAGACAGCAAGGCAAAATCAAACCAGTTCCATGTGAGAACTTAACTGTAGCTGCCACTGCTGTGTCTGCTGCTCTGGTACAACCATAGCCAAGGAGCACAGCCACACATCTTCCCAGCCATGTGCTTTGGATATTGAATATTGACTACTGATAGGTATGTATTGGAATGAAAACCAAACCGTGGAAAATAGCCCTTCTATACGTTTCAAGATGTCACAAGGCAAATACATTTGGAACTGAGAAAAAAGTTTTTTGGTCACTTCTAAAGAAAATTAAGTGCTTTTACCAATTTGTAATGCAAGCTATAAAATACAGTAAATGGAATAGACTTCTGACTCTTTCACTGCACAGTTTTGTATGATTTTGCAGTTGTAGATCCATGTGTTTTTTTTTTAAATCATAACTCCTTTGAAAATAACTATATTTGATTCTTTTAGCTCTGCTATTTAACTCATTTATAAAGTCACTCTATACCGTTTTTTACTATTTCAAAATCCGTATCTTAGAATACTGATTTTTATATTGTAACTATTTGTATTTTTCTTTTAGTTGTATGAGAACTATTATTCTGAACATGTATCCATAGATTCTCTGTATCTTAATGTTGTCTGTGGCACACGCATGCACACACACACATACATACACACACACCTGTGTGTGTGCACAAATGAAAAATGATAAAAACACCTATATGTGAATGATTATATTAACTAGTTATGAATGTACAGATATTCAAGAATTTAAATCTGAAATGCTGAACTTTTAAATGTAAGCTATTTCATAGTGTTAAACTCATGAAATCTACAGAAATTTGTTAGAGGAACTTGGGAAATGGGTGGAGTGAGATGTTAGTTAAAATGTACAGAAAGCCTTCATAAGGTGATATAATTTGAAAGCATAATACACTTAGTAATAATATACTATACACTTGAAATTGATTAACAGATTAGACTGCAATGATTCTCATCACAAACAAGTGACTATGTAAGACAGTGTACACTAATTACTTTGGTTATAAAAATCGTAATCACACTATACAATTTTAATATATATATATCTTTTTTTGAAAATTATATCTCATTAAGCTGAAGTTTTGTTTGACATACAAATGTTTCTTCCTATGAGGAAAAGATCTGTTTCAAATAAAATATACCATTAACTATAAAAATAGACCTATAATTTCTTTCTGTATCACAAGTATAGTATGAACGAAGTTACAACTACAGAGAACAAACACATCATTCTCATGCAAAAGTGAAAATCTTCATTACTTTGCAAAGATGTACTTCCTGAAATAGTTGAGTAGTCCCTTCATGGGAGAGTTCAACCCTTCAAACCAACGCTGAATTTCCAGTGTCACTCTGAATAAGACTAGGCTAAGATGTAACAGTATCAGGGCAAGTGAGACAGCTCAGCGGATGAAAGTGCCTGCTTAGGGAAGCTTATTCAAGCTCAGGGAACACACGCCAGGCAGCCTTGCCTCCCAGACAGACCAAGCTATCAGAGTTTGGTGCAATAGCACACGCTTACAATCCCAGGGCTGAGGAGGCTAAAAACAGGAAGATCACCACAAAACTGAGTAATGAGACACTGTAACAACCAAGTACAGTAAAATATAAATAAATAAACAATTATTAAACAGTGTCACCAAAAGAAAGGGACAGGAACAGTAAAAACTGTACACTTTTGATGGTTGGTAAATGAATACAAGTAGGAAAAGCTGAATCATTCCCAAATCTGAAAAGAATTTTGAGTAGAAAATAACCCAATGAAGTGCCACTTATTATGCTGATATTCAAATCACATTGGAACATTATGCAGAGAAAATATTAGATAATATGCTGAATACAGAATAATTTTATTAAGCATTATAAACTTTTTTTCTGAAGTAATTTAAGTCTAAAATTGGCAAATGTATGCAGTTTGATGTCTAATTTTACTGATTAAAATGTGCATTAGAAAGAATTTGTCTTCTGTAAGCAACATCTGAATACATTTATAAATGATAATTGTATTCAAAAATAATCCACACATTGGTTTAGGTGTTAATAATTATATGATATGTAATGAATATGAAATATGCCCAATGCATATTGAAATGCCCCCAGTGATTGATGTGATTTCTACCTATATTGCTAATCATATATATTTAAGTTCCAAATTGAATAACATTTTTAAATGTATAATTTATTAGTGCAAAAATATTAAAATATGTGCTTATTTTTAAAGTATACATTTCCATAAGATATCACTTCAGTTTCATCAACCGATCAGGCTATGAAGCTCCCTATTCTTCTGTCTCTTCTAGTTCGTGTCTTCTGAAGATATTCCAATAAAATGTTTGATTTTCTGGCTGCAAATGCTGTATTCATCAGGGGTTGTACTGGTTGATACACTGTGTCAACTTAAGAAGCTTAGAAATTTAAGTGACTCACCAGGGAGCTAGTGTATTTATTTACTCATCCTGGTTAAGAGGAGAACGTGGACATTGTCTGAGTTCTGCACCCCAAACCCAGGGTAGCCTGCTTATAATATAAGCAAAGGAGAGAGGCAGCTGCTGTTGCTCCTCCATTTGCTATTTGGTGCTTTCTGCAGCCAGGAGCTGTTGCCCTCTGCCTTGGGGCCAGCCAAGTGTGGACTGAAACCTCCACTAACAGTCAGCTAAATAAACTTTTCCTTCCTTAATTTTTGGTTTCAGATATTTTGTCCCAACAAGGAGAGAAAGGTAACTGAGATGTTGGCATTGTATAACAAATTAGCTTATCTTTGACAGATTGGTGTTATCAGTAAAAACTAGATGAGATAAAAATAATCAATGGCTTTTTCTCCTCAAATTAATAGACCTGTAGCACCATGCATTAGTTTTATTAACACAATGAGAAATGTGTGAAAAAAGATCAAAACTTACAAATGTACTATAGTTGACGAAGAGGGCATAGTTACCAAAAGTTCTGCAATTCTTGACTGCAGGAGTATAGAAGCCTAAGTTAATTAGTACTAGATTCTTCCTGAGTAGTTATAAGTGTATTGCTGACTACTTCCTTTGTTATGAGGAGATGATGGAGTGTGTAAGCTATGAAAGTGGTAATGACCCCTTTCTACCATGCTGCAGATGACAGCAATGTTTGCACACTAAAATCTAAATACATGGTGGCTGAAATTTTCATCATTTCTTCACTGATTGTATCACCAAAGCCTAACAAATAACTAATAGTTAGTAAACAGTCATTCATAGTTAAACACATAACATTTCAAAAAAATATCAAAATTAATTTTACTTATAAGATGTATTTACTCTTGTTAGGTATTAATTCTCAAGGGGTTGCATCTAAGCCCTAAGAGAATATGAAGGTACCTGTGGATTGGGCAACTTTCCATTTGCTGGGTACGAGACTCCTTTACAACTATAGGAGGAAATGTTTTATTTGTTTCCTGTTTCAAGGGGACTTATTCTGTGGCTTTTAAGCAGAAGCATCCTGGAAGAATAGTGGGATGGAGCAAAGCTGCTTAGCTCATGCTGGCTGGGAAGGAGCGCAGGAGAAAAGGCCAGAGGTCAGGCATGGACTGCGGGCTGGAAGCACTCACAGCGCACCCAGACACACCCAGCATGTGCTCCTCCGAGACCCCTGTGTATCTCCAAAGCCAGTGGAGCTGATAGTCCATCCTGACACAATGGACTGGGAATTCACAAACGGGGAGTAGCAGAAAAGAAAAATATGACTGCAGCAACAACATATTTGTAACTATCGTTTAGAAGCCATTATTTTCTTCCTGAAGTCCATGAGGTCTACAGGCAGCATCTGCCCCTTGGTGCACCATGGGCATACCTGGTCTACCAGTACACCAAATTACTTAATTACCTGCCTAATACCAACAAATCCTCACTTAAATAATTTATTCTATAGTGTTTTATGTAGCTTTACATTCATTTTTCAATCTCTGCACATAAGGAGCGGATCTTCATACATGAGAAAATTCGTACAGAACTTTAAGTTCAGTGTCTAGCAAAGATAAAATGGTAAATGTGGGGAGCGCACAGAAGCAGAGGCGTCCATGGAAAGGCCATCATCTTATCATTTTCTCTATGGCTGGGAAATTTGTTTTACTGAGTAATCAAATGCTGAATTTTGGTTAAATGATGCAGTAGAAAAATGTATTTATATTTATTCAAAACTGACACAGTTTAGAACAAAAAGACCTTATAATTTTTATGAATACTCACTAATTTAAGTCTTCCATAATATAATTTTGAGAAAGAATGTTAAACTATCAATGTATACATTTAAATGCCTTCTACCTGAATGGATTTTAAAAACCCAACCACAGAACTGCAAATATTCCTGATAAGCAAGGAAATCTATACTCCCATATTGTAAGCATCTAAATGATTTAAAATCCATGAAAACATCATTTCCTTGGATTTCCATAATGCTTATATAGTAAATTATTAAATGACTGTCCTGGAATAGAACCCATATTTTTACTAATTTATTATGAGCATGAAAGTGTTCACAGCACACCACAGTGGGAATTCTGAAACTGTAGTGTTCACTTAATAAGTGCCACTTATTAAGGTACAGATATGAGCTGAACTTCTGTGTGTGGGAATCTGAAATTTGCAGTTCAGTAAGGTGATGAGTTGGATACTCAGAGGACCACAGTTCAAGCATAACACACGGAATAGTACATTAATGAGAGAGGCTGCTAAATTTTATGCAATCTGTTTTCCAGTTTCAGCAACAGCTGCATTAGTTTGTCTAAAAAGAAAATGGGTAGCAAGATATTTAATATCAAGCTATTTTTTATTTCTGGTTTGGAAATTTTATTTTTTTAAATTTATTTAATTATTTATTTTTTTACATCTAGTACAGAATTTCAAAACCAGAAAAAATTAATAATGGATAAATGTTAATCATTCAACAATGGTTAAATGTTTTCATCATTGGATCAGTTCAGATTAATAGATAACGGTGTATAAGATTGATCAAACAATTAAATATTAACACTTTCAATAAACACTTCTTTTTTAACAGTTGACACACTGCACATTGTCCTCACAGTAGTTATACAGAGCACAGTGTGTGGGCATGACCCACCTTCTTATTGATGTTGGTAAGGAAAGAAAAAAAACATCCTTCTCTTTGAATTAAGAGGAAGCAGATGCATACACAGTCCAATGTTCCACAATTTCAGTGGGCCACCAGTGAAACTTGCAACGTTGGAGGCTATTGATACCAAGCTATTTTGAGGAAGAATACAATAAAAATACCACCAGAACAGGCGATACATTTTTTAAATCCAGAAAATCCTAGAGATGAGTACTTCTCAATGTTAGATGAAACCACAACTAGAAAGACTGGAACTTTGATTTGGTTCACTGTTTCCAGCTAGGATCAGCTCGCTCTAAGAAACAAAATATACTTCATGACTATTTGGGAATAGGGCTGAGATAGTACCAAAGAGAGAGAGACTAGAGTCTGACACTTCCTCTGAACACTTGCCCGCATGATCCACCTAGGCACACAGTAGAAGTGTGCTCCACCTCTTCTCCTCTCCACTCCTCTCTCTCCTCTCCTCTCTTCTCCTCTCTCTCCTCTTCTCTCCTCTCCTCTCCTCTCCTCTCCTCTCCTTTCCTCTCCTCTCCTCTCCTCTCCTTTTTGGTACCAGTGTTTAAAATCTGAACTTTGAGCTTGCCAGACAAGTGCTTATACCACCTATCTCCTTGGCCCCTTCACTTATTTTTATATCTTTAACTGCTATAAATTTCTTAAATATTCTGAATTTTCAAAATAAAATTATCTATGTACACATCTAGTAATGAAAACAAAGGAAACCAAAGAATGATCTCTTTTCCCAGAGGTGATGGGGAGTGATAGTTCTTTTGACTCCAATAAGAGTCTACGACATGGTCTGAAGGCCAAATGCAAACTGCCTCTGGATTTATATAAGCCAAAAAGATAAGCGCTGCTTTAAATTTTATAACAGTTGAATTACATTTTAGAAAACTTTTCTTGACACATTAAGTTGATCTAGGATTCATCATTTATGAGTTATTTGACACATAATCATAACAATTCAAATATGTTGTCTGTGACAGTTGCCATGGTTTGAATGCCTTTAAAAGCCTTTAAAATGGCGTTGGTTCCTAACAAGAAGAATCTCAAAGGAGACTATTCCTGTTTCTACATTGTGAGAACAGAACCGGAGGTGAGTTCCATCCATCAGGAACACATGGCACCTTCCAACATCTTGACACTGCGCTTTCTAGCTCAAGAACATGGGAACTATTGGTTCTGAATAAGCCAGTGTTCATGGGTTTTCATTTAACACCTTAAACTGTCTATGAAAGTGGCCCATATGCTACAGCAATACAAGTAAATAGTAGGGACAGAGACCTTGGGAATCATATGCATACATTTGTATTTTCTGCAAACTTGAAAATAAATTTTGAGGCAAGAGATTCGTGTGTGGAAAAACATCTGGGAAAGCGGGAGTAATGTGTGAATTACAAAGTTCTAGGACCCATGCTGCCGACCAGTTACCAAAGCCCTCCATGTGGAAGCATTCAGGGTATTGTCCTGTTTTTCTTTCTGGAAGCACCGCTGATGTTGTCAGGATGGATTGGGCTAGACATCAGCCTGAAGAGTGGGACACACAAAAGATGAAAAGCGCTCTTGGGCAATGCACTTCCTTTTTCACGCCAGTCCTGCAAAGTATCCTTCCTCTTCTGCTTATCGTTGGCCCACATTCTCGCTGAACAGCACAGAAAATTTCTTCTCACATCTTTGAAACATAAAACTTGGTTACTTTTTGTGCTTATCTTGACCAATTGACTGTTTAAAAAACTCTAAAAACACATGTATTTAGTACAGAGTCTACAGGATCTCACTACACAGCTTGGAGTCCTAGTGAGTGATTCTCCTGTTTTCAGCCTTTCCACACAGTGGGATGACAGGCACACACCAGTATGCGCAGTCTCATTCACCATTTTAGCCTACACTTTCGGGGGTCTGGGCTGGCAGGTAGCCTGGGGATCGAACCCACCACCCCCAAGTCTGCCTAGGCAGGTGCTTTAATTTTCTGAGCTATATGGCCAAGCTCTGAAAAATCTTTCTTTTTTCAGAACACCTCCAGAACCCAGCTCCCCAAATCTAGTAATACTTTGGTGGTAATTGATTAAATAATTCCTGGGCTGGCCAAATAGCTCAATAGATTAAATTATCTGCAAGTTGGCACAGCACCTGGGCATTTGAAAGCCCGGACTACCTGCCCTGCTCCCAGGCATGCGGAGAAAGCAATTGAGACTGAGTAGAGTGGCGTGCTCCTGTAATCCCAGCTCTTGGGAGGCTATAAACAGGCAGATCACTATGAGTCAGATCTAGTAGTGAGATCCTTAACACCCTGTATACCCTTCCCTGAAATACTACTACTACTACCACTAGGAATACTACTACTACTACCACCACCACCACTACTACTACTACTACTAATAATAATAATAGTAACAGTTTGTAAATAGTGACTAGGAAAAAATATGATCCATACAGGAATTATTATTATTATTATTTAATTTTATGTTTTTGGTACAAGGTCACACTACCCATCTTAGACCCATAGTGATGCTCCTGTTTTCAACCTCCCCAGCACTGGGATTACAGGCTTGTGCCACCATGCCAGGACTGGGCATTGACTCATCACGCTCAAGGGCATGGCCAACGCAGTGTGCCATTCCAGGAATCAAACCCTGGCCCCTGCTCTTCCCTAAGCAGGAAAAACTATTATTTTTGAGGTCTGTAAAGAGCAAAGGATTTGAAGCAAGGATTTTGGGCATTGTCAATGTGAATCGGTAAGTCCTTTCTATGAAGTGAGAAGTCTGTAGGGAAAAGTTTCCTTAGTCCTTTCCACGTCAGCTTAGATTTACATATGAATATTATATTTACTTATGTGGCTGCACCTGTCAAATGTTTGATATTTTCCTTTCACCCTATTTTCTTTTCTACGAATCTTGAATTTTTCTCGTTTTTAAGTACTTTATTGTCCTTGTAAGCTTCCTTCTCTTCAAAAGCTTGGGAATTTAAATAGTTATTCATAGAGTCATGTGATCCAAGCCAATGAAATTTTATGGCTACAATAAAGTAATGATGAACGTAAACTCAAATTCTTATAAGAACTCATTTATACTTGGGTATAAAATGCGCTGTGTAGCTGAGCTGCAATGGTTCCCTAAAATATATGCTAAAGAGTCATGAAGAGAATCTAAAAACACTGTTTAAGTAGCCAGTGTGGAAGCAGAATTATTACAGTTAAGCAAGTTAACTTCTTCCAAGAAAATGAAAATAACTGAAAATGTTTGCCAGTTGTTCTAACTGCATTTCTTATGCATCTAAAGAAAGCAAACTTTATTTTAAACAGTAAAAACAAAAACAAAAACAAAATGAGAGACAGAGTGACACATCACAATACATAGAGTACAGATTTTCAAAACAAAAACAGGAAATTAATAATGGCTCTTATATGATGTATTTTTATCATCAAATTTGTTGCTCCAACGAACAGATACAGGTATGTAAAACTGGGCAACTCATTGAACATTAACACTTGCTTTCAATAAACCTTAATTTTTTTCTTGTCTTTTCACATTGTTCATATTTACTTTAATGAGAGTATGATCATAATTGATAAGATAGCAATAAGAAAGAAAATGATACACATACAATGATAGAAATGGTACTCACATAAATAATGGATAAAATAGAAATGATACACATTTAGAAGATGAAGATGAGACACAATCATTTTTGTATTGCACATTGCTATTTTCAGGGTAGTTTTTCAGATTACAAATATTAGCATATAGCATTTTTCAAAGCTAAAATTTCAAACATTAACTGCTCTTTTCAAAGAATTGATAAGACCTAGTAGTTCAATCTTCTCAGCTATCCTTTAAATATGCTTACACGACTCTTCCCCTTTCCTAGTTTTCCTACCTTTTCTCCTTTCCCTCAACGTTGCTGTTTATTCTTTATGTTAGTTTTTCTGTACATTTTGCTGTATCTATTGTACCTTTCAGATATTATTTATTGTTTGAGGTTATTATAACTAGGAGACAATACAAACTTTACACATATAGGTCTGATTTCTTTCATTTGTGAACACAGCGTTTAGGAGCATCCATTTACCTATAAAAGCCTGAAGTTTGGCTTTCTTTACAGCTTAGTAATGCTCCATTGTATAAAAGTATCTTTTTGTTATTTTATCCATTCTTTAGGTGATGAGCCCTTTGATTGTTTCCAAGATTTGGCTATGACAAATTGTACTGCTATAAACGTGGGTGCACATATATCACTGTGGTATGATATTTTCAGTTCTTTTGGGAAAATAGCCACAAGGGGAATAGTTGGAATGGGATTTCCAGTGCTAGTTTTGTGAGGGATCTCTGTACTGATTTCCATAGGGGCTGCACTGAATTCAATAAATATTTACATATTTGATTAGAAATTTTCTTACAAAGAAAGACTTTCTTGCTGGATTAAATAAAACACTGAACCACAGAAATTTTCCCAAATTATCCATTCTTTAAGAAGAATAGATAGTTTTTGTGTTTACTATATCAACAAGAAGTTGTTGTCTTTACTATATCTTACCTGAATAATTCACTATCTAGGTAATATAGCCAAAATCCTGTATCTTAAAAAGCATGAATGGGTGTGTATTTCTGTTTTTGTTATTAATAATAGAGAATCATTAATTCTTAAAGTATTTAACAAAGTAATTTCTGAACGAGCTAGGTCTTATCAGCAGCAGCTCAGTGAAGATGGTTTATTTTCACTCATGCAGTGGGCATGCGCATCCTAGGGAAAGAAGGTTGAACTGGTACTTTGTGCACTCAGCCAAACTGGGATCAAAACGGTAAGAGACAAAGTTCAGGGCAAAAAGACTTGTGTTCCATATCTATGGCTGTAGGTTGGCTCTTCAGCACTAAGCACAAAATAAAGAAATGATATTTGAAGAAAACTATGTCTGTACTTATTCAGTAGTGATATCTTACTCTTTTTAACACTTCTCAGCAACTGTTTATGCAACATTACTCTTACAGTAGGCATTAGGAGTGCTAAATATGCACAGTTCAGAGTATACAGAGGGATGTTTGTAAGGCGCACTAAGCAGGTTATTGTTTTATAGGAGACTGGATTATTCATGGGACCTAATAACCTAGTGCTGATACTTCGTGGATAAAGACATCCTCCTTATTCACATTTAATTAACTAAAAATACGCAAATGCTCACTGTAATAATTTTTTTTGTTGTTGTTTGTTTTTTTTGTTTTGTTTTGTTTTTTTTTTGCAGGACCGGGGTTCAAACTCAAAACCTTGTACTTGCCCAGCAGGCACTTGTGCCGTGGAGCTATCTCCCCAGCCCCTCACTCTAATAATAAATGAGCATGTACTCTCTGCCTTTGAGGTTTGAAGAAAAATTGACAGACTTGCTGCTGTGTCGGGGACATCTTCCTTAAAACTGGAAATATCATCGAAGACAAAACAAATATCTTTGCCTTTCTGGAATGTATGTTCTAGAAAATGAGCTACAGGTAAGTTAGATAATTACATAGTTCTGTAATTGACTATCCCCATAAAATAGAGAACGAGGAATAAAAGGAGGAGAAATGAGCTATGAGTTATCTCTAAGAAAACGGATCACTTTATAAGTAATATATAGAGGCTCGGCAGGATGGCTCAGTGGTCTAAAGCTCCTGCTTAGGAAGCTTAGGCAGCTGCAGGGACCGCGGTTCGATCCCCGGCACCACATGCTGCGCCAGCCCTGCCCTCAGAGCAGGCTGAGCTGGTCATAAAAATAAATAAATAAACAAAAAGTTCTGAAACAAGAAAAAAAATAAAAAAAATTATAAGTAATATATAAAGAAAGGCTCACATAAATCTGGAGAAGAAATAGGTATCTGGGTCTGAAAAGTCAGGAGAATTAACCAGTTAAGGAGGTAGAAGCCTGTAATCCAAGCCATCTGGAAGGCTGAGCCAGGAAAAGCAAAACTTTACACTCAGTTCAGACAGTGTGAGCCCCCAAGCGAAAACGGCTGAGGATGTAGCTTAGTGGGAAGGCCTTGGGGTCAACTCCCACCACAAAAACAGGAAGACAGAAACGAAATGTGCTAGCATATGTTGGTGAATCAGAAGAAAAAATACAGCATAATTCGTATCAATTTGTAACTACAGAAGAAAATTTTAATTAAATTACATAATATCAACTTGATTGGTTTATGACACACTGATTGCAAAATGAAAGTGCCTATCTGGGATAATCTGGCACAAAATAGCTGTTGTAGATGGTCCTGTACTCTTCCCTGCCTGGCACTGGCTCCCTGCCATTTCCGACCACCGTGAACTCAAAGTGTTTGCTCCATCCTACACCTTAGGCATGTCTTCCTTGGAGGCTGGACCTATACACTAGGCTTCATGGACCCTAGGTTCCAGCGGACCCTGGACCTGGACCCCAATGCCAACTCAACCCCTCCTCCATCGAGGTAAATTTGCAGTGTCAGGAAAGCTGACAGAGATCTAGGGAAACTTGCGAAGGTTCAGCCTGGGTGACAGAAGAAAAAGTGCCAGCGATGCACGCAGAAGTCACCGTGTCAACTACTGAGAAGTGAAGAATGCCTCACATAACGTCTTTGGGGATTTGACAGAAATAAGAAACAGTTTAGGTGTTTTATTAATGCCATTCAAATGCAGACGTTGCATCAAACACTCTGAATTTAAAAATTAGAATGAGAATATGTGAAAGCAAATATGAACAACTGCCAAGAAGTTTTCATTTAAAAGGGGTAAAATAGTAGACATTCTTTTTGAAGAAATGTGGATTTAGAGAGGAATTTTCCTAAGTAAGAAAAGTGTCCAAAAGGTGGTGGTTATTAAGAATATAGTGGTTTATGCCCCATGAAAAAAGTGGTGCTTTAATACCAAAATCTTAGAGAAACTATGTACTAGGAGAGTTTGGCCTCTGTTACCGATCTAACCAGATACACACACACACACACACACACACACACACACACAACACACAATGTTTTCCTTTACAGGTAATAGAAACATATTCATGGAAATAATCCCCGAATGTTTGATATTTATTTATTTGTTTGTTTGTTTGTTTGCTTGTTTTGCAGTACCGGGGATTGGATTCAGGACCCTGCGCTTGCCAGGCAAGCACTTATTTACTGAGCTATCTCCCCAGTCCTCATGATATTCATTTCTAATTCTTATTTATTTGTTCAAGACTAGGCAAAAAAAGACACAAAGCAAAGATTATCTGAAATTGATGTATGAAAAAAAGAACTGCAGAAGAGCCTGAAAACCTATTCAGGATGAATGTGTGGATGCTTTTGAGATTTTTCATCATCAGTGTAAAGCTGGCCCCGAAGCATTCTGACCACTGCTGTCCTAGCCTGACCGGAGGCCCCTCTCAGCCTGCTGCCACCTACTCCAACACCACTGCATCCACCCAGGCTGCACAGCGGGGCCAAGGAGGCCCAGGAGGCTCCTGGACCCCTGCACTCCCATCAGCACTCAGCCTGGCAGTTCATAGAGAACACTACTCCCTGGTCTCCTCAAGCCTGGTTTTTGCAAGGCTGCCCAGCTGCCTTCCCTGAACTATCCCCTCGTGAGTCTTTCAAAAGATCTGATGTCTTGTACTAGAAAAATCATCTGATCGGAGAGCCAGGACAGTTACTCTCAGTATTTTTCTGAAATAAATCTTTCCTGTTGTTCTTGTGTCTTTGTTTTGTCTTCCTTGATTCTGAACAAATAGAGTGTTCCTGGTTATATCCTTCTGTGTAGCACTCAGCAGTTTGATGGAGGTGGTTATGCGTGTTTAATTAGAAGCCTAAGATTTCTCACAAAAGCAAGATAAAAAGACTGATGCAAAAAGTTGTGCATTTTGTCAAAAAGTGTCTTTACGAAAACATAAACTATATGAGGTATTTAAACAAACCACATCCTTCATCCTTCGAGTTAGATGGGTAAACAGCAGTTAGACATTTTTAAAAGGGATCATAATATAATATTGAGTGTAACAACTGAAAGAATTTCCTCTGGCTGACAAGAAACAAAGTAGTGCTTGCACAACTTAGGGATAAAACTGTTGCCTAAATATTTGTGCTACTGTTATAGGGGTCTGAGTTAGAAATTGTAGAGGCAGCCAGACATGGCTAGGCCCTCAGATTGTGTCAGCATGGAAGACAAGATACCTTGCAACTCTTAGAGGGCCAGATACTCCCACTGTGGATGGGACCTCAAGATATAAATAAGGGTTTGATCCACAGTACCGCATGCCTCACTGACTCAGTTTCCAGCCCGGCCATCTAGGGAGGTGGTAACAGTTTATCAGGTGGGGTCGAATGGGAGGTCCTTGGGAGAGCACCCTTGAAGGAGACATTGGGACCCGGCACTGCTCATTTGCTCTTTTTTGCAGCAGGAATGGGGAGTAGAGTCTGATGGGGCATGCGCTCTCCCTAGTTTGCTACCATACTTCAAAAGCAATGGGGCAAGCCGGGCGTGGTGGCTCACGCCTGTAATCCCAGCACTTGGGAGGCTGAGGCAGGAGGATTGGTGCGAGTTTGAGACCAGCCTGGGCTACAAAAGTGAGTGCAGGACCAGCCTCAACTGCATAGCGAGACCCTGTCTCAAAAAGACAAAAAAAAAAAAAACAAAACAAAAAAAAAAAACAATGGGGCCAATCGATCATGGACTAAAATTTCCAAATGTGAGGCAAAATAAACTTTTTTTATTACATTAATTTTCTTATTACATTCATTTTTTATTACATTTAATTATGTTAAAAATTAATTAATTAATATCTTATTACATTAATTAATTAATTAATCAATTAATAAATTGCTGTTTGGGCTCCCACTTGGTCAAGAGCTTAAGAACACTTCCATAGATACCCAAGAGGTACCAATATCTCGATAAAATCACCTGTGACTATGGTGATTCCTGCAGTTCAACTCTTCTAAAAAAATTAATTTCATTCAAATGGCCTGCTATGGAGCCGTCTCTGGGTATCCATTCACAATGTGATCTAGAGAGAGCAATTTACACCATTACGAAAGAAGGTGTGAGTTTGTTGTAAGTACAAGTGCCAGTCAGCGCACTGCTGAAAACAGGGCCAGCACTTGCTGCACACGCAACCAGGGCACAGAGAGAGCTGGGATTGGAGCGAATGCTCGCAGCAACCAGCGGTCACAACATTCACCGTGTCCACAGCACGAGCTGCGAGCGCAGCAGGTCAGCACTGTGCTGTCTGCGGCAGGTGGATCGGCAACAACTGACCGCACTGCGCTCCTCGCGCATTCTCTGGCAGCCAGTGTGAGCTCACTAAAAGCTGTTTCTCCACTCACTTTTACCCATATTTGGACCTCGATTTTTCTTTGGTCAAGTTAATAATTTCTAACATTTGCTTTTATACTCTGCTTCAGTTTGGTTTTGTTTCTTTGAGTTTGCACTTTACTTCCTAGGAAATCTACTACATGTGTTTCCTTAGAGAAAAATGTTTAAGCCATATATATATATATATATATATATATATATATATATATATATATATGTTTTTTTTCAGAAATGAGAAGACTTCCAAGTAAATCGTCCTTTGCTCAACGCAGAAGTTCTTGAAATTAATGTTCATATTCTATAATAATGATGTGAATTTACATTAATTTTCTTTTCTTAACTTTGATCTCACTTTATTTTTTATTTTTTCTTTCTTTCTTTATTTATTTATTTTTGTCTTTTTGAGACAGGGTCTTGCTATGCAGTTCAGGCTAGCCTTGAGCTCACTTTTGTAGCCCAAGCTGGTCTCGAACTCGCACCGATCCTCCTGCCTCAGCCTCCCAAGTACTGGGATTACAGGCGTGAGCCACCACGCCCGGCTCTTGATCTCACTTTAAAAGAGAATTTTTTTTTTCCTTCAGTTAAAGATGTTATGATTTGTTGGCATACAAAATAAAACTTCAGATTATCTAAATGTGATGCCAGGGGCCCGGCGGGATGGCTCAGTGGTCTAAAGCTCCTGCTTGGGAAAGCTTGGGTGGCTTCAGGGATAGCGGTTCGATCCCCAGCCCCACATGCTGCACCAGCCCTGCCCTCGGAACGGGCTGAGCCGGCCATAAAAATGAGTGAATAAGCAAACAAAGTTTCTGAAACAAGAAAAAAATAAATAAAATAAAAAATTCTCTAAAAAAATAAATAAATGTGATGCCTAAGAATTTCCTACCTTGAAATTCTATTATTACTACTATTACTATTATATAAGGTCTAACTTAAATATAATATAATAATTTCTAATCTTCAGATCTTATACTTTCTGATAAGGTTCACTAAAATTTTAGTTGACTATCAGTTTTTGATAAATGAAAATCTAAAACTTGTACAATAATGAAATTCTAGACTTCATACATATTCAATGAAGAACTTTGAACTGCAAAGCCTCCAATAATTTTCTATTCAATAGGCAATGTTCTAGTGAAGTTTATTTTGAGTTTTAAAAAATTCATCTCAATGCTTTTCTTTTTTATGTTTAAAATTCTCAGGAGATTACATCCATTAAAATGAAGTTCATCTTCAATTAGGAAGAAGAACATATGTATGCTCTTCATTAAAATCCCCAGGTATCATGAGTAGCAATTCATTTGGGCTTTTGAGATAATTAAAGTCTCATACACTTTTTCCATATTCCATCTGGCATTAGAGTTGATTCAACTATAGACCACATGAGTTAACAGAGTTCAGAAAAGCTTAATAGCAAACAATATTGAGGAGAATTCTACTTCGCCCTTACATGGATGAATGCATTATTTTAACCTAAATATGCTCTCAGCAAGGAAAAAAAAAAAACAACATAAATGATGGTAGATCTTTCCTTCTTTGATATTCATACTAGACTAAAATTTCAAATGTCTTGAAAGTTAAGTTTTCATTGGTTTTAAATGGGAAAGTGATTCAGTGAGATACTTTCAAAGTTTATTCAACCATTATTCCTATTCTCCTTTATTGCAAAAAAGGTCTCCACTACCATACTCCTTTGTTAAGGAGAAAAAAACAAAATAATAATACAACATAGTTTCAAACAGGTCAGTAGGAGGGTTACCATAGTAACACATTATGTATCGTTGTCTTCATAATTGTTATACAGAGTACAAGACATAGGTGTGATAACTTGTCCAAAGAATGTCAGCACAAACCATTCTTTCCAGTGAACTAAGAGAAACCAGCTATACAACTATCCAGCTATTGTGTCTGTTTTTTTCTTTTTCCTTTTCTTCCTTTCCTCTTTCCTCATCTAAGCTTGAGGAAATTTCTATTATTATTATTATTGCCATTATTATTATTATTATTATTATTGCCAGCTCAGCCTTCCCTGGGGGAAGGGTTGGCACAGCATGTGGTGCCAGGGATAGAATCACAGTCACTGAGGTTGCCTAAGCTTACCTAAGCAGGCGCTTTAGACTGCTGAGTCATCTCACCTGTCCAGCTTGGGAAAAATTTAGCAATTTCTGCCCAGTTCACAATATTTATTGTATATTTTGGATCTTATTTACTCATTCAGTTTTTCATATGAGTTAGACATGGTGTACACATATGGATCAAATTAATTTCATTTATGAGTATGGCCATGAGTGGCATTCACTTATCCATAAAAGTATCTAGTTTTCCCTTCCTGATGACTCAGTAGTAGTCCGTTATATTAAAAAATGAATCTCGTTAGTAGTTTTTCAATTGGTGAGCATGGTTGATGTTTCAGAGACTTACGTATTATAAATTGTGCTGCTATGAAGAACTCAGGAGATAGCTCATTAGAATAAATGCTTGCCTGGCAAGCACAAGGGCCTGAGTTCAACCCCCAGGTCTGCAAAATACTACTACTACTACTACTACTACTACTAATAATAATAATAATAATAATAGTATAAATTGTGCTTCTATAAACACATACTCTTCTATATATCACAAAAAATGTGTGATACTTCTCGACTGAATAAATGGCATTGCTATTCACTAAATACTTGCTGAAATATTAAATGTTTACCTTTAAAACATCTTGAATGTGTAAGAAATAATGTTTGATTTTAAACCTTTCTAAAACTTGTATAGTTAATTATGTTATAAAATTTTCTTTATATTTAACATATTTAGTAATTTTAAACTTGCTACAAATAGGAGTCCATCTTTAAGCTGAATCCCTGGAGCACAAATGTCTCAAATACTATATTATCTAATCCCGAATCTTTCTGAAATAATTCATGTTATGTTCATGACCTTTTTAGCAAATATTTGTGCACCAGCATCTGGAGAAGCAGTGGACAGGTACCCAGATTCCCCTTCATTTGTGGAGCAAAGAGAAGTGTGCTCGTGGTGATCATAATATATAAGTAATGTTTTGATTTTTACAAATTACAATAACAGGCACGGTATCATGAAGCTCCCTCAGAACAGTCCCCTTCATTTGAAACACACCTGTCACATTGCTTTTGCTTTTGGCCACTTTCTGAAGGAGTTCTAGAGGTACTGTTTTGTGAATGTTGGTAGGAGGGAGAATAAGATGCAGTGAATGCTACTGCGGAGTGGCGGGAGACCAGTGAAATCATTATGATGTAGCTTCACTCAGCTACGTGGCTCAGATGCACACTGAATGGCTCAGAGGAGCTCTTCTCCAGGACTAAAAGGACCAGGAAAAGTGAGTGTTTTCAGTAGATTCCGAAACTCATGACAACCATTGGTGATGCAATTTAACACACTCTTGTTAAACGGAATTCCAGAATCGCTACAGTGAATAGCAAGAATCATGTGAGAAATCCTATGAAATGAGGAAGTGGGTATTCTGGGGAAAATTAATGGCAGTGCATTTTTTAAAAAAAAAATATTCATTATATTCAGTCATATTATGCAAATGATAATACTTATCTAAACCTTAAGGCAAAAAAGGAAGATTTTTAGTGCGTGATGGTATTATGGCAAGAATCCTATAAATTTATCCAAAATTTTTCACCCAGAAGACTCCTAAATTCATTCTGAGGAATGCCTTTACATCATAGTCCCAAGGTTTATCTAACTCACTCACATTCTCTAATAGGCCGGGAGAGAGGTGCCATAGAAGGTCTCCTGATACTTTTTCCCCTCCATCATTGTATGAATACATGCTTACTCTGGTTACAGAATAAATCATTTTATTGAGTTGTGTCTTTGTCTACTTTATGCTACTTCAATAAAATATAAATGCTGGGTTATCAATAGTAAATAGAAATTAGTAGACTAATCATTGAATAGGTAAAAAGCACCAGATCTTGAAGGATTTGTCCTGTGTATTTCTATGACACAAGGTAGAGAGTGAAGAGAGAGAGAGAAAAAAGGCTAAACATTTTTAAAATAATAAACCAACACCCGTGATAGCATAATTACCTCTTCTACTCTACCCTTGTAACAGCTCCTCAGTCATCAGGTCCCACTTTTGTACACCGGTGATGGAGGACTGAGTGTCTAATTCATGCTTTCTGAAGAACCTTTGAAAACTACATCTAACAATGAAATGGAGCTAAGTATCACAAGAACCTAAACCCAGGTGTTTGAGTAAAGTTAACATTGGCGTTGTTTACCTCACAGACCTGGATAAATCATTCCTAAAATTTATCTGGAATGATAAAAGACTTATAACTGCAAAGTCAATCCTGGACAACAAAGATAAGATGGGAGGCATTACAATTCATGATCTAAAGTTATACTACAGAGCCACCATGATAAAATCAGCATGGTATTGACCAAAACATAGACCTGAGGATCAATGGTATAGATTAGAAGATGAAGAGGCAAATACAAACACACTCAGTCACCTTATTTTTCACAAAGGGGCCAAACCTGTTTACTGAAAGAAAGATACTGTCTTTAACAAATGGTCCTGGAAAAAATAGATCTCCACTTGTTGAAAACTAAAACTTGACCCAAGCCTATCACCATGTACTAAACTAAAGTCAAAATGGATTAAAGGTCTAAATATTAAAAGAGCAACATTAAATCTTCTGGAAGAAAAAGTGAGAGAACGTCTTGAAGACAGCAGAGTAGGCAAAGAGTTCATGGACAAAAATCAAAATGCACGTTTAACACTTGAGAGAATAAAAAACTGGGACTTCTTGCTGAGAAGTTTTTTTCACCTCAAAAGAAATTACCAACAGAGGTAAAAGACAACCCACAAATTTTGAAAAGATTGTTACTAATAAGTATTGCGACAAAGGTCTTCTATCTAGAATTTATAAAGAGCTAAAAACCATTATGGTCCCAAAATTCAGAGACACTATCCAGAAATGGGCATCTGAGATGAACACACACTTCTCAGAGAAATTCAACAAGCCATAAATACATGAAGAAATGCCCCACATAGCCAGCCATTCGTGATATATGAGCCAAAACAACACTTAGATATGCTCTCATCCCAGAAAGAGTGGCTGTTGTAAAGAAATCAAACAACAACAAATGTTGGAGAGACTATGGGGAAAAAGGAACCCTTCCCCACTGCCAGTGGGAATGCAGACTGGTGCTACCATTATGGAAAGCAGTGTGGAGATTTCTTAAAAAACTAGAACTGGAAATCTCATTCAATTTAGCTATTCCCCTACTGGGAATTTTCCCAGAAGAACTGCAAATATCATATCATACTGATATCTGTGCACCTATGTTCATAGCAGCACAATTTGTGATAGCCAAATCTTGGAAACAGCCAAAATGCCCATCAACTGAAGGATGGTTGAAAAAGATGTGGTATTTTCAGAAAATGAGGAATATTACTCAGTTATAAGGAATGAGAAACTAGAAAACTTCATATATAAGTGGACGTATTTTGAACATCTACTCATAAGTGAAATAAACCAGACCTACATATGCAAATACCATATAGTCTCCCTCATGTAAGAACTCAAAAGAAAATAAATAAATAAATAAATAAATAAATTAGTTAATTAATTAATTAATTTTGGCTGTGCCAGGAATCAAACTGAGAACCTCAGGACCGTGCATTTTCTGCATCCTCAAGCCCTATAACTTTTTTGTTTTGTTTTGTTTTTAGAAGAGTGACTTAAATACAAAATGCATTTGGAAAAGTTAAAAAATTTAAGGTTTATCAAAAGTGTTAATGTTTAATTATTTGACCAATCTTACGTACCTATACTATTAATCTAAACAGATTTGATGATGAAAATATGTAATACAACCATTGTTAAATTTTAAAATAAAATATTGGCATTGTTACAAATGGGTAGGTCTTAAACTATAAGGTACACCATTTGCTATTCTTTAGAAGTTAACATATTACAGTAATCTGAGAGTGCTATTGTTGTTTATAGATAAAGTTATTACCCATCAGTGTCATAAGCATGATTCATATTTTTGTAATAAATAACAGCATGCAATGTGACCAGCATGCTATTGATGCAACTGATGTTTACCCACATAATAGCTACTAAAGTCACTTAAACAAAGAGGAATAAACAAGAGTAAAGTAGGATGGAAATCATATAGGAATTGCAGGATGAGGCAGCAGAGATAGCTCAGCTGTATAAGTGTCTGCCTAGGTAAGCCCAAGGGAGCGGGGTTTGGTTTGCGACACCACATGCTATGTCAGTCTCACCCCGGGCTCACCAAGCCAGCCACCAAGACCCGGTGTCGTGGCGTACACCTGTAAGCCTAGTGCTAGGGAGGCTGAGACAGGAGGATCACTACAAGTCCAAGCTGCATAGCAAGAACCTGTACCAAATATATAAAAGTAGAGAAAGAATTACATGATGAAATAAATATGTAACACTGTTCCCTACCAGAGTGAACAGTGTCAGTTCAATGGAAAGACAGGAAACATCAGATCTGTTGATGTTAATGTATGGTGTGCTATGTATGATATTACACTGTTGGCACCATTGTTACATATATTATCAGATAAATCAAAGCAGTCTTGTCAGTTATATTAGGGAGAAAGTATCAAAAGAATGAAGACAAAAATAGTAAAATTATTCTGAGGCCTTATTGAATGTTAAAAGGAATTTTAAGAGCAGGGATGCTTCTGTTCTTGAAAACATAAAAGAGATTTATTGTTTGATTGTTTTGAATGACTGGTGATTTAGCATGAGTTCATGCAAGCTGACTCCTTTATATCGATCCATTCTTAATTGCAATCATCAACTCCTCATGAATATTTTCCCTTATTTTTCATAAAAATTTTCACTGAAAACTTGGATATATATTTTAGTAGCTATAATACACAGCAATGTTCAATTTAAATTAAAACAGTGTGCGTGCATGTAGAAATATTTATCTTTGAATGTAAAAGCACATTTACATTGGTGTACCTTCAGCAAAAGAGAAATACAGAAAGATGAGAGAGGACTGGATCTTGATTTAAAGGCACGTATTTAACCAATGCAAAAAAATATGATAAAACAAATGTATAAAAAAGCAAGAAACATGACACCATTTAAGATCTTTTCCAGTTAAAATTTATATAAACATTTCTTAAAACATAATGGATTAGATTTTTTTTTATTTTCCCCAGGGAAGAACACACATGCAGCGTGTAGTGCATATGGTAGTACGCACCCACCACCACAAATTACACAGTGATGTCCCCCGCATTTGGGGAGGTTGCAGGGGTCAGCATATTTGGGGTGAAATCGACGAACTTTCCTGGGAAAACCACCCTTATGATGATGGCGTCTCCACTGCCAGGTAAATATTGAAATCACATTTCAACCAAGAAAATTAAAATCCAACTGGATATGAAATATGTTTTTCTCTTAAAGTTTGATTATATCCACATCAATGTGCTGATATTCGTCATTTAGCGAATATTCTCACTAAAATGACCTCTAATTTACATTAATCTTTGTACTCCTCGTAGAATTATGACGTCATAATCTGACAGGAAGTGAGACAATGTCATCACTTCTCAGGTAGAAGCTTAAGGACCTAATGTCCTTATGTTGACAATGGAAACAGCAAGGATTAAAATACAGTTTTGATTTATTTTTTAATATAAAGGAGTGTGTATTTAATTTCCATTTATGTACAAGACAGTGGGACAAGTGTAGTTAAATGTATATTTATGTATAGGTTCATGTGCACATGTGTGTGTGTATGTGTGTGCACGTGTGTGCTTCAGCTATGCTTCTGAGTTTCTTGATCAGTATGCATTGCGCAGAAATGTGTCACTTAAAAGTTTTGCTTCTTGGGACGAATTTTTCCACTCCTGACATGTGATCATCTATCTCACTGGCTTCATGTGAATAGGTTTAGTGTGTAATTCCTGTTCTTCCCTCTTTCTCATATGCCTTTTGAATCACAAGATCACAGGTAGAGAAATTTTCCTTCATCTTCTGCTGAAAACGTTTGGAGTCAGTGAAGAACTGGTTCCTTTCCTATTGCTTGATGGAAATGGGTATGAATTCAAATCACTACCTAGGTTAAATTGGTTTTTCATTTATGAAGTTCTTCCTCACATATTTATACTGGTCGATGGCTGATACTTTTCATTGCAAAGTGCTTTGACTGTCTTCATAGGAAAAGCACTAAGGGTAAAGTGCTACAATTAATATTGAAATGAGATTCACTGAATTTTAAAAGGCTTTTTAAAAAGTACAAGAAATTGAAGAAGAAAAGCAGCATATGGCCTTTTGTATTTTAGAGATATGTATTTTATAAGGTGAATATGGTTTTTCAGTATACGTAGTTCTCAGAAGAGAAACCAGAAAGGGGTATGCAAATACACTCTACTAAGATGTTTGGAAGATCAGAAAAGCACAATAAAAGAAATGTATAGTCATAAGGCTCATTTTACAGTTAAAGTGGCATTAAATTTTATTTCTTTCATTTTAACGCTTCTATAGCTAAACAAACATACATGACTATCACATTCATTACGTTTGAATATGAAGCATCTCATTGCTTCTTATATGCAGAAATGAGGCTGCATTTCTGCATATAAATGCAGAAATAACAATGATAAACACTGCAGATTGATCTGAAAATAATTGAGTTCTGCCTTTTTCTAATATGGAAATAGCTCCTTTTGTGAGCATCAAAGAAAAGTAACTGCTGTTTTGCATAATTTAAGGAATAAATAATGAAATTATACTTTGCTTTAACATGTGTTTAGAATTTTTGAATTTAGCCACCTAGTATAATAGTCATATAGTTCTTTGAAAGAAAACATGAATAAATCATGCTCACTACAACACATTTTGTTTAATAAGTTGGAGTTCATGCACTTGGATATAAATACAAATACATTACCTTACTGCATATTATAAGTAAACAAAATTTCACTATACCTTTTTATTCCTTTTTCTGTGTTTAAATATCTTCATGTGTGTAATTATGACTATAATGTCCCTATTTCTGCAGACAATGTGGATTATATCATACGAGTCATCAACACATAATCATAATTGATCATAAGGAAAATGTAGAACAGAATATATAAATAGTATAACATATAGTCTCACATGTTATTTTTTTTTTCTGTATTTAGGGCAAGGTCTGTAGGGTCTCACTATGTAGATCAGACTCATAGTGATTCTCCTGTTTACAGCCTCCCAAGCGCTTGGATTACAGGCTTGTGCCACCATGCTCAGTCTTCGCATGTTATTTTAAGGTTCACTCTGAATGGGACTGGGAGATAGCTCAGAAGTCTAAGTGCCTGCCTGGAAAGCGCAAGGACCTGGATTCAATTCCTGACAGCACATGCGTTGTCAGCCTCAGCCGGGGTGTGCTGAGCAGGCCACCAACATTGGGTGTAGTGGTGCACACCAGCAACCCCACTGCTGGGGAGGCTGAGACAGGGGGATCACTATGGATGATAGTTTTGTAGCAAGATCCTATGCCAAATACATAAATTAAAAATAAATAAATAAATAAATAAATAAATAAATCTTACTTTGATCAGGGCATGTTTATAAGTACTATATGAATTTTTTATAATTATAAATGTCTCATAATATTCTCTCCATCTAACCATGTGTATATGTAGATGGTAAATATTTAAAGTATTATTTAAATATTTAAAGTACTATTATTTAGAAGCATCACAAATTTCTTTAACAAATCTGCATAATTCCAGGAGATAGCTCAGTAGTCTAATCCCCTGCCTAGCAAGGCGAACACCCAAGTTCGATGTCCAGCACCACATGCTGTGCAGTTCCCACACACAGTGCCCTGCATGCACCCAGTCAGCCACAGAAATCATAGTACTGACGCACACCTGGAAAGCCAGCTCTGCGGAGGCTGAGACAGGAGGTCACTGATGAGTCCCAGCTGTGTACTAAGTCTCTATACCAAATAAATTATATATATGTATATATATATATATTATATATATATATGTATATATATATATTATATATATATATATATATATGGTATATATATATATATATCCACAATAGTAGTGGATTATCAGCAGAGATGACATTGTCAGAAGCTGTGGACTTGAACATTTTACAGTTCAGCATACTAATCTGGTTTTACTTTTTGTGCCTCATAGTTAAACTTTTCTGCTGAATGCTTAAGGCTAAGTTAAAGCGAGATATATATAACAAAACATGTAACCTTTGTATCTGACAAGATCAGTCAAATCACCTCAGGATTTACCTTGAAACCACAGACAGCATTTTATAAAACTTTTGTCAGTGTCAGCAGTTAGGATGAGTCACAACCATTGCTTGACCAGTTTGCTCTGGGTGAAAGCCTGGCAGAATGTTTTCATTCTAGATGACTTTCCTTAGGCATACTATCCATCATCAATCCCTTTACTCTGTGGCACCATAATCTCCTTGAACAGAAAATTTAGGACACTGATGAGTTATAGGATGTTACAGCACAGGTTCTTTTATGTCAAGAGTCCTCACTGATCTTGAAGGGCTAGGGACAAAATATTGGCTATCCTCGTAGCCCTTCTTTTTGTCTAGTTTTTTGTTCTGCCAACTTAAGTAGCAACCCTCCTGAAGAGATATTACTCTGTAAGTACTTGAACCTAACTTCACTATTGTTTGGCATATTAAATGCCTTAGACTTAGCATGGAACTGGCATCATTGACATTATAATAAGTCCCTATAGAATGTGATTAAAATAAACCATTACACATTTTTCCTTAGAAATTTAGAAGTCTAGGCATATACAAAATTGTGGCAGGTCAGTCCTACGGAATTTTTCCTTGTCTTGTTTTCTCTTTAATTACCATCGCTTGTTTTTTTTAAAAATAAACATTTACTTGAGAGAAAGTATAGCAATAATTAAATTAATGACATTAAATGACAGGCATTCCAAGCATGGTTTTAATCTTACACATTGCTGCCCTCAGTGTCAAAAACATGTTGGAGATGCTCAGGACAATTGTTAACTTCATCTTGTTTATATAAGTGCATGATTTTGCCCCTGCCATGTTTCCTAAATTTTCTGCTTGCTCTCTCTTCATTGTTTAACCCTGAGTACTTGATTTCCATTCAGCTGTATTATGCCTTTCCATTTTTTATTTTTTCTATTCTGTTCTTATCCTAAGGAGACTACTACACGATATTTACACATGTAGGTCTGGTTTATTTCACTTATGAGTTTATATTCATTATACATAGATATACAGATACATACATAGATACATCCATAACTACATATTCGAGGGATATAAGATGTCATATAATTTATCATTCTTTATAGATGAGTTATATTCCATTGTGTAAGAAGATCACATCTTTTTCAACCATTCTTCAGATGATGGGTATTTTGGTCATTTTCAATATTTAGCTATCACAAATTGTGCTGTGATAAACATAGGTGCACAGATATTACTATGATATGATATTTTCAGCACTTCTGGGAAAATTCCCAGTAAGATGATACGTGGAATGAATGGGATTTTTAGTCCTAATATTTTAAGAAGTCCACACACTGATTTTTGTAACAGTAGCACCAGTCTGAATTGCCACCAGCCATGGAGAAATGTTCCTTTTTACCCACAGCCTCTCTAACATTTGTTGTTAGATTTCTATGTGATAGTTATTCTTTCTGAGGTGAGATGATATGTAAATGTTGTTTTAACTTGTATTTTACAGATGTCTAGCGATGTAGCATGTTTCTTCATGTATTTACAATTGTAGTATTTCTTCCACTGAGAACTGTGTGTTCATCTCAGATGCCCATATCTGGATTGGGTCTTTGAGTTTTGGGGCCCTAATGTTTGTTAGTTGTTTTTTTTTTTTTTTTTTTTTTTTTTTTTTTTTTTTTTTTTTTTTTTTTTTTTTTTTTTTTTTTTTTTTTTTTTTTTTTTTTTTTTTTTTTTTTTTTTTTTTTTTTTTTTTTTTTTTTTTTTTTTTTTTTTTTTTTTTTTTTTTTTTTTTTTTTTTTTTTTTTTTTTTTGTTGTTTTTATAAAATCGAAGACCTTTGAGAGACTACTTAAGGATTATAATTGATTCAAATTTGTGGGTTGTCTTTATACTCTGTTGGTAATTTCTTTTGACATGGAAAAACTTGTCAGCAAGAGGAGGTCCCAGTTGTTGATTCTTTCAAATCATACATGTGCACTTTGATTTTTGTCCATGAACTGTTCGTCTACTGTAATGTTATCAAGATTTACCACTACTTTCTCTTCCAGAAGATTTAGTGTTTCTAGTTTAATATTTATATCTTTAATCCATTTTGACTTTTGTTTACTGCATGGTGATAAGCCTGAGTCAAGTTTTATTTTTTAACATGTAGAAAGCCAGTTTTTCTAGCACCATTTGTTAAAGAGGCTATATTTCTTCAAGGAAGAATGATAGACCTCTTTATCAAAGGTAAGGTGGCTGAGTTTGCTTTTGCATCTTATAACACATTCCATTGATCCTCGGGTCTCTTTTTTGCCAATACTATGCTGACTTTATCACTGTGGCTTTGTAGTATAGTTTTAGATCAGGAACTGTAATGCTTCCGGCCTTATCTTTGCTTTTCAGGATTGTCTTTGCTATTCTAGGTCCTTTCTGGTTCCAAATAAGTTTTAAGAATTATTTCTCTAGTTCTTTGAGGCATGTCTCTTGTATTTTGATTAAAATTGCATGAAATCTGTACAATAATTTAGAGAGTACAACCATCGTTACAGTGTTGGTTCTTCCTATCCAAGAGTAGGGAATATCTTTCTCTTTTCTCAAGTACTGCACAATCTCTTTTTTCAGGTTACTGTAGTTTTCATTGGAAACAACTTTTACTTCTTTAGTTATGTTAATTACTAAGTACTTAAATACTTCATTTTCCACAGAACTATTATAAAGGTACTGTTTCTCTAATTTCTCTCTCAGTGTGTTTGTTATCTGTATAGTAATGCTATTGACTTTAGGGTGTTGACTTTGTAACTTACCATGCTACTGAATTTGCATATTAATTCTAGTAGCTTCTTGGTGCAGTTTTTTTTATTTTTTTTTGATCTTCCAAGTAGACTATCATGTCATCTGCAAATAATAATAGTTTGACTTCTTCTTTACCTATTCATATTCCTTTTATTTCTTTCTCTTGTCTAGTAGCTGTAGCTAATGATTCTAGAACTATATTTAATAGGAGTGGTGATAGAGAACGTCCTTGTCTAGTACCACATCTGAGAGTAAAAGACCAGTTTTTCCCTATTTAGAATTATGTTAGTTGTTGGACTGTCATAGATGGCTTTTATCAAAGTGAGTTACAGGCAATCTATTCCAACTTTCTTTATGACTTTGAACATAAATGAGTGTTGGACCTTGTCAAAAGCCTTTTCTGCATCAACTGAGATAATCATGTAATTTTCAGATTTGTTTCTATTGATATAGTGTATTATGTTTATATATTTGCATATACTGAACCATCCTTGCATCCTTGGGATGAATCCTATCTGTTCATGGTGTATTATCTTCCTAATGATTTGATGTATACTACTCTGAGGATTTATGGAAGATTTTGCATCTATGTTCATGAGGTAGATTAGGGTATTAGTTGCATCTTTCTCTGGTTTTGGTATAATACTCTCTTGCAAGAAAGATTTTGGGAGGATTTCTTCCTTTTCACTTTCATTGAAGAGTCTGAGTATTATGATTGTATCTTTTGTAAATTTCTTGTAGAATTCAGCAACGAATTCATCAGGACCTTCACTTTTCTTTGTTAATAGGTTTTTTTCTCCTATTTTGCAATTTAAGCCATTATTCGGTTATTGAGAATTTTTATATCTTTCTGATTCAGTTTTGTTAACTTCTAACTTTTTAGGTATCTGTCCATTTGTCTGTGTTTTCCATTCTGTGAGAGTATAGACTCTCAAAGTAGCAATGGATGTTCTTTTGAATCTCCACTTGGTCTGTGGTCATTTCACCCTTTTCATTCCTTATTTCTTGAATTTGGGCTATTTCTTTCCTCTTTTTGATGAGTTTAGCTAGGGCTGCAGTTGTCAATCTGTGGGTCACGACCCTGGCTGGGATCGAATGACCAAAACACAGGGGTCACCTAAAGCCATCAGAAAATACATATTTAAAGGCATGCTATGCCATGGTGAAATTTTATTTATTGGAATTAGTAATTTGAAGTAGCCACCGAAGTTACTTTTTTTGGTTTGAGGTCACCACAACATGAGGAACTGTGTTGCAGGGTCACAGCATTAGAAAGGTTGAGCATCACTGAACTAGGGACTCATCAATTTTATTTACTCTTTTAAAGAATCTGCTTTTAGATTACTTAATTCTTTGTATTTTTTTTTTCTCAGTTGAATTAATTTCTGCTCCAATATTTATATTTTTGTCCCGTCTTTGGGCTTTAGGTTTGGTTTGCTTTTCCTTTTCTAGATGATTTTGGTGCAGCATTAGTGTTTATTTGTTCTGGTTCTGTTTATGTAATGTGTGAGTTCACAGCTATAAAGTTCCCTGAAAGAGCATCTTTCATTGTATTCCATAAATTCTAGTAGGTTGTGTTTGAATTATCATTGCATTGTAAATAATGTTTCATTTCTTGTTTAATATAATCTGTAACCCACTAGTTGCTGAGGAGGGTGCTGCTTAATTTCCATGTATTTCTGGTGTTCCTATGGTTTCTTTTGTAATTTATTTCCAGTTTCATTGCACTGTGGTCAGGCAATATGCATGGGATAATTTCTGTTTTCTTGCATATACTTAAGCATGACCTATGGACTAGTATGTGGTCTGTTTTAGAAAATGCCCCTTGTATAGCTGAAAAACATGTGTATTCAGAAGTTGTTGGGTGGAACACTCTGTGCATGTCCAATAAGTCTAGTTGTTCCAAGTTCTGATTCAGATCTACTACTTGCTAGTTTTTGTCTACTTGACCTATGTTTTTGGGAAAACTGAGTGTTAAAATCTCTTTTTGAGAATGTGGTATTGGTTATTAGATTTTTCTTGTCCATTAAGATTGGTCTTATGTAGCTGGATGCTACCATGTCGGGAGCATACACTCTGAAACCTGCCTTTCTGCAGGGAGTTTTGCTTTTGGGTTCCAAGGCATGTGCAAAGGGTGGGTTGGGTCAGCAAATAAATTATGGTGGCACAGGCCAAGAGTTCCTTCCTGTGTGCCTGTGGGGCTGGGGTCAGGTAGGGGAAGGAGCTCTGTTGGTGTGGGGGACACAGGCCAAGAGTTCCCACCTGCCCATCATGATACTATCTTTACAATGTTAAGAAAAATACAGATAGCTAGTCAACACATGTTATTAAGGGGAAAAAATGCTGAAATTTTTAATTGGTAGGAGCAAATTTTTGACATTTTACTCTCTTTTATTAAGTAAACAATTATTAAACAATTAAGTAAACAACAATTTCCCATATCTGAGATCTTTAGTCTCACTAATAGAAGTATTGTTACGTTATGTGTTTCAAAGTGCTAACATAAAATTGGCAATGTTGGAAGCTGTTGATTTAACCCTTTTACAGCACAGCATTCTAATCTTATACATACAATTACCTTCTCTTAGTTCAATGAGAAGAAATTTTGTTGTACCAATAATGATGTGGAAAATTATAACATCTGAACCCTGTGCTCTATATAACTGATAGGACCATACACTTTGTGTCTAATACTGAAATGTACTACTAACGTATTTTGAAACTGTTACATTGTTATATATTGTTATTTCTTATTAAAAGTAATAAAAATAAAAGATTTAAAAATTTAGAAAAAGCAAAGTGCTAACATGTCCTTCACTTTCCAACGTGGTGGCTTGGCTATTTTCTTCTGCAGAAGCCACGGTGCGGTGCCACACAATATGAAGGAGTGCAGAACGGAAGTCATCTTTGAAGAATCAGACGCAGGCAGGCTCTTGCCTTCTGATTACTATCAAGCAGGACAGAGAAATACAGTGAAAACAGTCATCTGTCATCACCCTTCTACAATATGGAATAAAGTCTCATGTGACAGACAACCTTAGACTGATATGGACCCAGAGAAGCCTGCGCTATGCCCTGTTTATTTTCCTTACTCCAACTTGCCACCCATAGACACTTGATATCATTTTTCCTTTGCCTGCCACTTGTTTAGAAATTTACTTCTTACTATGATTTAATATAATCTATAAGTTAAGGCTAAGGCCACCTTATTGAGAACTATTTATTACCTGAGGTAGGGAAAAAATCATATATATATATGAAAAATATAAATATATATATATATATATATATATATATATATATATATATCTCAGTTTGTTCCAAGTAAGGAGCTGAAACTGTTCGGTGTTGAAGCACCTTCATAATACTTCACACCATCAAACTTATTGTATTGTTAAAGTAAATATTGAAAACATTTTAAATATTGATTGAAAAACAAAGATTCAGATATATTTTGTATTTTAAAATACAGTAAAAGAATTTCCTGCATTCTCCATTCTGGAAAATTGCTCAGGAAAAATTTTATTACTTTAAAAATGAATGATCATTCAGTGGATCTGACAATACTTAAACTGTTCTTATTTAGATAGATGGTATATATGTGTATACAACCATAATTACAAAAGAAAAAAAAACTATGAAACTGTACTTTCTGTTGTGTTTTGATTTCTAAAGAAAATTGTGGAGCTATGTATTTATAGTATTTCTATATACACGGCAGGAAACTTGTGTGAATGGTTTTTTTTGTTTGTTTGTTTGTTTCTTTGTTTGTTTGTTTTATTATGACCAGCTCAGTCTGCCATGGGTGTGGGGCTGGAGCAGTATGTGGTACTGGGGATCAAACCCCAGTCCCTGCAGTTGCCTAAGCAGTTGCTTTAGACCACTGAGCCATCTTGCCATCCCAAACATGTGTCAATATTAACATGTGTGAATATACGCAATTCAAGAAAAATATTGCTATTTTAGTACCAAATTTATTTAAACATGAGATTAATACAAGTTACTTTGGCCTCTACAGTTCCAAGAGGTGCTCCTAGTGGTGGCGTTACTTTCAAGGTATTTATTAGCACAGTGAACTGCTGCTTGGGTAATGTAGGTCATACAAGTGGCTGCACATATATTTTTCAATTTCTTCTCCAAGGACCGATAATTTAGTGCGTTTTCTGTGACATATGACATCCACTGGGTTCCCATATATGAAGGTAACAGCATCTGTTAAAAGACATCATTATTTCTTTTCTTGAAGTGTATTCATTTTAATGCTCTCTCTGTCTCTCCCTCTGTTTCTCTCAACACATATTATATATATATACATTGTTATAATTTAAAACAGAGTTATATTTTTAATATGAGTTCAGAAATTTTTTCTACAACACTATATAATTGTATATTTTTCTCTATTTAACTATTCAAGTGTTCTTTAAATATGTTGCATTGTTCAAATGTATTTAAACACTCTAGTTTTCCAACCATATACAAAATAACTTATTTGATGCCATTAAAAATGTAGGTATTTGCTTGTTTATGATTGTATATTCATATCCATTTATTTACTCATTTGAACACAAACTTTTCATTCCAGAAATGTTGTCTGTCATCACGACAGTGAAACAGAGAGTAAGAACAAATCTCAGAGTTGTAGCTCGCGAACATTAGTTACAGAGAATGACTGAAGTGTACATGTCATGATATTTCTCACATTTTTCTCTTGTAAATTTGCCAGATGTTCAGTCACATGATATAGGAGGTTTAAAATTAATTATTGAAATCATTTCACAGTCATTCTATTCTCCAGTTTGACATAAAGTTACAGTAAATTAAACACAAATACCTAAATAGTTGTTTCTGAATATAAGTGGAAGACTTTGGTTTAAAAGAAGGAGAAATTTTTATAAAGCAATACATGGTATGAAGAATTGACTTATTTAATATTCTTGAGGAATGTGTTAGATCTATTAACTTAGTAAGATATAACCACGATTTTTATGCAATCTAATATCTGAAACTCACCTCTATGTGTTACATTTCGATCATTTGTAATTCTTTGGCCAAAAAAAAAAGGCATAATTATTTGTCTTATTAAATTTCTTAGCTAATGTGAGTAAGAAATCACAAAGGTTATTATATTCTAACAAAATGCTGCAATTAATTTCAGACTATATTTTATGCTATTTGTAGAAAGCAGATTATTTTCTTGCATGGTTTAAAAAGTACTTAAACTATCTTTGAATAAATTAAGAAGTCACTAAGAATTTTTAAGTATTTTCTCTCCTTTTGAATTTTTCTTGTGCTTTAAATACAAAGGAAATCAGAACTTTTAATAAGAATGAATAATTATTCTTCTTCACATATTAATTTGCATATACATGTAATTTTCAGTGCTGTTTTCTATTTTCTAGTACGTGAGTAGAAATGTTACTAAACTGACTAGCCAATATGTTTATTTTTATGTCAACACAATATTGGATAAATAATCTTCACAGAAAGAGAATTTTAGTAAATGTCTATTTACTAAATAGCATAGCATATTTAAAATATTCTATCATCAAAATACAAATGAATAAAAGGAAAAGCATTAGTTATTTATCTTTGAAATCCAGTTATCTAAACCAACTTGATCTATAGGAGTAGAATTACAGATATGTCCTGTTAAATATACCTTTAATTGACTCTAAGCCAATATCCTAAGTATAGCGAGTATTTGTTTGTTTACTTAGTTTTGTCCTTTTGAGTCCAGATGTCACTAGCCTCTCCTGGTCTTGAAATCTTGCTCCTCCTCAATTACTTATCAATTGAGCACTAAAAAATGTTAGGTTAAAACGATTATTTTCCGTGCCATTATTAGTGGAAAAATATCTGGAAAATATTAAGATTTGGAGAACATTATGAGGCTAAAGTTGTGGATAGTGAAGACTATAACATTATACTGTAAAACTCCATGGTTTAATACCACTCCAATTAATTAAGGCTTACCTGAGTATGAAATATTACTATGATAGGCATTTTTAGTACAATATTATGCCAGTATGTCTCCAGTTACCTAAATTAAATGTTTAATGTAATTAATACCTTCTCTTATAATTAAAACATCAAACACTGTATATGTTATGTTCTCACACCACTTGCACAGCTAACACATGGGGTGTGTGAAAATTTTAGTTACAGATGCTCCTCTGCCCATCAGAATTTATTGGAAACTATTGAAAAATAATTGGCTCATCTCTTTTATGCAAATGATCAACTGGAACTTATCTTTCATACAATTTGAGTCAAATATCCCCTGGAAAACTTACTTAATATTTTATTTATCATTAGAATCTGAAATTGCATCACTTTGAGTGGTAATTTTAAATTTATGAATTCTGCATATAATATAGCTATATAGCTAGCATAATATAGTTCATTTTGTTCATTTTAATGAATAATATGAAGATTCTATGAGGTGTATATTGTTATATAGAATGCAGTCATGAGGAATGAAAATTTGATAAGATCTAAATCTTCAATGGATTTTTGAATTTCAAATCAATCAGAAGAAATTGTGTAAATAATTATAGTTGCCACAGTTCTGAAAGTAGACTTTCTCAGGAATAGTTAATGTATTTAAATTAAATGCATTAAATTTGCCCAAGCAAAGCAAATCAAGGGCATGAATGAGTAAGGTGTGAAATATTTGATCATACATAAAATCTTTCCATAAAAATATGTAGGTAATGTGAAGTCTATAATACCATTGATAGAATAGATACATAACTTATCTATTAGGATTTCTGTTTGTTTGTTTGAACCTGAATACTTGCCGGTACCAAAACAGTAAAAATTATCTAAGAGGAAAAAGAGTATGGTAGAACAGTTATTTATTGTAGTATGATTTATAATTTTTTTAGTCTTCTGGAGATAGACAATTTCCTTCAATGGATTACTGACACTATTGTTCTATTATTCTGTTACTTCATCGATTTCACTGTTCTAAGTACAGAGACTTCTTTCCTGACCTCATACTCTGGGAACCCTATTGTTGGTTTGAGTTTGTTCAGTGTACTGTATCATCTAGACTATTGTGTGAAGAAACACCCACTCAGCATACTATCTTATTTGGAAGCCTGTTGAAACTTAATCTTTACATTGAATCCCACACTGCTGATGTATCTGTTGTGTTTCATTGGCATTCTACATGCCTTTTGTTTATCATTTTCTCCCATTGTAATTATTTTCTTCTCATACTCTGTTTTATGATGTTTTCCCTGTTTGTTCATATTCTTCCTGAAGTATAGCTGCATACCACTCTTTAATGTCCTGTGAATCAGCTGTACTACAAAGAGCAATCCACTTAAAGGTCCTCCAATACAAAGAACACAATAGTCTGACACTCGCAGTGATTAAATAAATTATCACCAAATATGAATGCACAATCATAATACTTCATAAGAATCAACAGAGATAGAACACTTCCCCAATACTGAAGTTTTAACCTTTGATTTAAGCCAAAAAATGTCAAAATGTTTAGTACTAAGGCACAAATCCTTTGGCACATGCACAGATTAAAATTTTCATTAGCTCATGATTATTTTCAGTTACATTAGTATGGGTATATGATTCTAACAAACACTTTTTATCAGAAAGTTAAAGTTAATTAAGCTTTATAGTTTGTTTCAGAAACTTCCGCAAAGTATTTATCTACTAAAAAAACAGGTAGTTAAACTAGCCTTGGTGAAACTATAAAACAGTTTTGGGAACACTGATCTTGAACCTTGAATTCTTTTTTTTATTTTTTTAACAGTGTCTCCCTATGTATGCAGTTTGGGCTGGCCTTGAACTCACTCAGTTCAGGCTGATCTCAAGGAGTCAAAGATTGATCCCCCTGGGTCAGTCTCCAAGTGCTGGAATTACATGACCGTGCCAATAGGCGCAGCCTGAGTTGAATTCTGAACCTTTGGAAAATACATATAAGCACTGCTATTTACTGAAAGTAAACATTTTTCCCCTCAAAAGAATTCTACTCATTCTGAAATTAAAAAAAAAAAAAAAATTAGGGCTGTCTAAACAGTTCAGTCATAGGAACCGGGGGTTCAATCCCAGGGACAAGCTGAGACTAGCAATTGAGACTGGATATGGTGGCATACACCTGTAATCCCAGCTCTTGGGAGGCTGCAAACCAGCTGATCACTACGAGTCTGATCTAGCAGTGAGACTCTGAACACCCTGTAGGCCCTTCCATAAGATACAAATAAGTAAATAAATAATTATTAATATTGTTGTAATTTTTAAAACTTGATACAGGGTCTTGCTATGCAGTTCAGACTGGTAGTGATCCTCCTGTCTCAGCCTCCAAGCATTGGAAATATAGGAGTGAGCCACCATGCCTGGTTTCAGCATAGTGTGCCCACTATTCCAGTGTCTGCAGGACATACATTCCTGACGACTGAGCTGGGTCTTTGTGCTTGACACAGTGCAGGCAGGCACTTAAACTGCTGAGCTATGTCTCCAGTGATTCTTAAGCTTTTTAAACATACAACTAAGATTATATCAAGAATTTCCTACAATGATTGTATTAAGTATTGAATTTCAGTTTTGTTCTTTTTATTTGTTTGGTTTGGCTTGACTTTTTGTGTTTTTGAGACGAGGATTCCCTATGTAGCTCAGGCTGGACTTGAACATATGTTGTATCCCACGATGGGCTTGAAGTCACAAGGGTCCTCCTTCCTTAGGTTCCTTGGTGCTGGGTTTACAAACGTACACTACCATGTCTGCCTCTTCTATTCCAATCAACAGATAGTCCTGGTTATATTACTGGCAAACCTACATTAGGCATTTCAAATATTTTAGTGGAAAAGAACAGAAACAAAATCCGGGAGGACTTTAATATCACAATTTATTTATTTTGGGGATAAGGGTGAGCAACTTGAAATATATATATTTCTTGTGCAGTACAACTTTTACCAGAAGGAAAATTTTTATTTTAGGGACAGTGACATCTCCAATGATAAATGGTCGCTCCAAATCAAACAAAATGTTGGTTCAAAGGTATCATATAAAATCATATGTAATAAAATTAGATATTTTGTGTCATATCTTATAAAATGTAGAAATTATAAAAACAAAAATAATTATGATTAATCTTTAGAAAACATTTGAACTGGAATTCTACATATGACAGAATTTTAAATAAAAACTTCTAAGCAAATACCATATCTGTAATTTTATCTTATTATTTATTTATTTATTTACTTACTTACTTACTTACTTACTTATTTTTAGCGTCTCATTACACAGCTCTGACTCGTAATGATCCTCCCGTTTCCTGCCTCCCAAATGCTGGGATTACAGGCTGTGTCTGTAATTTTATTTTGTTTTTGTTTATTTTATTTAAATTTAACAATGGTTATATTACATATTTTCATCATCAGATCAGTTTAGATTAATAGATATAGGTATATAAGATTGATCAAACAAACATTAACACTTTCAATAAACATTTTTTTTTCTTTTCCCCTTTCTTTTTTTAACAATTGACACATTGCATATTGTCCTCACAATAGTTCTACAGAGCACAGTGTGTGGGCATGACCCACCTTCCTATTGATGTTGCTAAGAAGAAAAAAAAAAGAAAATTCTTCTCTTTGGACTAAGAGGAAGCAGATGCATGCACAGTCCAATGTTCTGCAATTGCAGTGGGCCACCAGTGAAGCTTGCGATGCCACCTACAGCTCATCTCATCAATCTAGCTCTGCGTTTCAGGCATTGTAATTAAGCTTTTTTTTTTTTTTTTTTTTTTCTGAGTGATCTGAAATTCCTATGGTTTCTTTCATCATTTATTTCCAATTTGATTGCACTGGCGAGGGTGGAGGCCAGACATGATCGGGACTGGGACCAGAAGTCTGTTGGTAATTTTAGAAAATAAATTTTATGCTATAGGATTGTGGCGTACTGATCATTATTTATCTATCTTTATTTTAAAGGGCAGTAGAATTTATAAAATTCAAAAACCTCCCATGACTTGTATCTTCTGCATCATTGTGACTCGTATAACAATGTGAACAATAAAATAGTTAAATATAAAAAAAATATGAACTTTTTCTTCATTTGTAAACTAACTTGATTTCTTCTGCTTCCGTATGAAAAATGAGAACTTGTTATGTCATAGAAGCTCACACTTGATTGATGCATCTTGCATTAGGCATTTTTTAGGCGCCGCAGCAAGGTGAAAGGAAGAAAATCAGATGCAAACCAGCAGGTGCACGGCTATTGATGTGAGAAATTCATTCGTGATGATGACACTATTAGTGTTCAAGATGGGAACAGTGCGATGTAATTTAAGGCAAATAAGCAATAAAAATGCATTATCTCAAAATAAATGAATAGTGGCTGAACCATGGTTGCACTTTGTTTCATTCATAGGTAGCTACCCTCTTTAAAATGGAACCATTTCCCTCATTAGTAATTACTACTGATGTGTTCTTATTAAAAGAAATCTTCATTGCTAATTTAAAATTGCAAAAGTGTATGAAATGAATCGTACTTGAAGAGTGATAGAACATTTCCAAAGCTCAGGGAGCTTTGCTGGGAAGAGTTTTTTAATTGTGCCTCAAAACAGTACTGAAAGAAATCTAGAGAAAAACTGTAGCCTTTCAGGCCTCAACATATGTATCAGGATGTTACTGTAGTCCATTTGGTTATGTAAATCACTGTCAGATCCTTTTCAGTCTGTTCAGACAAATGATACAGCTATTTTTTCATTCCTTAGGGAAAATGAAGAGCACTTGTCCTCTACCTTCAAATTTTTAAAAACATTTTGGAAAACTAAAGTGTGTCAGTTCATTTTCTTTGACATTTCTTATTTCATGTGTCTTTTTATTATTTTAAATACAACTCTTACCCTTTGAACTTCATTACTCTTCAATTTTATAACATAGACATACATATGGAACTCCAGTCACTATGTAGGCTTTGTTGAGTATAGAAAAAGAGTAATATTTTTCACTTTTCACATAGCTCCATTCAATTTTCAATTAGTTTTGACAAAATAAAGCATACTCAGCAATATATAAATTTAATATTTATGTCACTCATTCCTAGCAAGATACTTTAGTTTTTTTCTAATTACCACATCAAGCATTTGTGTGTATAAAACGTGGTTGTATAGGTTGATAACAATCATGGGCTTATAAAAGAAACCACATTATTCAAAGTAACAATTATCATGGAGAGAATTCTTCTGCCACAGGATCTGAAGACTTATAAAAATAAAACAGATAGTCTTTTAATAGTACAAATGGGTAAGCATGATTGTGACCATAAACTTTTTTGTTGCAATTGATTTGCATGGAAAGCACATTCGTGGTGTTGTTCTAATGGTTTACTTCCTGTCGAGCTGAAATGGACTGAGGAAATTTGCTCTACCATGAATTTGTCGAAGTACTTATGCCTTGAAGTCAGCTGATGATGGGCTTAATTCTCTGAAAATTTGAACTGAATTAAAATTCTTTTTCATTTAAGTCAAAAAGGATTGATGATATATAGTGTCCCTAAGGAGAGTCACCTAGAGAGAAAACATTTCTCAGACTTTCACAGAGAACAAACTGGTCAAGCAATGGTCATGAGTCATGCAAACGGCTGACACTGACAAAAGTTCTACAAAACACCGTGCATGGTTTCAAGGTCAATCCTGAGAGGCTGTGACTGAACAGACAGAAAAGTTACATGTTTTGTTGTATACATCACGCTTTAAGTTGGCCTTAACCATCCAACAGAAAAGTTTAACCAAGAGGCGTAAAAAGTAAAGCCAGAATAGTATGCTGAGCTGTAACAGGTTAACAGCTTCTGACGTTGAGTGTTCTTCTGATAGCCCTCTACTATTATCAAATGTTGGACTATGCATACCACTAATTTCTTAATTTAATGAGAAGAAATATTTGTACCAATAGTTTTTAGAAAAGTTATCATGTGTGCAACTTGTACTATGAACAACTACTATGAAGTCAACAATATGCATTGTATTAATTATTGTGGCTATCTTACTATCGTGATTTGAAACTGTCTCATTGTTATTTCATACTAAAGGTAATAAAAAGTTTGGATAATTTTACCAGCAGTAGGAATGAAAATCAATACAGATAACTGGCATCAGAAATTGGCTCATTGAAAGAGTAAATAGGCTCTGAATGGTACAAGCGATACTATGAATACCAAAGAATCTGTCCAAAAGAAACAAAAAAATTGGGATGACAGAAAGAACGGGGAGGAGGAGAAATATTTATATATGTATGCAGGATGGCTTGAATAATTACACTGCTGTTTTCTGGTAGTCTAAAGAGGAGAACAATTGATGCTTAAATTTTTTCATGTCCCTTTCAATTTTCTTTTTTTTTGCGGGACAGGGATTCAAACTCAGGACCTTGTACTTGCCAGGCAGGTACTTGTGCCATGGAGCTATCTTCCCAGCCCCACATCTCTTTTTAATTTCTTAGGACTTTTTTCTCTACCAATTTTGCATGCTTATATTTGGTCATTGGGACAAGTAATTTGAAGAAAACATCATGCAATACAGCAATCACTGTCAAATTCCTAATGTTTGTCTCTGTTGAAGTTCTATATCATTTTTAACTCTTTAATGTATTTTGTATTTTCTTTAGATAATGAAAATTAAAAATGAATAAAAGTTGAAAACAAAAAAATAGTATAATTGTTGTGAGTTTATGTGGCAGTGTGGATCGCAATCATGTGGAACTAATTGATGGAATCTAAAAGCTTCAGAGATGGAAGGCATGGGAACCTATAATATCATGAAAAGGACTTAATGGGCAAATCTGGTTGAAGCTCCGATGATCTAAATGGCAACAGGGACATGGCTGTTGAAGACTAGACTCATGAAATTTATATTGGGAATAAAGATGAAATTGGGAATTGCACTAGAGGCTGTTCATACAACACTGGCAATCAACATGTGTGCACTTGCCCATGTCCTGCGATTCTCTATGGGCCTAACATTAAAGATGGCTGACTAATGTGATACAGAAAAATTCAAGATAGCGCGGCATATAGCTTCTGGCCTGAGTACTGTTGTACGCTTTTGGACGGAAGTATGCTGAGAGTCAGGAACTAAAAGCAGAGTAGAAGTATGTGAAAAACTTAAAATTTTTCTCTGAAAGGTGTTATACACAAGATGGAGAGGAAATATATAGTGGAGACCACAAGAGGTTGAACATACCATGAACTTGGAATGTCTGCTGAGCAAAACCACAGGCCGAGAGCAGCATGATCAACAAAAACGCGTCATGGGTAGCGCAGGCATCAACGCATGGCATGGATGTCACAAGTCTGTTTGCCCTTGTGGATTGTGACCAAGTATTCTGGACATGGGTTTCTTAGAATAATGTTTGCCTTATAAGGCTTGGCACTCCTCTGCTCTTATTCTTCTCTGTTCCCTTATCCTCGCCCTTTGGAATGGAAACGTTCATCCTAATGATTGCATTTTGGTGTAACGTAAGCTGCGTTTTGAACTTGCATGTGTCCTCAGCTGAGAGCTTGCCTTGAACCTCAGAGAGGATGCTGGCTCGGATTTTCTGTACATTTTGTTGTCACTTTTCATACTTTAGGGAGCAGATTCATGTATTTTCATTGATGTGTGGTATAGTTATATTAGGTAGATATACGGCATTTTTTTTTTTTTTATTTAGGGATTAAGTTTGTCCTCAGGAGATGTATTTTTGTATTAAGTTGACGAGTAGTTGTAATGGTTAAGTTTAATTATCAGTTTGCTTTGCAGTGAGGTTATTAGTAAAACACACTTTGGGGTGTGACTGAAGGGGTTACAGAGGTGTGAGTTTGGTTATATAACTTGTCACCGGCTCCTTTCCTGTCTGACACAAATCTGAGCAGTGTGCAGTACAATGGTAATGAGAAGTTAAAAAAAAAAACAAACCTCTTTTTGATTAGGAGGGGGACTGAGCAGTGGAGTTGAACACAGACAGCATCATGATAGATTAACAAGAAATATTACTTCAGTCAGAACACATTTTCAAAGCAGACAGTTTCATGATTAAACTTGTCAATGATGTAAAATTTAGGGACTTTGGAGGATAGAAACCAGCCTACCACTGGTCAGTCAAACGAAGTGATGACCTGAAGCATTTGGCCATTCCAAATGCAGTACTACTTGTACACTCTCTAAATAACAGAACCTGTGTAAGCTGTTAAACCATGAAGATGTTTAAAGCTGGACTTTCCAGCAGTAGATCTCACTCTCTGCATCAATAACAGTTATCTATATTTTAATGGCAACTCAGGCTTGCTATAATCTCATTTATCATGTTTATTTTATATTGCAATACCTATATAAAACAATTTATTTTAACAACGATTTTATAGCAGTTATTAAATGGCACATTAACACGTGTATTAGAAAAGCTATGGAGCATTTTCTAGATTCTTTTTATAAACTATATGTAAGAAGCAAAATTGAAAGAGTGCATACATATAAAACATAGATCAAAGTGATCTGAAAAACATAACTAAATGAACAAATGGTGCATCCCTACATTAATAATTTCTTAGCTTCATTTTTCACTAGTAGAAGCCTGTCATTTTGCACACAACATGAGGTGATAGCCTATAACATAAGCCCATGTTCTGCTTTTTCATGGGTCATTATAATTGATTTTCTCACCTACCATGGGGTGGAAATTTGTAGTTTCATTTTTAAACACCCAATACTTTTCTCCATCTGATTAAATAGCCTATAAATAGTTGTAAAAGTCTTAAAGTCAGAAGCTTATGGAAAGACTTGCTAGAATACCACATCAGTAGAGTGAGACAAACGTTCCCTTGACCACACATAGGGTCTTAGGTATTACTGAAGGTAAAATATTTTTAAAATAATATTTGCTCACGCCTGTAATCCCAGCACTTGGGAGGCTGAGGCAGGAGGATCTCTGCAAGTTCGAGACCTGCCTTGGGCTACAAAAGTGAGTTCAAAGCCAGCCTGAACTGCACAGTGAGACCCTGTCTCAAAAAGCCAAAAAAAAAAAAAAAAAAAAAAAAAAAAAAATTTGCTTGGTGCATTAAATTGCTTGGTGCTAAATGTTGCTTCATCATTTAATTATGATATATAAAATTAAAGCAAAGCAAGAATGATATCTTACTATTTAACTTTTTTCCCAAAGGTTTATAAAATATGCGACCAACTTAGAGCTGGAGTTTTGGCTCAGTAGTGCCACAGCTGCCTGGAAAGTATGGGGTGACGGATATGTCTAGGTATATTTCTTCTGTCTCTATTATAATTGGTGTCTCTTGAATGGGAAGATAAAAGCAGTAATATGCCTAAAAAGTAAAGATCAATCTGCACTTGATTTATCTGTTCATTGGTAACATAATGTGCTTTTTCTTGAAAATTATGTTTTTATTGTTTTCTTTGTATTAATTTTTCTTTTTTGATTCTTAAGAATTGAAAAGTTAATTGAAATGAACATTCAATAGGGCTCAGGGAGATAGGTCAGTAGAATAAGCACTTTCCTGGAAGCTCAAGGTCCTGAGTTCAATCCCCAGTACTGCACAGCAACAGGAAAAAAAAAAAAAAACACTAAAGAGTTGCCTATATAATTTACATTTTAGTAAGGATTTGGTCCTAACATTTATCTAATATACACTTGGTCGGGCACTCTGAGGCTGAATGTAGGCTGCTAAGTGCAGCATATCTGTACAGTGCTTGTTTTATAAGGTTCATGCAGGAAAATAGATGTGTAACAGACTTTGCAAAGTGTTCAAAATTTTCAATCAAAGAATATTTCATGTTTGACATCATAGCTCAGAGAATGTTACCTACTTATAGCTCATTTGCCTATTAAGTAAATGAGGAGGAAAAACCTTTTTTTTTTTTTTTTTTTTTTTTTTTTTTTTTACAACGACTTGACTATTTTAAAAGGTAGAATCAGAATCATCATTCATTTAATTTTCTGACTGAGGTCATATTTTAAAACTTATAAGGTATTTTTTTTTTTTTTGTCTTTTTGAGTCAGGGTCTCACGATGCAGTTCAGGCTGGCCTTGGGCTCAATTTTGTGGCCCAGGCTGGTCTCGAACTTGCACCGATCCTCCTGCCTCAGCCTCCCAAGTGATGGGATTACAGGCATGCACCACCACGCCCGGCCCCTAAAACTTATAAGATATTAATTGAGCAGAAATGTAGGGTCTAATGAATGCTATGAACAATTAAAGGCTTAAAATTAAACCACCAAAGAACATTCAAATCCTAGATAAATAATTTCGATATGTGCATTCTGTAATGAAGAGCTCTACCAGAATTCATCTAATTTCGCTCATACACAAATTTCTTTGTAAGACTTGTCTCAATTATTATACTTATTCAAAATGTTATTTTTCATTTAACTAATGAAATTAAAAGTGATCTTAGCATTTCAAATAATTTATTCATGTTCAATGAAGGTGATTTTGAAATAACTAAGTTAGAATTGAAGAAGAAAATTACAATGACAAAAGAACATTTTAAATATTAAATATTGGCCTGTGGAAAGAGCTCAGTAGAATAAGCACTTGACTGACAAGCGCAGAGTCCTGAGTTCAATCCCCAGTACTGCAGTAAATAAATAAATAAATAAATAAATATTAAATATTATTGAATGTATCAATTCCGTGACAGATATGCAAGTCTTTTGACAAAAGTCATGAAATAGTATATGATCTATAAAATATTCTATGAAACATTAAACAATAGAACATAGAATTTATTAAGAGTTCATGAAATTATATTTATATATATAATTTTTACTACACACAATATATAATGCGTGCACTTACTGTGGGATAATTATTGCAATAAAACATAACATTATTTTGCAATACACTAAGTCCCCAACTTAAAAAAAAAATTACACTCCAGGAGAACATAACACATATTTGTTTAAAAGTCCAAAAAATTAGAGCTGGCCAGATAGCTCAACAGACTGAAGTGTCTGCCTAGGCAGAGCGCAGCAGTTGTGGCTCAATCCCCAGTGTGCTGTGCCAGCCCTGCCCCCTGAGGGCGCTAAGACAGCAACTGAGACTGTACATGGTGGTGTGCGGCTACAATCACAGCACTTGGGAGGCTGATGGAGGATCAGTACAAGTCTGATCTACATAGAGAAGCCTTACAGACTGTGTCCTAAACACAGTTTTAAAAAGTTGGCGATATAGCATGTATTCTCAAGAATTTTACAAACATCGCAGAAAAAAAAAAAAAAAAAAAGTCCTAAGTTTGAGTCTTAAACACTTTTGGCACAATCATACAATATAAAGCATTGAAAATTGCCAACTACAAAGTCAGTAAACTACTTTTGCTTTTATAGTCTTCCGGAAAGTGGAACAGTACTGTGCAACCAGCATGCAAGAGAATACACCTTCTGTGATTTGTTTGCCTCTATGGGTGATTGTAATGTGAGATCCATTTGTATTTGTAAAAAAGTTTATTGCTCAAACGTTCTTAAACAAGAAAACTACTGAATGTGTATTGTTATCTAATATGTAAAAACCAGGACATAAAACTTCGTGGAATGTAATAGTATAGAATCACTGGTTTGTAGGCTTTCTTTATTTATATTTGTGTTCATTCGACTTTCCTCTTAAATACATACATAAAACATACATTATTATATTTTGTTGTTACAATGTTTTATATAACTGATGTTTTTATTATCTACCTTTAGGTTGGTGTCATGACTACTAAATCACCCAGGTTCTATCATCTTTGTTTTCTTACAATTTCTCTCACTTACATATTTCAGCAATCTTCTACATTTACTCTATTAAAGAATGCTTCCTGTATAAAGAGAATTTTCAAGTTTGCTTGGAATTCTAATATTTCTCCAAAATGTCTTCCTAATCATAGAACATCCAGAATAGGTAAATATTCTTCAAATTCCCCCCAGCAATAAAATGCAATAAAATTCTCAAGTGTCTCTCTTTCTCATGTCTACTCTTTGTTCGGCAAGTTTGAGAACAAAACTCTAGGGGCTTCCTATGATTATCATACTTGTTATCAGGCCTGAGTTGTTTTTCTCAGTTCTCAATCTCTACTGCATAATTGATGATGGCTTTATACGTGCCTCTAGCTCTTCTTCACCATGTCACATGGATTCCAGAATCCTAACTTTCCTCTTTCAGCCACTGCTCACATAAATGCACAAGTGTGTATTGGGAGGAGGTGTATATAAACTCTTGAAATGTGATGGTGTAACTCAGTAAGTCACCATAAAGAGCATTTGTGCCAGGTGTGCAGGCGCACCCTTCTAATCACAGCACATGGGAGGTTGAAGTTGCAACTCACTGTAAGTTCAAGGCCAGCTTGGGTTACACAATGGATTCAAGGGAAACCTGAACTGCCTGGCAGACTCTACCTCCAAATAAAAGGTTTTTGTGAGAATGCATCGGTTCACGCTGAAATACATACTTTGTAACTGTTATGTATGCCCTTCATGAATGAAGCTGAGACTAGCCACACTTTGTCTGAATACCCAAGAAACACCACTAAAGGAATGACATATTACTGGCCAAAAATAAGTTACAGAAGCTTACTGACAAAAAGGTAGAGAAAGTAAGTTATTTAAAAATATATCGGGGGCCCGGCAGGATGGTTCAGTGGTCTAAAGCTCCTGCTTAGGAAAGCTTAGGCGGCTGTAGGGACTGCAATTTAATCCCCGACACCACATGCTGTGCCAGCCCTGCCCTCAAAAAATAAATAAACAAACAAAAGTTCTGACACAAGAAAAAAAAAATACATGGGTATCTTTTAAGTATATAGGTTTTAAAATTTTGTTTCACTTACCTGAAACGTGTGGCTGTGTTCTCATACTTCATATTTTGGAGTTCATTTTCACTTCTCATGCTGAAAGTTCTGCACCGCCAAAGCATATTCATGTAGATAAAAATTAAAAAGTCAGAAAACTTGGGGGATGATGTGCAATAACCAATCCAAGCTGGCCTTATAATTCAACAGTGATTAAGGGTTAGAACAAATTTCTTAAAAATTCATACATGAGGGCCAGCGAGATGGCTCAGCAGTGTAAAGCACCTGCTTAGGAAAGCTGAGGCAACTTCAGGGACCATGGTTTGATTCCTGGTACCACATGCTGCAGCAGCCCCAATCCCAGGGCAGGCTGAGCTGGCCATAATTACAATAATCGTACATGAAGTCACACTTGAAAATATTTTAATTTTAATTTTTAGTGAATCTAGAGAAAGTAAATAAGAACTTACTTGGCCGTCACTCATTCAGATGCCTGACACTGAGAACAGTTCTACAAAGCAGTTTACATGGGTCCACTATAAATCCTGAGGGGATTTGACTGACCTTGGGAGATACAAAAGTTACGTGTTTGTTATACAGGTCTTGCTTTAGCTTGCCCTTAACCACCTAGCAGAAAAATTTAACCATGAGGCATAAAACTTACACCTAGATTAGTATGCTGAGCTGTTTTTTCTTTTTATTTTTTTAAAAATTACATATTTTATTTATTATTATTTTTTCTTGTTTCAGAACTTTTGTTTGTTTGTTTGTTTGTTTGTTTATTTTTATGGCCGGCTCAGCCTGCCCTGAGGGCAGGGCTGGCGCAGCATGTGGTGCCAGGGATCGAACCGCGGTCCCTGCAGCTGCCTAAACTTTCTTAAGCAGGCTCTTTAGACCACTGAACCATCCTGCTGGGCACTGAGCTGTTTTTTGTTTGTTTGTTTGTTTGTTTAAGAACTTATTTTGTTTCCCCTGTAATTATGACAATGTCTACAGGGTCCAAGTGTCTCACTGCTAGATCGAACTCATAGTGATGCTCCTATTTTCAGCTTTCCAATTGCTGCGATTACAGGGGCAAGACACCATGTCCAGTCTCAGTCTCCTCAGTGCATCCTGAGATGGGGCTGGCACAGCATACCAGGGATAGAACTCTGGCAAGTGTGCGCTACCTAAGCAGGTGCTTTAAATAGCTTAATATTGATTGTATTGGTCAGGGTTTTACTTAGAGGAACAGAAGAGAAATAATATAAGGAATGGATCTTAACACAAAATATACAATCTATAACGAATTATAAGATTGGCTTACAATAGTCAGCCACAGAGTCAGATGAGGAAGCATGCAGGGGTTGTCTGCATGCTCTGGACTGAAGAATTCAATCCTGAGGTCCGGACTTCACTGCAGCGCTCCATGTAAGTATCTGTGGGCTGATAGGTCTGCGATGGAAGACTGAAGTGTCTGTAATGGACGCTGAAGAGTCTGAGATGGATGGCGAAAGATCCAGGCTGGAGGCTGAAGAGTCTGCACTGCAAGCCAGATGATGAAGTCCAGGCCGAATGCGAAGACTAAAGTTTCTCTGAAGAAAGTGAAGTCTTGACTCCTTCCTCAGGCCTTTAAAAAGTCTCTTTGTGCTCAATCATTCTGATGTGGGCCCATTGTGTCGTAGGGTGGAACCAATCATAACCCAGAATGGGCCCTTGATCCCACTCTAGGGAGGAGCCAATCATATCCTAGGCAGGCCCTGGTCACACTCCAGGGAGGAACCAATTGTACTCCAGAGCAGGGTTCCCACCAACAGGGAAGCGGGCCGCTGAGTCATTCAGCCAAGCTGACACAATATAACCACCAGTACATTGATGTAAATAAATTTGACAAAATTTTATGATTTCATATTTGAATATTAGTGGTATTTCATGACCTTCATTAACCCATCTAAAGAGATTATTATATAATTACTTTGAAAATTGTAAAGGTTATCAATCTAAATATGCTTAGACTAGCCAAATAGCTCAGCAGATTAAAACACCTGCAAGTAGGCACAGGTGCCGGAGGTTTGATCCTGGAGCCTGTGCAGGCCCCACCATTGGTGCACACTGAGAGGGCAACTGAAACTGGGTGTGATGGAGCCCGCATGTAATCCCAGCTCTTGAGAGGCTGTAAACTAGTGGTCCATTATGAGTCTAAACTACTAGTGTGACCATGACCACGCTGTAGACCTTCCCCTAAAAAATAAAGAAAGAAAGAAAGAAAAATAAATAAGTAGATAAATAAATATAATTTTAAGTATGCTTGACTTCACAAATTGAAAACTTTTTTTTTTGTTTGTTTTTTTGTTTGTTTGTTTTTTGTTTTTTGTGGGACCAGGGTTCAAACTCACGACCTTGCACTTGCCCAGCAGGCACTTGTGCCTCGGAGCTATCTCCCCAGCCCCAACAAATTGAAAACTTTTTAAATACAAACTTTTATGTTATAACAACCTGGTTTCTCTCTTTTGGATGTATAATTAAAGATATTTAGAGTAGCGATTCGGCTGGAAAACGTGATGAAGTTTATTTCATAACAATATGCTAAATGCTATTTAGGTTTTATATATATATATATATATATATCTGCTATATTGTTGGTAAATCATCTACAGACATATTAATATACTTATATATACTTAATATACTTATTAACTCATATATGACAATAAAAATTAAACTGACATAATGGAATCATTTGTTTATTGGCATTCAATAATAATGAATAAGGACTTCCTTTACCACTAATAAACTGACTTTAGTAAATAGATGTATGCAGGTAAGTAACATTGAGGTAAATTCAGACTGGGAAGACAGTGAAGAATATGAATATGAATTGTATAAGAATAAGAATATGAATTGTATCACCAATAAAGTGAACGTTTACATTGAAAATACTACAATTAATAACATGTTGGCATTAATCCTTAAAATACTCTCTGTCTTTACAAATAATTAAAATAACAGTCCCGCTTCTTTCAAACACACTTGCTGTTTAGGATAGTCACATTGTGAGGCATTTTTGGAACACTTTCATGAGTGTCTTCAGGTGCACATTCGTGGGTACACCAATGCCCTGAATGAGTTCAATGTCTTTACCTATCACCATGTTATTAATTTGGGCAAAACACTGAGTTAAAAAGGTGCTGAATCTTGTGAATCTATCAGGAAGGACCTTAATTTCTATAACCAGTTTATCAATGAAGTGTGGTTGAGAAAATATCATGATTTTTTAATTAAGAGAAAAATTTACTAGAATAAAAATAGGATATGCTCCACCATTATGAATATTTAGACTGTGGAGGACCACCTGACCAGCTCTCATTGGAGGAAAAGCAACTGTCTATTTTTTAAGACAATATAATTATATCTTTAATCATCTCAAAAGTAAAACTAAGATAATTCAAAGTAGGACATTGAAATCTTCTTACAAATGAGCAGGGAGAGGATATGTGCTACATTATTCAAGTTGATGGACTTAAAACTCGACCAAGAAAAAGTCAGTTTTTGAGTGGGGAAAACATTCTACTTCTTCATATTTTTTTTTGATTTAATATTTTTATTGTTTAAATTTAACAATGGTTAACTGTCGCTATTTTGACTGAGTCTGGTGCTATTTCCTTGTATTGATATGTAAGTGCTGCCTAGAACTTTTATTTATCCTCTCAGTTGACCTTAAGCAATGTATATCGGTCTACCTGAGGTGTTGGTGATAATCTCTGAAGGTGGTATGCATGTCTCCCTGGTAACCTATACCTGCTGCTCCTAATGTGAGCTGGGTTGTAACAGGTCGAAGAGCCAATGCTCTGAGCTGCCAGCTGGGAAGGAGCCTCGAGACAGAGGCTATGACTTCCTTGGACTTGAAAGATTACATCAAAGCTGAAGTACCAGACTACCCAAAACATTAGATACTATCTAAATAGTCTTTTGCAGATCACTCTCTCTGCATATCCTCTGCAAGTGGCAGCTATAAATGTAGGACCCCCACCTAGCTCAGCTCACAGTATTCACTACCTCCCACAATTCTCAGTCATTCCTCCTCAAACCACTCCTCCACTGAATAAAGTGGGGTGAGGCCTTGGATTGCTCTCTTTGTTCCAGAGAACCATCTTTGTGCTTGGACTTAGAGCCCCTTGACTCCCCAATAGTTATAAATATGTTTTAGTGTTTTTACTTTTGCCGTGAGTTGCATGGGAAGTGGTAGATTGGAATTACCTTGGTGACATTCCAAAGACTTAACTTTGGGATTACAAATATTGACTTTTCCGATCAAAATAACGACTTAAAAGGGACTCCTACAGGGGCTCCGCAAGATGGCTCAGTGGTCTAAAGCGCCTGCTTAGGAAAGCTTAGGTGGCTGCAGGGACCGCGGTTTGATCCCTGGCACCACATGCTGCGCGAGCCCTGCCCTCAGGGCAGGCTGAGCAGGCCATAAAAATAAAATAAACAAAGTTCTGAAACAAGAAAAAAAAAATATTTAATAAAAAAATAAAAGGGACTCCTACATAGACCATATTCTTTTTAAGAATTTTTAATCTACTATTTTTCTAATTTTTGGTTTATTTTTTTTAATTTTTAGTTTAAATATTTACTATGTATTTGATGATAAAGTTTACGTGAATAAAGGAACATTTGCAGTGCTACATGTTCAATATTATTCATGATATATTTCTGTACCTTGACATTTCTCTTGGAAGGTGTCAATAGAGAATTAATACAAAATAAGATTGCATGTTTAGCTTTATAAAATAACTTCATTTCATATTACTAAGAAGGATTTTGCTGCAAGATGATATTTTCCACCTTGTTTTTCACTCCACTTTTTTGGGTTTTTTTTTTTGGCTGGACAGGGGTTTGAACTCATGACCTTGCACTTTCCAGGCAGGCACTTGTCTTTTATTCTGCATGAATGAAAAAACATTCAAAAAAAATTATTGTCATGTGAAATTACAAAGCAAAGTATTTATAAAAAATCATATTAATTTAGTTTAAACTTATAATTTGCTTGATACTGACTTTGTTATTATCTCATTTCATGATGTCATGTAACACTACCTTCTGAATGTAATGAACATTTATAAAGGTAAAGTGAGCATGACAATAAATGATGTAATACATAAATGTATCATAATGACTTAATTTTCTTTTAGAAATCACAATATGAAATAGGTTTAAAACTATAATGGTGTTAGTAATATTTCCAAAGATCTTTACTTTAAACACAATAACAATCATCCATAAGTTTCATAGCCATAATTTGTCTTAACACTCAAATTTAGGAAAGTATAAAACGTTAGGATATTTTAGACTTCTTAAAAACAGCACATGTTAATTATCAAACTTTTAAAAGAGTATATGATACTTTCAAAGATTTTATAACAGTCTAATAGCCTTTCTGTTTACACTTAATTTGAATTATGTGAAATTCTGCTACAGTAGTATCTCAGTCCACAGATTTCATTCTTTTTTGATTCTGGTCACAAACCAAACCGGACTGGAACTGCATCAAAATTTCCCATAAGTTCCACACTGAACTTAGCAATGATTTTAACTCAGTTCTCATTCAGTTCAGTTTGCCTTCGTAATTGTTGAATGAATTCGATTTGTGAATTGAGGTACCTCTGTATTTTTACTAAACTTTGTAAAGTTCTATGTAATATCAAAAGTTGGATCAATTAGATTCTTATTATTTTGTGATTGCCGCTGCTAACACGCCTCAGGAACAAATCTGGGTCTTAGGCAGGCTGGATAAACACTCCACTACTTCAACTTAATCGCAATTCTTCCAGTTTATCAAAGTGTCTATATATTTACAAAAGTAACAAAAAGGTATTTTACCAATCTGTAATCAGAATTTTCGGCATTATTGATTATATCTGTAAGCTCATCAAAATAAATTTGAGATGCAGTAAAATAGTTTATAAGAATGTTCTCATTCTATAGTATTTTGTTAAGATAGGCTAGCTTTTAAAGTGTGATTTAAATTAAGGCAAACTTGGGGTGATTTATACTTAGAATGCTAAGACTATCCACCATAAATGATAACAACATCTGTGAGGACTCTATATGTGTTTGAATCAAGAACAGACAGCTCTGTGACACAAATATTTGATCATAAGAATGTCATCATTTACTATGGAAAGAAGTTTTAAGCAAATAGCATTTGAGATCTTCAGAAGAAATCCTACAGAATGTCTCTGTAAAAGTCCATTATTCATTGAGTGTGAAGCCAGTAAACAAAAGCATAGCTAAACATCATTATATGTCCAGATTAGTAGATAAAAAATATACAGAAAAACCAACAAATAAAGAAAATCAAAAATGCCAAGCGTTATAATTGGGGAGCGGAGTACAGGGCTATATCTTTCACAATGTAAAACATTTTTTTCCAAATTAAGTGAAATGTTTCAGAAGATCTCTATGCATGTTGTAAACCAGTTCTTAATTTTATTGTACATTTTGGCTCAGATAAACCATAGGGTGCTACATAGTACAGAATTTAAATGAAGTAGCAAATTGTCATTGATAAAGTCAACTTAAGGTACTGTGTGTCCTATTTTATTTAAAAATACATTATAGGTTCATTTCTCACTATATCCACCAGAACCACAATAGCTCATCAAAATTTATAAGAATATTGTAAAACAACAACAATAGATTGAAAAAAAATGAGCAAAACAACTGTAAAACAAAGGGGAAAGGATACAGCATACTATAAATAAATCATAATACTACAGTGTCAGTACTGAAATATACATGTTATAACAGTCTCAGTCTACGAAGAAACAATAATGTAATGTTGAACATTAATCCACTGTATTCTTAATATTATAAATTTGAAAATATTAGTTTCCTGTCTATATCTATGAAGTTTTATGTTCAATATTTCCTATTATGATATAAATAGAATAGCAAATCCTTAATTATATATAATAAAGATTTTTAAAGCAAATCTACAGTGCTGACATTTGAATGTACCAAGCAAATGAGAAAATGTGCTGAAAGTCAGTAAGTTTTACAATGTCAGTTTGTTCAAGGGAAAACTCCAAATCAGTGGAAAGTGCATCAAATGGCTCTACTAAAAATAATCCAGATGGTTAAGAGTGTATGTTTAAGGATGTAATGGAAGTTGAATTACTTCTTTAATCATCTGCATAGATTATTTAGCCATCGTTAATAAAAAAAGAGAAAAAAATTCAGTAATGCTTTTTGGTTAACAATTAGCTTTTTAAACAAGAAAACACGGAAAACTTTCTACTGAGTATCTAAGCCAATTATTGCAATTTCAAATTTTTGTGTATCAGTTGTACCTGAATTGTGTTAATGCGTCAATTCATTCTTGGTATCCACGTGGAGATGGTCAGATATTGAATGCTCACTGGTGTTTAGTATTATATGCTGTTTTATTTATAAATGCGGAAGACAATACTTATGATCTATTTGAATATAATTTTTAATATGCTCAAAATCTTACATAAAATTTTTCTGCACTGTATTAGATTTCTTCACACATAAAAATTTATACAAATCAATTTTATTCATTCATTTTGAAAAGCGTGGAGATTCAAGTATTATAAAACACATTACTAGGCCTGGCAGGATGGCTCAGTGTTCTAAAGCGCCTGCTTAGGAAAGCTTGGGCGACTGCAGGGACCGCAGTTCGATTCCTGGCACCACATGCTGCGCCAGCCCTGCCCTCAGGGCAGGCTGAGCCGTCCATAAAAATAAATAAACAAACAGAAGTTCTGAAACAAGGAAAAAATAAATAAAATAAAAAAATCTTTAAGAAAGCACACACATTATAAGATAAAAGAATAAAATCTGATCAAGCATTATTTCTTATTTATTTATTTATTTATTTATTTATTTGCCACTGACAAGAACATTTATTTCTTTTTAATGGAATTAAACACAACTGCTACAAGGGAAAAAGCATGGTAAAAGGGAGATACTGAACTTCAGTTCTGTAATTGATACTGACAACAATGCAAGTAAATTAGTCTGTATTCGATGCAAAAAGTATATTTCTTTTTTTAATCAATGTGATTTGTTTTTAATTTAGCATTATGTTCACATACAAATTTGGCTTCAGTTGTACCTTTCTCACTTTAATCCATCAAATGAACTGACAGGAAGCACCACTGCCAAGCGCAATAGTTTTAGTCTTGTGTTTTTAGATAGCTGTTTAAATACTATCCTGAAGAGTAACTCAGTTTGACCTAAAGAATTCAAAAGCAAAGTCTAATGTGCTGTTATATCATGTTAACTCTTAAAAGGATATGAACTTGCAGATCAACTATAAAATGTGACCAATGTTAAATATTGGTGTTATGCATACACCAGATTAAAATACCTCTCGATAAGTAAAAGGCTTTGTAGATACAGGGAATTCTAATTAAATTGACATAGTCAAGACAAAAATATATCAACATAGTCATGCTTGGTTTTGAGACAATGAAAGGTTCTCCCAGTACTTAAACGTATTCACATAAACAGTTATATAAATCTAAATACAAAACCAAATTTCAGTAGTTTTCAAATGCTAGTCTCAATCTTTGTGAAAAGTTGAACATTACTAATCAAGTCCAACCATATATTTAGAAGGGAAAAGTGATAGTATTTACTGAACTAGAATTACTGTCAAAACTTAAAAGAAGAAGATATTCATTTAACTACAGCCAATTTTATTTAAATTAGGACTATGCAACAAAAAATATTCTGTCAGCCACTCATGATCTGAATTCTGGTGTATGAGATCTATTAAACTGTGTTACACACTAAAATAATTTTTAAAATAAGCAAAATAAATATTTCTAAGAAAAGAAAAAATATGGTACATATACAAAAGCCATGAGACATATCTGTTGTATAATAAATAAGGCAGCGACTATTGCTGCTTAGTAGACTTCCTGAGGTAAGCTAGTATGTTTGCCCTTTCTCCTTTCTTCTTGATGCCAGCAAAGATCTTTTCTGTCCTAGAGATGGTCTTCTTGGGATTGCCCAAATGCTCCATCAGTGCATCCTCTCCCCAGGTGCTGCCTTTGTTCTTGCTGGTAAGGGAATCCAGCAGCCTGACCTGTCTTCCACCCAAAGAGGCCATGGAGATTTGGCCTGTGCTTGTGCTTGCTTCTCTTCCCAACAGTGTGGCACTGGGCACAATTCTGCACAAAAATTTTCTTGCCTTTCTGAACATCACCCGTTTTTAAACCTGCTGCAGCTTCCATGCCAGACGGTCACTACTTTTCCCTCACACACAAGAAAAATTTCAGATCAGAAGCCTGACATCCCACTCTCTCAAAAATTATTATTATTATTATTATTATTATTATTATTATTATGATGATGATGATGATGATGATGTTTTATTATTTTTTGTCTTTTTGAGACAGGGTCTCGCTATGCAGTTCAGGCTGGCCTTGAACTCACTTTTGTGGCCCAGGCTGGTCTTGAACTCGCACCAATCCTCCTGCCTCAGCCTCCCGAGTGCTGGGATTATAGGCGTAAGCCACCACGTCCAGCTCTCTCAAAAATTATTACTTTTATATAAATTTAAATTAACTTAGATTATGATAACACATTTCTATAAGTACAATTATAAAGAGCTGATATAGAATCAAAATATTCAATAGTATTATCACATTTTGAGTTGCTATTTTTAAGGCATTTGATCTGCCATAGGGGTATAACTAACCTCAAAAACTGAATCTTTAAAATATATACTATTTTTATTCTTTTTTTATATTTGATACAGAGTTTAGCTATGCAGCTCAGACCCATAGTGAGTCTTTTACCTCAGCCTCTCCAATGTTGTGGTTACACCACCAGGCCCAGTTTTGGTGGCTGGCTTGGTCCAGGCCTGGCACTGCATGCAGTACTGGGTATCGCTGGTTCCTTGTGTTTGCCAGGCAGATCTTAGACGGCTGAATTATCTCCCTGGATCCCTAAAATATATACTATTTTTGAAGTTAAACTATAGTTTTAAATGGGGAGAAAGATAAGTATAACTACAAAAAGGAATACCTTTTTATTTTCTTACCTTTCTAGTTCCTCAATTTAATTCATTTAATGCAATCTATATAGAATATTATATAATGAAAACATTTATAATAAAATGAAAGTGTTGAAAGCATGCTTATATTCAAGTAACTTCTGTTTTGGGACAGCTTTCATCATGAAGTTAATTTCAATTTAATATTTTTTTCCTTTTTCTTTCCCAAGCAAGTGCCTAAGGACCTAAGTAGACCCCGAGATGTGTGTGTCTTGTTCCTTGTTAATCTTCATTACACATCCAGCCTAAAGTTACATTTTGAAAACATAGAAAAATCTTCTCTAAAGAAAATATTTCTTCAAAATTGTATGCAAAATCTATGTCATATGATAACATAATTTAATAATTACCAAGTGGCGTGTTATAGAATTCATAGAACTACATTTGGATTTTGCATAGGAGAAAAATTCTTCTCTAACTCTGTGATTGGGTGTTACATGAAAATCACATCCTTGTTACGGTCATCTTTCTAGATTGAAGATAATGCTTCTTCACCAACAGCCTGCTTTTCTTAAAGGTTTCCGAGATTCTTTTGCAATTATGCTACTGATTTATAACATGAAAATCACTAAGCATAAGCCACATAAGCTATAATATAATGTAGTTTACTTCAAGTTTATATAAATTTCTTAATAGGAAGGATTCAATGTAGTTTTTATTATAAAACTTTATAGCATAAAAATGTTTCATTAAGAGTTTGAAAAGAGTAGGTGTTAAATCTTCTTTAAATGTCTTGCATAATTAAGCTCTGAATTGCCCAAGACTGGAGATTTTCTTTGTTGGTAAGTTTTATTAAGTTAAGTGAATGTAAATAGAGACCACACTTGTAATAAATCAGATTCACATGTGTAAACATACTGTCTCCCTAGTGTCAGAAAATGAGAGTAAAGAAAATCCAAAAGGTACAATAGATATTGTGAAAGGGACAGAAACTGATCAAAAGGAAAGAAAGAAGATGAAAGAAAGGAGAAAAGAAGAAACAGAAAATGAGCTTCTAAACATACATTAAAATTATACATTAATTTTATACTATATTGGGGCCTGGCGGGATGGCTCAGTGGTCTAAAGCGCCTGCTTGGGAAAGCTTGGGCGACTTCAGGGGCCGCGGTTCAATCCCCGGCACCACATGCTGCGCCAGCCCTGCCCTCAGGGCAGGCTGAGACGGCTATAAAAATGAGTGAATAAATGAACAAAGGTTCTGAAACAAGAAAAAAATAAATAAATAAAATAAAAAGTTCTTTAAAAAAATTTATACTATATTATATTTACTATATATAAATAATCAAACTAGATCGATAGACAGACATACAGACAGACAGACAGATAGAATCGTGCTACTACTTTCTGTTGGTTTATTGAAAGGTACAGGCGATGCCTTTTTTTTTTTTTATCAACTGTGCTTGCCTATACGTATCTGGTAATCTGAACAACCATATACAATATAAGAACCATTCTTAACTTTCCTTTTATTTTATTTATTTTTAATTTTTTAAATTTAATTTTATTTTTTTTTCTTGTTTCAGAACTTTTGTTTGTTTGTTTATTTATATGGCCGACTCAACCTGCCCTGAGGGCAGGGCTGGTGCAGCATGTGGTGCCGGGAATTGAACCGCAGTCCCTGCAGCCTCCTAAGCTTTCCTAAGCAGGTGCTTTAGACCATTGAGCCATCCTGCCAGGCCCTATTTATTTATTTTTTTTATTTATTGCCTTACCAGGCATTAAACTCAGTTGTTCTTAATTGTCCATTATCTTGTTTTGAAACTCTGTACCCTTTCTTTGTTTTTTATCCTCTAAAACAAAACAAAATAAAACAAAACAAAAACTTCTTTTAAGTTTCACATTAGTAAGTTGAGAAACAGGACACTTTCCTTTAAGTAAATTCTGAAGAAAGAATAAAGGTTCAAATATGTTGATACTTTTTCAGTTTATGATACTTTTTCAGTTTATGGTTTATATTAGTACATTTTTGTGTTATTAATAGCTCTAATCTTTGAAGGGAGTCAGCACATGTACACAGCGTATCTCAATTCCCTTTTATTTCCCCTTTTTCTTTTTCTCCCTTCCATCCATCTCTTGATACTTTTCCCATTTAAGAAGTGTAGAAAATTATTTTAGAATTGAGTTAGAAAAAGATGACATAGCTTTTTGAAAAATAACCAACTAAGATTATAGAATATTGGACTGTGTATACAATTACTTTCTCTTAGTTCATGAGAAGTTTTCATATCAATAATGATTAGAAAATGTGTCATGTCAGCACCCTGTGTTCTAAATGCCTGTGTCAATTACTGGGAATGTACTGCTAACGTGTTTTGAAACTGTCGCATTGTTATTTCTTGTTAAAAGTAATAAAATGTTGATTAAGTCCAGGACATAAAGAGGAAGCCAGTCAGGTAGCAAAGGGGCATCAATATGGGACAGGGTTGGTAACTCTTTCAAGGTGATTGGTACCTACTTTGAATATCCATCCCTGATGTCCATCCCTAGGGAAGTATGTGGTTGCATTTGTTTACATTTGCTTTTGTCTTGAAACCTTTCCTGCAACAGGGGGAGTATCTTGTTTCTTCCAAAGTTCCAAAGTTACCTTGTCTTCCATAATGACTCTTTGAGGGCCTAGCCCTATCTGACTGCCTATAATATTTCTTTTTTTTATTTTTTATTACTTGTAATAAGAAATAACAATGAGACAGTTTCAAAACACATTAGTAGTACTTTCCCAACAACTGATACAATGCACATTGTTGTCCTCCTAGTAATTATTTAGAACACAGGATGAAGACATGATACTTTTTCTAGTCATTATTGATACAAAATCTTCTTCATATTGAGCTAAGAGAAAGTATTTGTATAGCTAATCTAATATTACATAATTGTAGTGGGTTATTGGCAGAACTGGCAATGTCAGAAGTTGTTGATTTAAGTCTTTCACAGCTCAACATACAAAACTAACTGTACTTTTTATGTCACTTGGTTAAACTTTTCTGCAGGTTAGTTAAGGGCATGTTAAAACAAGACCTGTATAACAGAACATGTAACTTTTGTATCTCCCAAAGTCAGTCAAAAGCGTTCAGGATTTACCTTGAAACCATGTGCAGTGCTTTGTAGCACTGTTCTCAGAGTTAGGCATTTGGATCTGTCACAGCCATTGCTTGACCAGTTTTCCCTCTATGAAAGCCTGAGAGAATGTTTTCTCTCTAGGTGACTCTCCTTAGGCACACTATGCATTGTCAATCCGTTTCCTCTGTGGCTCCAAAATCTCCTTGAACAGTAGTTGACCATAGTTTTGTCCCATCTCAAGCCCACCTAAGTGAGTTGACATGGTTTCCACCTTAGACCCACCTTACTATGTGGTTTTGCTATATAGACGTCCCTGGAAGAAACAGCTTCCCGAGATAACCCACGCAGATGACTCTTCTGTTCCTCTCTCAGAATCTTTCTTTCCCAATAAATATCCTGCTCTTGTTTCTAAAATTCATTCTTCAGTTTTAGGGAACCCAAACTCATCCCAGATACCTTTTGGGTCAGGAGTTTCATTCCCCCATATCATTTGGATCATAATAGATAGATAGATAGATAGATAGATAGATAGATAGATAGATAGATAGATATTGATATATCTATAGATATATCACATAAGGACCCGGCCTCAAGAAAAGTACATTTTTGTTATATAAATATAGTTTTTGTTCTTAATTGAAAGTGAATCATTTCTATGACCTTAGACCACAAAGGGTTATTAATGAGAAAAATGTACTTATTTCAACAAAGTAAAATTCAAATAAAGTGAAAATGAAATATGTAATTGTAAGAAACTCATCTAAGAATGACTTCATGTGTTAAATAAAATGTTCAAATGTTAAAAAATTAAAGAAAGTGGCAGGAATGATAGAGCAACTGTGTTTGAAGAGGACGAGTATTTTGAGAAGTGAAACAGCAATGTATATTTTACTAGACTATATTTTAAATTTTTAATGTGTATTTTAAATTCATATTTCTATTCCAATTATGTTCTGACAAAATCATTTCCCCATGATTATTAATTGCAATCTGGCTTCTTTATTAAAAATAAAAAGTACTAAAAAGTGGTCAAATATACAAAAAGACATTTGTCTATAAAACTTACATATGAACAAGCAGTAAGTATATGAAAAGTTACTCCATAACAATGATCTGTTATCAGGAACAACAAATTAAAATCACAACAAGGTGCACTTTTCTAATACAATATACAAATAAGATAAAATTAAATAGAACAATAAAAGTAGCAGTAAGAGATATTCATGAAAATGTGAATAAACAAAAATCTTCAGATGTTGCTTATGGCAATTTGAAATGATAAATTCACTTATGAAACAATCTACCAGTTTCTCAAATGTGATAATTCTACTTATACTACCCTCCAATGACATAGTAAAACCTTGCACAAAAGTATCTATGGTAACACATTCAGAATAACCAAAAGATGTAAGCAACTCAAATATCCATTTGAAAGCAGTGGGCAAATAAAACAAAAACAGATTTATCAAGCATATTATTATTTATTCATTGAAATGAACAAAATGAAGTGACATATCCTAGATCACAGAAAAAAAAAATAAACAGTGGCATGCCCAATGAACAAGGAAACTGGAGGCCAAATTTAATGATAGCTAAGTGGTATAAGGTTTCTTCATGTGGTGTTGATTTTTTTTTTAACATTGACCAATAGTGATTGCTTACTTGGGCTACTATACTAACAACTGTTCTTTTGCACATTTAGATCTAATGAAGCTTAAGATACAGTAATAATTTTTCAGCAAATGCTCTAAAAAATAAATTTTAAGAAGTAGTAAAAGTCACACAATTTTATGTATAGTATTATTATAACATTATTTGTTAATCATTCTCCTAGATGCTTAGATTTTACACATTTTCTTGCACTTATTGAAAAATTTATTTGTACATTCTCTGTGTTATACTAAGAATAAAAACGGATAAAATGAATGTAGAAGCAAGAAATAGTACAATCATGTTATAAGCGTAACGAATATGAAAATTTTAATTAATTAATTTTCAAAAGTAAGTGCAGCTGACACACTATGTATAAATCTAAATGATCAGTATTTGAAGGTGTGAACAGTGAGACCTGTGTCAAGACAGATGCCCAATCTGATTGTGAACTCAGTTGATGTTATTTAATTTAAAGTATACCCATCTATAAAAATACGAGCAGTTCCACGGAGAAATAAATTGTCTAAAAATGCAACAATGAATTCATCATTATAAACTTTCCCATTTAATAATTTTAGCCTCATAATTATGATTCTAGAAACTGAGTAATTCGATGCCTTCTTATCTTTTGGAGACTGAACAATCAAGAACTTTCAGACACACAGAAGCAAAACTAGGATAAGTATAAAAATAATGAAATTTTAATAAATATTTGTAGTGAAATAAAATAATTTTAAAATGTCCTTACGAATACAACACTTAGGTTACCATACAATTCACTGATGTTATAAGAATTTCAACAATATTACAAATTTAGGTGCATAACATTTTCAAAAGACTGTTTTCAACCTTACAAGTTAAATGGGTGGCTTCATGGCCTCCAGTCCTTTGTATTATTTTACAATGTCCAGATTAAGCATAGCCTACATTCCAGATAATGTAATTGAAAACTTCAGGCTAAATTTTGTAATTAATAAAATTTATCTATATACCAACATTTATATTGTGTTTTAACTTTTTTTAATTTTTATTTTTTTTCTTGTTTCAGAACTTTTGTTTGTTTGTTTATTTTTGTGGCTGGCTCAGCCTGCCCTCAGGGCAGGGCTGGCACAGCATGTGGTGCCAGGGATGGAACCGCGGTCCCTGCAGCCGCCTGCAGGTGCCTTAGACCACTGAACCATCCTGCCGGGCCCCTATGTTGTGTTTTATCCTTATAATTTTTTCCTATTTCATGGGTTAACATATTTTATCAACCAGAACGTATATTGTTGATTAAACACAATTGAAAAGTACGTTTCTTTTATGGGTTTCAAAATTTTCTTAACTTGGGCCCTTCTGTGGAAAGTTAGTAATGTCAAATCAGCCCTCAAAAAGTTTTACCTTTTAAGGGTAGACAAATAGCTCAGCAGATTGAAGCACCTGCAAGCAGCTGCAGGGGCCTGGGGCTCCATACCCTGCTCTCTCATGCCAGCCCTGCTCATAGGGCATGCTGAGAGGGCAGTTGATGCTGGTATGTGCCTGTAATCTCACCTCTTCGGAAGCTATAAACAGGTGGATCACCTCAATTCCAACCTAGTAGTGAGACTCTGAACTCTACAGTGTAGACCCTTTCTAAAAATACAAAAAAAAATTTTTTTATACAGCAGGGAAACTTTTATACACTGTAAAAAGTATCTAGGTGAATTCCGGTTAATTATTTGTATAAGCAGAGATATTATGATGAGATATTGACTCAAAAGTGTTAAACCATGAGCTTTAAAGAGAATATTTTTTATGATTTTTTAATATCAAATTTCTTTTTTAATATCAAATTTCTGAAAATAACATAAGTTTTATAAAATTTCAAAGGACAACAGAAGCACAACCAAAAGTTAAATTACTACCAAAATAACTACAGAACTGTCTGTAATAATCTCCTTCCAGTAATATTTCTTCTACTTTTCCTTAAGACAAACTTAAAGATAGGAAAGCAGGAATGATATTCACCATCTCACTCAGATTCCTATATAAAGAGAAGTTCCAGGTCCACCATATTGAATATTATATATTCTACCACATGAAATACTCATTAGAATATATAGTAGGAGTTTTACTCCTTTTTTAAGTAATGGAAGAAATATTTCTTAAGGAAATATTCAAGGAGAGAAAATTTCATGGTTGTTTGACAGGTGCAAGCAGGACTAAGAGACAGACTCCCTGTGTTGGACTCATAGGAGCAGAATGGTTGGTTTAGCCACATTACAGTAGGGACCTCTTTTATCTGCATTATCAAGTGATTGACTTTATGGGACCCAATAATAGCCTAGTTAAATTGATTATTTAAATCAAAGTCATAAATAATTTTTGGCCCAGTCACACAGCTATTTTTCATTCAGAGCTATGCATTTATTTTTAGGCTAATTTTGTACAGTGGCAAATGTAGCAATTGACCTTGACTGAATCCCTGATTGTGTCTTTAATCGATATCAGTTTTATGAAGAAAGGATTCCGAGAAGAAATCGAATAAAATCAAATATTTCATTTTAAGTTTTTGTTTGGTTTGCCGGCAGAGGCCTGGCAGGAGAGTTGTGAGTTATTTCAATTTATCTGTATAATGGATTATGAAAAGTTGGTTCAGGTCGTATTAATCAGTAAATATGCCAAGTGACCTATTGGGGCTCGTAAATCAATAGCCTAGGCTGAATGAACATTTTCAGTGAATTTTCCTATATGAGTATGTATATCTGTGGTATTACATACTTTCCAAAAGAAATGTTCTCAAGATAAGCCAAGAAAATTAGATGATTTATAAGTGATACTTCTAAATGTCTGGTGTTTTCAACAGGAAATGTTACAAGTCATTGCTGTATCTTTATTTTTATTTATTTATTTATTTGTTTATTTATTTATTTATTGCAGGATTGGGGTTTGAACTCATGACCTTGCACTTGTGAGGCATGCACTTGTGCCACAGAACTAACTCCCCAGTCCCTATTGCTGTATCTTTAAAATGGCCATTTTCATTAGTAGTACATGCATGAGCATTACATAATTGTCATAGCTTTATTCAATAAGCCATGAAAAATATACTTAAATCACCAAAGTCCCTGTATCATATCTGTTTATCCACATTACAGCAAAAATCCTTTTGATGTTCATCTTAACATCATGGATTACTAATTACAAATATCTTATTCTAAATTCATTTTAGACAATGCTTCAAATATTGCTGTGATTTTATAATGCATTTTTTTCTTTATTAGAGTCTACTTGCAGCTTTGCTTCAGGAAAAAATAGTCTACAGTTACATAATGAGACACAGCTAACTGTTGATCGGTTATATTTTCCTCAGTACTCAAATAAGTTAATTTTATTGAATTTAGGTTACATTAAATCATAGATATGAATGCAAAAATAAATGTGAATCTATGGAGGACTAGTGAGAATTGACCTTTTGAGAAATTATGTATAACCTTTTAATTCAATTTCCCTCTCAGTGCAAGTTTTGTATGAACTGTACCAAGAAATTTATCGTTATGTTGCCTATAAACACGTTATCTCATTATTCTGTTCCATGATTTTTACACTGGAAATTGGTGCCAGAGATCCTGTAATACCTTAACTGCATTTCTTATCATTGTAATTAAATGCATTAATTATAAGTTAAATGCAGCATAATTATATTAGGTTCTTAGAATTCCTTTTAATTTATCTTAGATATGTTGGTGTACTTCTTACAAGCAAATGAGAGATACCCATAATTCCTATAGAAATGCAATTGTGTCAGTAGATAATTTGTGAACATTAACAATAGAATAATGAGTTCCATAAGGATGATAATATGCTTTAAACTTCTACAAAAATTACATAAATGTATAAAAGGTAAATGCATCAATAACAGGGCTTTCTAAAAGTGTCTGATTATAAACCTTAGCATCTGCAATGGCAAACAATGCTTATCCTTTATGAAAATTCTTTGTAGCAGTATTGTCAGGGTTAATGATTTGATAAATAAGAAAGTGTTACTCTCATGATCTTTTGATTTTTATGTCTTTTACTCATGTACTTTATCATTCTCACTCAATAATTACTCAAAGGCATTGAGTTTATGTGCTTGCTGTGAAAGCACAAATTCTAAGTCCAATATGCAAATCTTTCTGATGGTTAGACTAAGAGTAAGTGTTACGAATGTAATTCTACGAAATAAAATGGGTAACTAGAGTTAACTATTTTGGCTAAGTTTGAATTTGTTTTTGTTTTAATTTGATTATGGCTTGTATTTAGATGTGTAAACTAAGTAAAGTTTCCATCCTGTGACTCTATGTGTCTATTATTTTGTCAAAATAATGATCAAATAAGACATTTTAAGTACCTTTATTTTTAAAATTAAGAAGACTATAGAGACTTCTAAGACAGGATTTTAAGAACAAACATTAAAAAACAGAAGGTGTCCTCCCAAAAGAAAGAAATGCTTTATCGTCTAAAGCTGAAAGTTATATCTGGGTGTTTAGTTGGTGGAAGTCTGGGAATTTTTGAATATATACAAAGCTTGGAGGTGGTTTATCAGAAAGAAAAGCTGTGGTCCCCACACAGGCAGAATTGTAATAGATCATTTCACAGGAAAAGGTTAACTTATTTGACAGCAAAATGGCAGGATCCTGGTCTTCATTTGTTAAGGTGATTTTCCTGCCTTTAGTCTACTAAGTTGATTTGTAGACGTATAATATCTTTCTGAAATTTTAGTTATGTTTGGTTTAGAAGCAAAACAATTTTCTGGATGCCCATACATATTATTTTGAGCAATTTTGATTGTATTCCGTTGTGCCTGTTTTATTAAAAATATACCTGTTAAATTGGGGTTTTCCTTCTAGCTTACTTATTGCAGCCTAACTCATTCCTCCAGAAAAGACTTTCTTTATTCTTATGTGATGCAAAAGTTCCAAAGAGCACTCCCTTAGGGGAGCTTACCCTGTCTCACCAGGGATCCAATGTCTTACTCTGATGAGTAAAGAAGATTCAGGATTATGGGGTTCTATTATATGAACAGCCACAATTTTTGTCTAGAAAAGAGACAGATTCTTTTGTAAGTCACTGATGTTTAAGCTTCTTATATAACTAAATTAAGTAAGCGGGTCTCAAAAGTAAAAGTCAGAGAAGAGTTATGCCAGAAAGTCGTAGGAGTCACACAAAATTGGGTGGCATGGCATAAACCCTTTATCTTCAATATTAATATTCTTTATTTTTAATACATAGAATCAAACTAAGGATCTCACCTCTGCTAGGCAGGCACTTGTGCCACTGAGCTATATCTGTGCTATAATATTAATATTAATATCCAGAAAGGTTAACTCAAAAATGACAGTTTAAAAACATATAAATGGATCCTTGTTTTGTTCAAAAGCAATCCAATTTTATGATGTATTAATCACAGTAAACAAATAATATATTTAATAATGGTGTCTATGTTTTGGTTGCCATTTGTCTATCAAATATTTTTATTATAGGAATTGAAGCCTACTTCTGATATCTATTTTGTATAATAAATTCTACTGTAATAACTAAGTGGAGATTTTAGTCTATACTCAGGTATCTCAGGCAGAGGGGCACATGGCCCAGCACAGCCATTCAGGGCAGCAGAAAAGAAGCAAGAGCAAAGAGCAAAACGATGAGCTGGAAAGATAGCTCGGTGAGCTAAAGTGTCTGCTTAGGCAAATTTAGGCAAGTGCAGGGACGGCGGTTTGATGCCCAGCACCACATGCCATGAAAGCGCCACCCCAGGGTGGACTCAGCTGGCCACAGAGTCTGGGCATAGTGGCATAAGCCTGTAATTTCCCTAATTTATTTCTCTGCATTTTTTTATTTGTATACTACAGTGGTATTGATTTTCATGTTGACTTTATATGTAACCTTCAGACTGAATTTGTTCATTAAATCCAGAATTATTTTGTTAAAGTTTCCATGGATCATCCGTAGAGAACGTATGTAGAGTATCACATCATCCTCAAATAATGATAACTTAATTTCTTCTTTTACTATCTTTGTTTTTTTATTTCTTGATTTTGTCTAACTGCTCTGGCTAAAGCTTCCAGCAATATATTGAATAGTGGATTTATTATTAAAGTCAGTACTTCTGGTAACTTAGAGAAAACAAGGGATGCAAAGCTCTACTCTGTGTTTATACTTTGTCACTTATAATTGCAGTATCATATAAACTAATGATCATCTGTGATATAACGATGTAGTAGTTAAAGAATATTTTAAGTCATTTAATGGCAAGATAAATAATAATAGTGATAAAATGATCACTTTCAAGCTTTGTCATGGATATTTTAATTTGATGGTTAATATCTTGTTGGTTCACGTCAAAAAGTTACTGAGTATAGAGAAATATTGATTGCTCTAATTTTAATAAGGTCAAACACTCATTTATAGATCATAGTCAATTTTTGGGTATATGGCCAGGAATTTATAAGGACCATAATCAAAACTTTTGTGACAAAACATATTTGGTGAAGTGACAGGTAGACAGATTTATCCATATAGAGAGAGGATGTAAAATATTAGTTTCCAGTGTAACTGCTCACCAAAAGGTAACATCATCAAATTTTGATAATCACTTAGGGAAGATGACCCGTTCTGTGCATGGTGGCTAACCTCCTTTTTGAGCCACCTCTATCCTTAACCAATGGGCCTATGAACAGAGTGGTGGTGGTGGCAGTGATGGAGGCTAGGCATGAATACAGCAACACTGGTGATGTGGGGGTTGATCTGCCTCATCGAGGCCAGTCTGACCACAGCCACTGCTGAATGCCCAATATGCCAGTATCAGAGGCCAACACCAAAGCCACAGTATGGCTCCATTCTCTGGGGTGATCCACCTGCAGCCTGCTCACACATAGTGGAACTTTGCATTCCTTGTTTTCTCTAAGTTACCAGAAATAGTGACTTTAATAGTAAATTGAAGAAGCTATCAGGTTCAATCACAGAATGAATAATTAATATTTGCAGATAAATAATAACCTAGACTATCTCGTATCATAGAACATTAGCTGACAAGTTCTTATTTTCAGTAAGTTGCCACAAACTATAAAATGTGTATGGTAGATAGAAATTTACTCTATGAATTATAGTGGACCACTTCAGTCATGGAAAGAACTATTCTTTGTCCTCACTGGCAAAGACACATTTTCTGGATACAAATTTTTTTTCAATGACCATGCCTTATCAACTGTCATGGAATTCCACACAGCATTACCTCTGATCCAGGATTACACCATACAGCCAAAGAAGTGAGGCAATGGGCTTATAGTCATGGAATTCACTTGTCTTATTATATTCCCCACTATACAAAAAGACCTGGGTTGAAAAAATGGTTGAATGGTCTTTTGAAGACAATTACAATACCAGCTCAGTGGCGATGGCTTGTAGGGATGCAGTGAAGTATTCCTAAAGGTTGTATATGCTTTGAGTTATCATCCACTGAATAGTACTGTGTAGGAATCAAGGGGTAGAAGTAGGAATGTATTACCCACCAGTATACCTATTAATCCACTAGTAAAACTTTTGCTTCCTGTCCATCTGACTTTAGGTTCTGATGGCTTATAAGTCTTAATTCCAGACTAGAGAAGGTTTATGCCAGACATCAAAACAATGACATCACTGAATGTGAAGCTAATACTTCCCTCTGGTCATTTTTGTCTCCTCATGTCTCTGAGTTAACAAGTTAGAAAGGGAGTCATGGTGTTGCCAGAGGTGATTAGCTCCTGCTATCAAAGGAAAATTGAACAACTCCTCCTGGTGTCGTGGAAAACATCAACGATGCAGACGTTGAAACATGACCTATCTTCATTTTAAAAAGTCACAAAGAAAGTGTTTATATTGTTAAAATCTGGTATTTTTTTTTCTGTAACCAGAGTTTGAACTCAGGTCCTTGTGCTTACCAGGCAAGTGCTTATTCTACTGAGCTATCTCCCCAGAACCCTGGTACATTCATTTGAAACACTATTGTGCTCTGGTACCAGAAACTTTACTTGATAAATATTACTCATATGTTTAATATTGACCACTTATTTGCTCCAACTTCTCTAATAAGACAATGATTTAGGTTTAGTTGTTCCATTAAATCTGATGTCATCAGAGGTGAGGTCCAACTACGGGTGGCTGAATGCTGAAGACATATCTTTTTAAAAAATTCTCTGGCTAGCATGCCATCAGAAGATATGGCCTGCCTGCAGGAAATGGAATACTTGGTCCTGCCTTCGGAGGCTTCATCACTTCCTCCAGATCTCTAGCCTTTTCTCTTTTCTAGCTCTCATAGACTTCCGTCATCCAAGCCCTTGTGCCATTCCAATTTTGAGTTGAAGCCAGGTAACCATGGACTGAATGTTCTGAACTGTGAGCTAAAATAAATCTTTCTATCATTACACTGTATATTACAAGAAATTTGTTCCATCAGTATAAAAGCTGGTGAATATTAGCCCTCCAAAGCTGTCTATGATATATATCAAGCAAACATGGTGAAACAATAATGTAATTATATTCGATTTTACATTCCTTGCCTCTGAAAATGAAATCTCCCCCTGCTTTTTAATCCATTTGAATTGCTTTAATTGACTTATAGTGCAGCCATACCTAAGTAATATGTGATTTTGTTTTACTCATAATTTCCCATTATATAATTAACGAGACTATTTTGGCTGTCTTACACATTCATGATTGAAATAATTCAGAGACACTTAATGATTTTGATTCTAATAACGTTAATATTCTTTAATATTTCACATTAAATATAATTCAGGTATTTACAATTCCAACTGCTCTTTATTTCTTAAATGTGCAGAACCATCAACCAAGACTCTGGTCTCTGTTCTGGCTTTGTTACGTTGCGTGGAGCCAGGAGTAAGTTGCTGTGCACTGTTGGTAGTCATGATCTTTGTCTTCCATAAACTCAAGGCAAATCTGTTTCAAATAACTGAATTTAGCCGGGTGTGGTGGCTCATGCCTGTAATCCCAGCACTCGGGAGGCTGAGGCAAGAGGATTGGTGCAAGTTCGAGACCAGCCTGGGCTACAAAAGTGAGCTCAAGGCCAGCCTCAACTGCATAGCGAGACCCTGTCTCAAAAAAACAAAAAACAAAAAAAAAAAAACAAAAAAAACAAAAAAAAACAAATAACTGAATTTAAATAATTTGTCAATAAATTTATGTTTGATATTTATCTACAGATATGTACATGTTAATATAATACTTTGTCATTATTCAATTTTGAGTTTGAGCAAATTCCATGGTATTTCTGTACTATTTGAGACAATCTCACTTTTTACTTTCCATAGTTTGTATAGATAATATTGTTTGAAACTAAATGCATACCAGAGGTTTAAAAAGTATCTGGCTGGGGAGATAGCTTGATGGTCTAGGTGCCTGCCTGGAAGCTCAAGGACCTGGATTTTATCCCAGGTACCACAGGCCATGTCAGACTCCAGAACTCCAGGCACCCTCTGCCTGTCCCTAATCTGGGAGGGGTGGCATATGCCTGTAATCCAGCTCTGGGATTCTGAGACAGGAGAATAATTACAAATCTGAACTGCATAGCCAGACCCTGTGGCAAGTAAATAAATATATAGACAAATAAATAAACAAATAAATAAGATTTAAAACATATTAAATCTAACTTTCATGCATTATTCTACCTACATGCAGAATTTTATACATGTAATTGATTGTAAAAAATTAATGAATCAATGTATAGAACAGTTAATATTTTGAGGTTATATATGCTGTGTTTCCTATCCCCTTCAATATATATTGTATGGATCTAATTAATACTCTTACCTTTATAATAATTTCTTATATCATTTTACAACTTATTGATAATATTGCTAAATTGTTCACATGAACAATTTGTTTTCTGATATTTACATTTTCTCTTGCTCTAAGTTTTTTTAATAGGATAATCAAATTCCACCAAAATTGACCTTTTGTGTGATGTTACAAACTTTTTAAAAAAATTTTTATCTTTATTTTATGTATTTGTTACAGAGTCTCACTACACAGCTGAGACGCATAGTGATCCTCCTGTTTCAGCCTCCCCAGCGCTGGGATTACAAGCATGCACCACCACACCTGGTCTTAGATGCTTGGTACAGCTGGAGTGGGGCCCACGCTGCATATGGTACTGGGGATTGAACCCTGTACTTTCCTATGCAATCCTTAGACCACTGAGCTATCACTGTGGCCTCTTTCTTTTTTCTTAAGAATCCAAAATCGGGAAAAATATTATTAGAAAAGATACAAAATTTCATTAAGCGAAATAATAGTAATTTGACAATGATTTTTGTATTGCATAATGTTATTTTCAAATTAGCTGTTCAGGTTACCAGATATAATCTGAAAAATTGGTAAAAAATTTTTTTAAATATTATAAGAAATTTTAAAAAAGAAAAAAAAAATAAGCATTAAATACGGCTTTCAATAAACCAGCAGAATTAATAGTATAATTATCCAAAATACCCTGCTTATATACTTCAACATATCTTTTTCTCTTCTTGATTTTGTCCTTATCTTCATCCTAGTTTTCCTTACCCTTCAACAGAATTTTTCCCTTTAACAGTATGTATTGTACTTTCAGGCTTTACTTCTCTTTCAGGTTCTCACAATAGCAAGACCACAATGTCTGCACATGTGGGTCTGATTTATCTCATATACCAATACAGGATACAGTTGCATCCATTTACCCAAAAACCTCAAATTAAGGACTAGAGAGATAGCTCAGTGGAATAAATGTTGACTTCGCAAGGACAGTTCCTGAGTTTGATGTTTTGTATTAAAGGAATAAATTTCTTTTCATATACAACTTAATAGTAGAAAGATTTATTTGAGGTCACAGTTCAGAACATTCATACATGGTTACCTGGCTTCAACTCAAAATTGGAATGGCACAAGGGCTTGGATGAAGGAAATCTATGGCAGCCAGAAAGCACAGAAAAAGCAAGACTTCTGGAGGAAGTGATGATGCCTCCGAAGGCAGGACCAAGTATTCCATTTCCTCCAGGCAGGCCATATCTTCTGATGGCATGCTAGCCAGTGATTTTTTAAAAAAGACATGTCTACATCATCCAGCCACCTTCTAGGACCTCAACCGGGATGATATAAGATTTCATGGGAACAACTAAACCTAAAACATTATCTTATTAGAGAAATTGGAGGAGATACCAAACCAGTGTTGATGTGATGTGTTACATTTATAGATTGTATGTTTTAAACCAGAACCACATTCCTTCCATGAGTCCCATTTATTCATGATGTATACACTTTTTTTTTTTTTTTTTTTTTTTTTTTGCATTTTAGGGAAGGATCTACAGGGTGTTCAGGGACTCACTTCTAGTGATCTGCCAGTTTACAGCCTCCCAAGAGCTGGGACTACAAGCATTTGCCACCCGGCCGACTCTCAATTGCCATCTCAGCCTGTCCCATGGTACTGGCCTGACATAGAACAGCAGGCCCGGTGATCAAACACTTGGCCCCTGTGCCTGCTTGCAGGCACTTTAATATGGCAAAGTATTTGGTCCACCCTAATAATGTATGAACTTCTCGATTGTTTACTGCATTGTTTTCTAGTATTTCATTGAGGATTACACATCTATGCTTATCAGGGAGAGGGTCTGTAGTTCTTTCTGTTTTTGTTGGATTTTTCTCAGTTTTGGCATCTGGGTGATACTTATCTCCAGGAATGAGTTTGGGAGAATTGCTTCCCACTCAATTTCACTGCAGAGTTGGCATTCAATTTTCTATAAATTTCTTGTAGATTTCAGCTCCGAGTCCATCAGGGCCTGGGCTTTTCCTTTTTGGTAGGTATTGATTACATTTCCAGTTATACTCACTGATGTTTTGTTATTCAGAATTTTTATACCTTCTTCATTCAAATTTGGTAGTTCATATGTATATTAAATGTGTCCATTTCTTCTATTTTTTCCATTCTGTGACTGTAAAGTTTCTGCAAATATACATTGATAATCTTCTGAATTTCTACAGGGTATGTAGTGATTTTATCCTTTTCATTCTTTGTTGTACGAATTTAGATTTTTTCTTTCCTTCTTAGATAAGATTGGTTAGGGTTTCATCAATTTTATATGTTCTTTCTGTGAACTTACTCTTTAAATCATTCTTTCTTTATTGTTCCCTTTGCCTTTATTTCACTCATTTTTGCTATCATATTTATAATTTCCTGTCTTTTTTGAGCTTGGAGTTTGATTTTTGCTCTTTTTTCTTTTCCTAGCCGCTTGAGATGCATGATTAGATTGTACATTTGGGCTTGTTCTGTTTTCCTGATGAAAGAATTCCCTACTATGAATTTCCCTCTTAAGACAGCTTTCATTGTATCACACAGATTATGTAAAGTTGCAACTGCATTTTCTTTGGATTGTAAATATCGTTTAATTTCTTTTTAATTTCATCTGTATTCCATTGATTGTTTTGGAGAGTATTATTTAGTTTCCACATTTTTCTGGGGCTTGTTTTGTTTCTCTTTCAACATTTTTCAGTTTGACTGCACTACGTTCAGATAGTACGCATGGAATAGTTTGAATTCATTTGCCTCTGCTTAAGCATGCTCTACATGCTGCATGTGGTCTATGTTGGAGATTGTACCATGTGCTGCTGACAGAAATTTGTATCTTGATCATGTTGGGTGGAACACGCTGTAAAAGTCTACTAAGTCTATTTCTTCACAAGTTTGGTTTAAGTCTGTTATTTCGTTGTTGAATTTTGCTACTTTGATAACTCTCTTTGTGTCAATGACATGCTAAAGTCCCACAGTACAACTGTGTTATTATTTATTTGGTTGTCCATACCTGTTAAAATTTTTCCTATATATCTATATATAGAATAGCTACACTTTCTATTTTCCAGTTTACTGTCGCACCAGGTATATTGTCTTCCATCCTGTGACTCTCAGTACATTAATTTCTTTTTTAATTAAATGTGTCTCCTGTATATAGTATATTGTTGAATTTTTATTTCTTGATTTACTCTGCCAATATGCTTCTTTTCATTTGTATTTGATGCCGTGAACACTGATGGTTATAGTTGATATCTATTAGTGTATTATTCTCAGGTTATTTACCAAATGTATGATCCCTACTTTTTCCCTGTAATTCCTTATTCTGATTGTTGGTTCTTTTCTGTTGTTATTCTTGACGTTATGGTCATTTTTGTCTCTATCTAAAATACCTGTCAGGAGCCAGGCGTGGTGGCGCACGCCTGTAATCCCAGCACTCGGGAGGCTGAGGTGGGAGGATCAGTGTGAGTTCGAGACCAGCCTGAGCTACAAAAGTGAGCTCAAGGCCAGCCTGAACTGCATAGTGAGACCTTGTCTCAAAAAGAGAAAAAAATAAATAAATAAATAAAATAAAATAAAATAAAATACCTGTCAGTTCTCCTTATAGGGTTGGCTTGGTGTTCATGAATTTCTTCATTTGTTCTTTGTTGTGAAAGTTTCATATCTCTCCATTAGATTTGATAGATATTTTACCAGGTATATCAATCTATTTTAGAATTTGATTTATTTCAGAGTTATTTTCTGGATTTGATTTTTTATACTCATCCTGATGAGTTTGGAAAGGGTCTAATTGTGGTTTTGGTTTATGTACCTCTAATAATAAGTGAAGCTAGTTATCTTTTCATGTGTTTATTAACAGTTTGCATATTAAAAGTGGACAAATGAATATTAAGATAATTGCTCCATTTTTAAATTGGCTGTTTTTTTTTTTTTTTTTTTTGGTGGTACCAGAAATCAAATTCAGGACCTTGCACATGTCAGGCAAGCACTTATTCCACTGAGCTATCTTCATGGCCCTGAGATATTTATTATGGAACTATAGTAATTTTTTATTTTGTTTTGTTTTTTAGTTTTAATAAGAAATGAATAACATTGAGACAGTTTCAAAACATGTTAGTAGGACATTCACAGTAATTAATATAATGCATATTTGTGTCTTCATAGTAGCTGTTCAGAGTACATGATAACTTTTATAAGCAGCGTTTTATAAAACTGCTGTCAGTTTCAGCTATCTGAATGAGTGATGGCCATTGTTTGGCTCTTTGCCCTCTATGAAAGCATGAGTGAATGTTCTCTCTCTAGGTGACTCCTTGGGCACACTCTATATTGGAGATCCCTTTTCTCTGTGGTCCCATTATCTGCTGGAAGAGAAAATTTGGGACACCACTGAGTTATAGGATGTTACAGCACAGATTCTCTTGTGTCCTGAGTATTCACTGACCTAGAGGGGGCTAGGGCCAAAATATTGGCTATCCTTATAGTCTTTTTTTTTTCTCTAATTTTTTATTGGCAAACTGAAGTTGTTAAACCTCCAGAAGAAATGCTTAGTAATACAAATATGCTATAACAGAGGCATTTGAGCTTAATATCACTGTCTTTCTGAATGTTAAACACCTTAAACTTAACATGGAAATGGTATTCTTCATTAATCATTGATATTCTAATGAATCTCCATAGAATGTGATAAAAAAGAAACTACACATTTTTACACAGAAATTTAGAAATCTAACCATATACAACATTGAGCAGGTCAATCCTATGGCATTTTTTTTCTTTGTCTCTTATTCTCTTTCATTACATAATTTAAAGCAAACATTTACATGAGAGTATAACAATAATTGATATGATATTAGAAGCAGCAAACTATGAAAATGCCAGAATGACATGCATTCCAAGCATGGTTTTAGTATTACACATTGCTATCCTCAGTGTAGTTGCTTATTTCACAGATATTAGCATTTGTGTTTAGTCAGGGTGAGAATTCTACCAAGTAACTGCTAACTTCAAAAACCTTCTAGAGATCCTTAGGACCATTTTATAAATCATCCTGTGTCTATAGGTGCATGGTTTTGCACCTGCTATGTGTCCTCACATTTCTGATTGCTGTCTCTTCATTGTTTAAGCTCAAATTCTTTATTTACATTTAACTGTCTTATGCCTTTCTACTTTTACTTCTTCTTTTGAGTCTTTACACTAGGGAGACTGTATGATATTAACATATGTAAGTCTGGTTTATTTCATTTATAAGTATATGTTCAAGATACATATACTCATATATGAAGGCTTCGAGATGGTACGCCATTGTGTAAAAACAACACATCTTTTTCAGCCATTCCTCAGGTGACAGGCGCTTTGTTTATTTCCAAGATTGGGCAATCACAAATTGTGCTGCTATAAACATAGGAGCGTAAACATCACTATGACATGATATTTTCAGCTCTTTTGGGAAAACTACCACTAGTGGCATAGGTAGATTGACTAGGATTTCCAGTCCTAGTTTTATAAGGAGGTCCCACCCTGATTTCCATTAAGGATGCACCAGTTTGCATTCCAACCAGCAGTGAAGGAGAGTACCTTTTCCCCCACAGCCTCTCCATCATTTGTTGTTGGTTGATTTCTTCATGATACCCATTCTTTCTGGAGTGAGATGATATTTTAGTATTGTTTTAATTTGCATTTCATGAGTGGCTAGCGATGTGGAGTATTTCCTTATGTAATTAATAGCTTCTAGTATTTCTTCCTATGAGAAGTGTATGTTTGTTCACCTTGGATGCCCATTTCTGGATGGGGTCTTTGAATTTTGGGTCCCTAACGTTTTCTAGGTCTATAAATCCTAGATAAAAGACCTTTGTCTGAATACTTATTAGTAAATAGTTTTTCAAAAATTGTTTATGTCGCCGGGCGTGGTGGCGCACGCCTGTAATCCCAGCACTCGGGAGGCTGAGGCAGGAGGATCGGTGTGAGTTCGAGACCAGCCTGGGCTACAAAAGTGAGCTCAAGGCCAGCCTGAACTGCATAGTGAGACCCTGTCTCAAAAAAAAGACAAAAAAAAATTGTGTATGTCTTTTCATACTGCTGGTAATTTATTTTGATGTGCAAAGAGTTCTGACCAAGAGGTTGTCTTAGTCATTTATTCTTTCAAGTATCACATGTGCATTTTGATTTTTGTCCATGAACTATTTGTCTACCTCAATGTCTCTTTTAATTTTTTGCATGTAGATATCATATTTTAAAAGCACAATTTGTTAAAGAGGCCGTCTATGTTCCAGTACACATGGTTGGGCATTTGTCAAAGATAAGTTGGCTTGAGTGTGTTTGTACTTGCTTCTGCATTTTCTAATCTATTTCATTGATCCTCAGGTCTAATTTTTTTTTTTTTTTTTTTTTTTTTTTTGCCAATAACATGTTGATTTTATCAATGTAGCTTTGTAGTAAAATTTTAAGTCAGGAATTGTAATTGTAGTGGTTCCTGCCTTATCTTTCCTGAGCAGGATTGTCTTTACTATACTAGGTCTTTTCTGGTTCCAAATAAATTTTTGCATTCATTTCTCCAGGTCTGTGAGGTATGTTGATGATATTTTGATAGGGATTGCTATAAATCTAACAAGTAAGGAAGTATGGCCATTGTCACAATGTTGTTTCTTCCTGTCCAGGAGCAGGAATATCTATCCACTTTTTGAAATCCTGTACAATCTCTATTTTTCAGAGCACCATAGTTTTCACTGAATAGATCTTTTATTTCTTTAGATAGATTACTTCCTAAGTGTTACATTTTCCATGGTACTATTTTAAAGTTATTGTTTCTCTAATTTTTCTCAGTGTGTTTGGTATCTGTGTAGAAGAATGCTATTGGCTTTTGTGTGTTCAGTTTGTATCCTGCTGCACTACTGAAATTGCACATTAAGCCTAGCAGATTCTTGGCGGAGTTTTTTGGGTCTTCCAAGTAGAGTATCATGTCATCCTTGTATCCCTGGGATGAATCTTGCCTGATCATGATGTGTAATCTTCTTAATGATTTCCTGTATTTGCAAGAATTTTATTGATGATTTTGCATCTATGTCCATTAGAGAGATTGGCCTGTAGATTTCTGTTTTAGTTGCATCTTTCTCTGCTTTGGGTATCAGTATAACTTGCCTCCAGGAATCATATTGGGAGGATTGTTTCCTTTCCAATTTCATTGAAGAGTTTGAGAAGTATTGAAATTATATCTTCTGTAAATTGCTTGTGTAGAATTCAGCTGTAAGTCCATCAGGACTTAGACTTTTCTTTGTCAGTAGGTTTTTTTTTTTTTTTTTTTTTTTTTTTTTTTTTTTTTTTTTTTTTTTTTTTTTTTTTTTTTTTTTTTTTTTTTTTTAGTAGATTTTGTATTTTACTTACTGTTATTGGGTTACTGGCAGTTCTAATAGCCTCTTGATTCAGTTTTCATAAATTGCACCTTTATAGGAATCTATCCATTTCACTGTCTTCAATTATGTGAGAGTAAACATTCTCAAGGTAGCTATTAATGATCTTTTGAATTTTCACTGGGTCTGCAGTAATTGTGTGCTTTTCATTCCTTATTTCTTAAATTTGAGTTTCTTCTTTCCTTTTTTTGATGAGGTTAGCTAGGGGCTTATTAAATTTATTTAATCTTTCAAATAATGAGCTTATTGATTCATTACTTCTTTCTATTGCTTTCTTTGTCTCAGTTGATTTAATTTCTGTTTTAGTCTTTATAAATTCCTCCCATCTTTGGGCTTTGGGTTTGATTTGCTCTTACTTTTCTAGATGATTTAGGTGCTGCATTAGAGTATCTTTTCCCGTACTTTTTTCTTAATGTATGAGTTCACAGCTATGTATTTCCCTCTAAGGATTGCTTTGATCACATGCCATACAATCTGGTAGATTTTGTTTGAATTTTCATTAAATTGTAGATATTGCTTAATTTCTTCTTTTAATGTATTCGGTAACCCACTGGTTGCTGAGGAGAGTGTTGTTTAATTTCCATATATTTTTAGGGTTCTCATGGTTTCTTTTGTCATTTATTTTCTGTTTCATTGCACTGGCATCTGATAACATACATGGGATATTTTCTGTTTTCTTGCATTTACTTAAACATGATCTATAAACTAAGATGTGGTCTATTTTAGAACATGACACATGGGCAGCTGCAAAACATGTGTATTGAGAAGTGGTTGGGTGGTATACGCTGTATATGTACACTAAGTCATTTTGTTCAAAGTTCTGGTTCACTTCTACTACTTCTTTGCTAATTTTTGTCTGGTTGGTCGATCTTTTTGGATAAAGGGAAATTAAGTTCTCCTGTTACGATTGTGGTATTGCATAGTACATTTTCAGGTCCATTAAGATTTGTGTTATATAGCTGGGTGCTCCAGTGTTGGGTGCATACGTATTTGTGAGTGTGACCTCTCCATCTTGAATTTTTCCTCTAACCAATATGTAGTGGCCTTCTTTATTTCATTTCATCATTCTTGGTTTGAAGTTGAGACCATCTGAAAGCAGGGTTGCTACCCTTGGTTTTTACTGAGGTTCTGGGAATGTAGTAATGTTTTCCATTCTTCATCTTTCAGTTGTTGAATGTTTTATGAATTAAACGTGTTTCTTGTATACATTATATTGTTTGATTTTGCTTCTTTAATTCACTATGCCAGTCTATTACTTTTAATTGGAGAATTAAGTCTGTTTATATTGATGGCTATAATTGAAATGTTTTAACTTATGATTGACATGATTTTTACCAACTACTGTTTACTCCCTTTTTCTCCTGTTTTTAATTGGTTGCCCTATTTGGTGGTTTCTTTCTATTCTTATTCATGGAGTTCAGGTTATTTTGGTAACCCTTTAAAATATCTTGTACTAGTCTTTGTCGTTGCGAATTTGATTAGTTGTTCTTTTTTGTGGAAGTATTTCACTTCTCCATCCAACTTTCAAGAGAGTTTTGTGGGGTATAGCAGTCAGAGCTGGATTTTGTTTTCATGGAGGCCTTGAAGCATGCTGCTCCATGCTCTTCTTGACTTCATGATTTGTGGAGAGAAGTCTGCTGTTATTCTGGTGAGTTTTCCTTTAAATCTGTTTCACTTCTTTAGCAGCTTTTAGTATATTATTCTTTTGCTGGATTTCTGGGATCTTGACTCTTGCATGTCATGGTGTGTTTTTAGTTGGGTTGATATTATTTGAAGTTCTATATGCTCAGTTACCTGAATGCCAGATTGCTATCTCATATTTGGGAAGTTTTCTGCTATTACTTCTGCCCATATTCTTTCTATATCATTTGTATTCACTCCTTTCTAGTTGATGCTTCTTAGTATCCCATTGCTCCTCTTTGCACCGTCTTGTAGGTGTTGAATCATTTTTTTCCTGGATGCTACACATTGTTAAGAGATCCTTTCTTACATTTTCACTAGCTATGTCTACCTTAAGATGTGTAACTATCTTCACTTTTGTTGATACGGTGTTGCTAGCTATAAATTAATTTTCGCCAAGCTCTTTTTGGTTTGATTGTTTTTGTTGTGAAATCTGCTTTAATTCTGGTAAGCTTTCCATTATAGGTGATCTGTTTCTTCTCTATAAAAAGTTCTAATACTTTGGGTTTTTCTTTTTTTTTTTTTTTTTTCTAAATGCTGGGATCCTGATTATTATATGTCTAGCTGTAGACTTATTTTGATTCTGGCTATTTTGAGGTGTATATTACTCACTATATGTCTGATTATTTTCTCATGCTTGAGAATTTTTTTGCTACTATTTCTGCAAATAGTCATTATATTTCATTTGTGTTACTCCAGCTGTTTCATTGATACTTACTAGTCTTTTTTTAAACATTATGTTTCAATCTTTATTTGTTTCTATTTTATACTGCGTATTTCTACTCAGCTTAGATTCAGGGTGCTCCTCTTTCTTTCGGCATCCTGAGTGATGAGATTATAGTTGGGCACCACCACACCTGGTTTCAGTGGCCAACATGAGACTTCTGGCTGAAAAGTCTTATAGTATCAGGGATCTAACTCTGGTCCTTGTAATTCCTAGCCAGACACTTAAACTTCTGAGCTATCTCTATAATCTCATACTTATTAGCCTTCTATTATTTTTTGCATCATCTTTTTTAAAAATAATTTGTTTTATTTTATTTATTTTTTTTTCTTGTTTCACAACCTTTGTTTGTTTATTCACTAATTTTCATGGCCGGCTCAGCCCACCCCGAGGGCAGGGCTGGCGCAGAATGTGGTGCTGGGGATCGAACCGCGGTCCCTGAAGCCGCCCAAGCTTTCCCAAGCATGCGCTTTAGACCACTGAGTCATCCTGCCGGGCCCCTTTTACATCATCTTTCAGCTGTTGCATTGTTATTTCCTGCTTCCTTGTTATTTTTAATCCATCTGTCATTTTATGTTCACAAGTTATGGTACTATCTTCGAGGTATGAAATTATATCTTCAGTTTTGCTCAAGTGGTTTTGCTAGGCTTTAACTGAATTCTTAATGCCCTGGATATCTGTTTGAATTTGTTTCATGCATTTTAGTTCTTTGCTGTATTGTTCATTCAACACTTTCATCATTTTCTTCCTTCCCTCTGTTTTAATCTATGTATTCTGTATTTATTTTTGTTTGTTTGTTTATTTATTTTTACGGCTGGCTCAGCCTGCCCTGAGGTTAGGGCTGGCACAGCACGTGGTGCTGGGGATCGAACCACGGTCCCTGCAGCCCTCTAAGCTTTCCTAAACTGGCGCCTTAGACCACTTGAGCCATCCTGCCGGGCCCCAATCCATGTATTCTTTAGATGAGCTGAGCAACTCTTTCATGATTGTTGGCATTTTTTTTTTTACCTCAGATAACATTTCTGATCTGATTTCATCCATAGCCTGATGGAATTTCTTAATTACTTCAGAGATTTCAAGTTTTCCACAAACTATCTCCTAGACGTGTTTTGCATGGCCTGGAGTGCTGAAATTTCCTCTTGCTACTTTCTTTTGACATTTTTCAACCTCTCAAAGTTCATCCTGACTCGAAGGCAATTCTACTTGCTCCCCAAATCTCTTCAGGAATACACTGTGGTCCTCGATTCTACTGTGTGTGTGTGTGTGTGTGTGTGCGCGTGCGTGTGTGCGTGTGTGTGTGTGTGTGTGTGTGTGTGCGTGCGTGTGTGTGTGTGTGTGTGTGTGTGTGTGTGTGTGTGTGTGGTACTGGAATCAAATTCAAGACCTTTAACTTGCCAGAGAGGCAATATGCAGCTGAGCTGTCTTCTTGTGCCTTCTATGATGTTTGGAGAAGTTGTCGCAGTGCAGCTAAGCTCCAGCAAGTTCGATGGGGGTGTGGCATAGCTCACTATATTCCCTTACACACTTCTCAATACAATATTTTTCTGTCATCCATCTAAGCTATTCCACAAACATATCACCACTCAAATATTTCATTTTTGCAGTATCATTATGTAAGAGAAATTTTTTTTCTTTTTAGTCCACACAATGTAATCATAGTAGCTTTGAATTACAAATTAGTACACTATTATTTTCCGTAAGATGTATTACCTCAAAATTAATATTTTTGTAATGCACTTCATAATATTTTCCTATTGTGTCATTATCTCAATTAATGAATGCTCATTTAGATGTTTTTCTATGACATTCCCTTGCAATCACTTTAACCTATCCTTGTCCTTCTGGCTTAACATCTATTCTTCACAATTTATTAATTAAAAATCTTTAATTATATTCAGAGCTGATAGTTTTTATTTCATTATATTATTAAATAATACGTCATCATTCATCAACTTTTTAAAATTTATGTTCAAAATCAGTATTAAAAGTGTAAAAGTATAATGTAAATAGGAATCTATTTTTATCTCACATAGTGAATAGATTAACACATTGGTTGGTATATTTATGGGCGTTTTAAATCAGACCAAATTAATAATTAACCCAATCATGAACAGCATTATGATAGTGGTCTCTTGTGATTATAATGAAGAAAAAAGTTTTTACTTTTTATTTTTAAAGGCAGCACAAAACAGTATTGCAACAACAACAACAAAAAAAAATGCCGGGAGTGGTGGCTCACGCCTGTAATCCCAGCACTCGGGAGGCCGAGGCAGGAGGATCGGTGCGAGTTCGAGACCAGCCTGGGCTACAAAAGTGAGCTCAAGGCTAGCCTGAACTGCATAGCGAGACCCTGTCTAAAAAAAAAAAAAAAAAAAAAAAAAAAAACCAGTATTGCAACAGGAAAATTACAAGCGATACAGAATTTTACTAAAACAAAATAATATGAATTCAACTGTGCTGTCTGTATTTCATAGTGTTATCAAATTAGTTGTTCATATTGCCAGATATGTGCATACAATATTGGAAGAAGAAATTATATATGATACATTAAGAAGAAAAAGGATGAAAGAATAGAAAAAAGAAGACAAAGCACATTAAGCACCAACTCCTCCTTCCCACAGGCCAGCAGAAATCTATAGTACAGGTGCACAAACGATCCTGCTTGCATGCAGGAAATGGATATATCTATTTCTCCCACTCCATCCTTTTCTTCTCCTAAACTGAGCAATTCATTCATTTTGAAAAGTTTCACTCCCTTTTCCCAGTATCTGCTGTGCCCTTCAAATTTTATTATTCTCTTTCAGGTTCTCACACTGAGGAGGCAATACAATATCTGCACATACAAGTCTGATTTATTTCACTTGAGAAAATGGCCTCTAATTGCATCTGTTTACTGACAAAAGCCTGAAGTTTATCTTTTTTTTTTTTTTTTTTTTTTTTTTTTTTTTTTTTTTTTTTTTTTTTTTTTTT